>BQKZ01000006.1:306912-340698 GCA_036244855.1 Temnopleurus reevesii
CATCAAAATACAGGTGTTCCTACTGGAAAAAATCAAAATCATCATTAATCATCATCAATCTCAATCATCATTAACAGAAAAATAACTTTGCCTGTCTTTCTCTTCCCAATACCTACAGTGACCAGAAGATGAACTGACACATCTGTACATTATAATCATGGAGTAGTGGAGGACAGAAAGTGTTGCAGTGTATGCGGTACTAGCCGTTGTTCTTATACTTGGCATTGGACAGTCAACTGCATGTAAGTTTTTGAAATATTTTTGTGATGATGTCAACTCATATTTGAGAAATTGTTTAGAGAGATGATTTTCTTCCACAAGATTTTGTAACAAGAGCTTCATTGAGTGTTTTATGATTGACTTTATTTATATTTATCATTTGATTTTGTTGTTGTTGGTGTTAGGCGAGTGATCCATGTATGAATAAACAGATATCAGATTTTCAAGATCTTTTGATACTTCTCTCAGATGCACCTTCCTAAATAGAAATGATTTTAAAGAAAAGGTTTAGTTATCTAATTAAAAATCTCATTCGGAGAATAAAATATTCAGAGATCGATTGTAAAACTCGTTTTCGTTATTTACTTTCAAAATCATTTTTGTTATTTACTCTCAAAATTATTTCCCTTATTTACTTTCAAAATCGTTTTTGTTATTTCCTTTCAAAATCAACGAGTCAAAGACCTTCATACTAGGGGGCTTTTTGAGGTGAAGAACTTGTCGAAGATGTGTATTTTTCTACCACCACGGGCCAACACATGTCTCTTTTTCCAAACAAAGTCACAACTTCATTTCTACACCTCCATTCAATGGAGAAGTCCACTAGTCTACAGACATAGACTCAATTCAGGCAGGATAATATTGCCATTTTCGAGAAGGATAGAGTAGAGAGGGAAGTCTACATATACCACTACCACCTTTTTTGTTTTGTTTTGAGCAGTCTATTAATTTTATTGTTTTATTAATTTTGGCAGACAATCTGATAGTTATGCTATTTTTTCCCTCCAGTTGATTCCCTATACGCCAAAGGGGTGCTAAAAACTGCTTGAATTGGGTTTATGCTTGCAGACTGTCAGACTAGGAGGATACTCTGAATTCATTCTTGCATTTAGATCCTGTCAAACAATTATGAGCTTGAATTCACACATTTATGAGAAGGACAATTTGTCCTGTGACACCTTTCAGTATACATACAGACCTCCATGGCTGTCAATCATCGGCCTTGTCCATCTTGAACCAAATTGTTCTCATCGTTTGTGTAGAATGAGAGCGTTTATTGTCTATCTCTTGCATGTGATGGAAGAAGGGGTGTATGTTGGTATTAAAAATTGATTTTGTAATTTATTGAATTTAAGTTTCAAGGATATATAGCCTGATTGATGCATGGAGTTTAGCATGCTGCGACCGATGATGATGAAGAGGATGATGATTGTATTGATGATAGTAATAATAGTGATGGTGATGACGATGTTAATGATAATGATGTTATTAATCATGACTACTACATTGAATCTGTTGATGTTTCTGCTGCTGATTATGATGATGGCAGTTATGAATGTTTTAATTGGGGGATGTATGATGAGTAACATACTTAATGATTGATTGCTACAACTTTGCATATTATTTAGCATGCTTGTAATGGTAACATCTGAATGTGAACATCTGAACATCTGAATCAAAAACTTAGACCAAATGCTGCTGATTCTAAATCCTTGAGGTGTATATCTGCCAAGTAGTTAGAACTTCATACTCTGTACCATCAACCCCTCTTCAGTGAATCCTCGTGACTCCCACCAACCACCCTACGCGATGCCCCTCTCGATGACATTTCCCAAACACACCAAGTGTAAAAAGAGACAACTGAAGAAATTGGGTCTTTCGAAAGCATTCTCTCCGCCTCATTGGAAAATAAGAATGCTGGGAAAACTTTTCCACCTTGTTTCACATCGAGCGCAACCCCTGACCCGCCGCCGTTCACTATTGATTCTAGACAGAACGCTCTCCCTAAAAACATTATTCTTACAGATTTTTAAATAAACAAATTAGCACTCTTCACAATTGCATGGTGTCATTTTGGCCCATCTTTAGGTGCGTTGTAATAATAGACAAGTCTTAACTTTGATCTAATAGTTGAACTGGAGTATTTTTCTTTCAAATTCCATTTGTAGTCACTTGTATTGTGTGTGTATTTTCTTAGCCTTCAGACAGAGAAGCTTCTATCGTCGTGATGAAAGTTCATGTGAAAATTTGATTTTTATTTTACAAATCATAATCCATATTGAAGGTCCTGATTTCTCCATTTTTGAAATGCAGAAGTAAATGTTATATCAAAGCTGACTAGGAATTGAAATCATTTAAAATGTATTAATGTGGTTGAAAAGTCACTGAACTTAAAAAAAATGACATTCTGATTTGTTTTTATTTGATACATACTATTTCAAAGGAACCTTCATTACATCAAAATCTCATATTGGTACATTTTGATATCAATTTTTTTTATTGATTTTGACAAGTTGCTAATAGTTTTGATTAATTTTGCCAGTGCATTTGATTGAGCCCGATGCTGTTCCTACTTCACGTTTCCACTTCACACCTATCGCCTTTCCCACCCAAACAGATGGACACTAGATCCATTTCATTAGCTGCGTCCGCACTATAGCGAGTTTTTGAGTTAGCGCGCTAGCTCTGATCCGGGTAATTAGCCCGATCAGAACTAGCTCGAGCTAATTTGCAGTGCAGACGCAAATAGTGAGCTAATTCACTGAAATATCTCGAGCTTAACAAGCCCAAGATATCTTGGGCTAGTTTCCAAAAGCTAGTTTCCAAAATAGTGAGCTAATACGGGAAATAGCTCACTTACTCGCTTGTATTTGCCATAGTGCAGCTCGCGCTCGGGCTATAATTCTGCGACTCGGGCTAATTTATTCATGGCGTTGTGCGGGCGCAGCAGAGCATGACAGCCAGGCGGCCCATACGTACGAGCTACTTCGCACAACAACCACGTGCTTATGTTCCGAGACTGCGCATGCTCGAGAACTAGACCGCGCATGCTCGAGAACTAGACCAAGCTCGGAGTGGGCTAATGCAGCTCGCGCTCGGGCTAAATCTCGGAAAAAGATAAGCTCGAGATTCCAAACTCGCTATAGTGCAGACCAAGATTGCCAATCTCGAGATTAATTGCAAAGATGGCTGATCGGGCTAAAAGCTCGAGATCAAGGAAACTCGAGCTAGTGGAGCGCCGGCTATTGTGAGATAATTTGAAGATAATTGTGAAGACAGATTCCCATTTCATCTTCCCATGATGATGCATTCCAGCTGAGAAACAGACACTGTTACCATGGCAATGACACACATCAATTCATACCTTGTTCTTGATATCAAACAATTTCCCTTGTAACACATCCCAGTTTCAATGGTACCATGACTATATAGATTATTTCGTGCACCTGGATAATATTTAGTTCTTTAATTCAGGGAGACCTTTCTCCCACGAACCTTACAAGAATGTAGCTTTCATACGTGATAGCATTTAGTTTTAAGTTGACCGAAAGTGTACTTTGTCACTAAAAGGTTGCACTTTTCTGTCATTTCTCCATTATTTTGTGTGAACACAAGGGTTTATCAATTTGGTTTTCATAGATAGATGTTACAGCTATATCTGTCTTTGATGGTAGTCTAGTATATTAAACTTTATTGTGAACATCAAAATTGATCCGTTGCCAAGTAGTATGTATATATATACTCTGTGTTGTCATCAATTTTTACTTGTAAATAATGTACACAACTTTTTAAGCCATTGTATCCCAGTGCTAATATTCCCACATGTGATGAACGGATTCTAGCATGCAATGCATTGTGCTAGATTTCTGGATAGCATGGACTCATTTTTTTGAATAGGTTAAATGTGTCATGTGAACGCAATAAGTGATAGTTGACTGAGAGATATCTGTTCATGTTTCTTTGAAGCATCACTTGAGAGTGATCACACCCAAATACCAACCTTACAAACTGACGCCAAGTGTCAACATGACCCTTCATAGAGACCAGTTTTCAGCAAACATTGCCATGGCACAAACTGGATATAAGCTATTATGATACTGACATTTGATTGGATGACAATGAATTTAATGTACAAATTTACTGAAGGAAACTTTTGTGAGACCTGGGCCCTATTGCATAAAAAATAAAGTTTTAACTCAAGTCAGATAAATAAACGCAACTCAATTTTCAACCAATCAGAAGGGCGTACATGTATTTTGGCCTTGCGTTTAATTTTGAGAGTTGCATTTAAACGTAATTTTTTTATGCAATAGGGCCCCCGGCCTCGGTTTGAATTTCATTTGTACAATTTTGTTTAGGTTGCTCCTTTAGTCAGGCCCCTCGGTAGATCAAGTTGATTCTCATCCTGCCCTTCATATCTTCTTTCACATGTTATGATAGGAGCACTTAGTGACCTTCAAAGATGCATTCTTTAAGATCTAAAAGCTTGAAAGCGAGGTGACAAGAAAGGAAAATTTTCATAATCATTTACATTTGTGAAATCACCTTTGGCAAACTATCATGGTTCTGTTAGCATGATCTTGACAACTGCTGTAAAATACTTTTACGTCTGTTATCGTATCCAATAACTGTGCACTGAGCAAGGTGGGCGAGTAATAAACTCCCCCACAATGTATCACTGAGGAAAAGTTTGCTTCAGTAACGTAGGTGTGTCCAATATTTTATATGGGCTGCTGATGAAAAGATGTTAACCAAGTTTGACGGGTTTCAAAGGCAGCCTTTAACCCTGCTTGTATTGGGTCATTACGACTGTAATGAAGGGTAACTTTGACCAGGTGTGCTTATGTGGGAGGGGAATTGAAAGTATAGCTACATGCAGAAAGATCAGAGATGATATAGGCCTCCCTAAACCTGACCCAATTCTCAGATGTAGAAAGTCAAGGTGAAGGTCATCTGAAAACATCTCGATATTGGCTTCTTTTACAACCCAGAATCAGTTCAGACATGTTTCGTCATCCCAACAAGGATCGCAATAATCGTCTATTTTGACTAGCTTTCGTTTTGTAGAACAGCGATGAAATGAGAGATGACAATCTCAAACTAGACCTAATTCCATGGCCCAGAAAGTCAAGGTAAGGATTGTTGGGCATCTCTGTTATGTTCATGTTTGCATAATAAACCTTCATGCTTTTGATCCATTTATAGAAAAACATAGATAAACAATTTTTGAAGAAAAAAAATTGTAACATTCCGACCAGTTTTAATGGGTATGAATTGGAAAGGAAGGCATGAAATTGGACCATCTTGTGATGTAAATTCATATAAATGTCAACAGAGCTTTCTCTTGTATTAAAAGAGATGATGATAAGGATTTGAACAGTGAGGATGCATCTTACTTTTTATGAACCCATGGTTGTCCTATTCAACATCTTTCTTTTCAAGTAAAATATGACTCCATTTCCAACCTGCGTAATCTAGATTTAGGAGGATAAAAGATGATAAATCTTTCTAACCCAAAGGCATCTTTTCAGTTTAGAATAATCCCTCATTGTGTGACATAGGGCTTCATGCTGGATTATAGAACTAGAAGAATGAGAAGCTTTTTACCTGTGAAGATGCTACATTTCCAATGCAGATTTTGACATTTTCAGAAGGTTATGTGCCAACTATTCGAGTATGAGGAACGTTTCCACTAGAAAATATCGCAGAAGTTGTATCCATTTTCCTCTATTTGCCATCTGAATTTGGGTTTCCTCAACAATATCAGTCTTATCCTTTCGTTTTCATGTTAGTAAAACACTTTTTTTAAATTAGACTGAATTTTAAAAGAAAGAATAGATCTCTTAGTATGAACAAGGTTTTGTTCTGAATTTCAATGTAGATATTCATATCAACCATGAAGGATGTGTGATCCTTCTGAAAATAGAATTCTGAAAGTTGGGTTGGAGGTGATGCATAGATGTATGAGAGATTGGCGAAAAAAATGTAAAGAAATTTCCATATCTTGTCCCTCTTGAAGTGCGAATTTGATGAATGGATTTCTAAGATTAAACTGAAGGGCCATACATCTTTGCATATGCGACATGATTTACCAAGTGTTGAATCTGAATAGGGAATGGAAGTCGAACATGTTCCCTTCTTTTTTATTCTGTGTTATAGAGAGAGAGATGGGTGAATTTGTTCCGTATCCATTTCTTGGATAGTATAGTAATGTAATCACCATGGACATGTAGATGGTGAGCCTAGGGAAAGATAGGGTGCAAAAATGTCAAGGCTTTCCAATCCAAGTAAAATGTAGGTAAAATGCATTAGCACTGAAAAGCACAGGTTGTTGTTTCTGTTTATTTGATTTGTTATGTTCTTTTTTTTATCACCCTTTCTTTTTCAATATTGGAATGATTCTCTACCTAAAGCAGACTTCATTTTAAAAATGCAAACAATCAATTTTAGATATAGGTCTCAATAAGGAATTGACTGTAGTAAAATATTGTGCCATATTGTCAGTCTTGTTCCAAAATAGTGTTCTGAGTATGAAAGCTAGAAATTGGTCAGGGTTAGCTAAAAGACAAATTGATTAAAATGACTGCATGACGGTCAAAGAGATAGGCTTAATTGATGATGAAGGGCTGTCATTTCTCACGTTCGGATTGGTTAGCGGTGGAAGCGGAGTAAAGTGAAGGTACTCTGCAATGGGGAGATGCCCTGTCTATGACTGCATCATGAGAGTGCTTTTTGTGCTCTAGGGGATGGGAGGGAGGGGTGGAGGAGTCATGGGAGAAAGAGAGGGAGAGGGAGTAAGCGGAGGGTGAGGAAGGGGGGGGGGGAGAGGAGGATGAAAAGGAGGGGAAGGGAGGAGGGGGAGGAGGAGGAGGAGACACATGTCAAGAGATGCTTGGACTGCATCATGAGACTGATTCTTTCTGCTCTGGGGATGGGTTGAGGGAGTAGGGACGTGTTGAGGTAGGAGAGGGGAGGCAGACTGGTTGAAGAACAAAGTGGAAAGGGAGGAGAGTGTAATGATGAGCTTGGCTGGATGAAGAACTTGGGTAAGCTGCGAAATCATCATGTAGAGGTATTGTACGTATGATCCAATGGGGAGGGGGGTGAAAGAGGGAGGCTATTCCATGGGGTTGGAGAGAGAATGAGGATGGTGGGGTTATGGTTAAAGGATTTCTAGATCCAAGTACATTGTTGATTATTAGACCGCTTATTAATGTTATTCCAAATTACATATTTGTTCAACTTGCACAGTATATTATTTCCACTTTTCCATGAATTAATTAATTTTTCGTGTCTAAATTTAATAACCATTTTATGACTTTGATGGAAACAGTCCCTCAAATTGTTGACCAAGTATTCAGCTACACACCAGTCTAAAGTTCATGTCCTTGAGTTATTTGAGTGGCATCCAACTTAATCTATTATCTTCTGCTTATAGTAACCAACATATCAAATGAATACAAAACAATGTGTGAGAAATGTTCCCAGAGATACTATCCAAAAGGTGTGAAGCCTGAAGGTGATCTCCTTTTTGGAGGAGCCCAAGGAGATCAAATCAATAGTGTGTTTGTTGAAAGTCATATGAAGAGCAGAAGGGTAGAATAGTTTGGAGTATATATTGAAGATAAACAGAACCGGGCACTTGTCGCTTTACGAGTGTTTGTGCCTTTTACGCTGCAAGCAGTTTGTCGTGATTGCGTGCAGTTCTTCACGATTCGTCGATCGCTCTTCAAACATGGGGTCGTGGTCTTTGCCAGTTCCTATCTTCCAACTGATTACCGTTTTTTCAAGAAAGACATTATGAGTCAGCTGCCAAGAATGTGTTAATGATAAGGGCTGTGAATTATATTTGTTTAAATGCTCGTCAAATGACAGCTCCTCTTGGACGGTTTGTGATTATTCAATATTGGGTAAAGATAGAGAATATTCCATATGATGGCATAAATGTAAATGAACTTGTCATGATTGTATCTATTTTTGGAAGTTGAACCCAATGTACTGAGCTTAATTATCATCCAATTAAATGTATCCTTTGTTTTCTGTTAGGAATCAAAGTCATTTAATAACATCAAACTTCTTTAGACAACATTTCTTGAGAGAGAGAGAGAGAGAGCTGCAAAAGCCAAAAACATTTGTAATGAAGGGCACAGGAAAATTTCACAGTATGTACAAATATTGAAATAGTTCCAAAATATCATCTCTTGAAACTTATCAAGATGTTCTCGATATTGCAGTCCTTCGAACTCTTTATTTTGGGAGGTAACAGATAGATACATCTTCTTATTCTGTCTGCATGTTCTGGATATAGATCATGTTTACTCTTTGTAATCAGAGGATCGTCTTTTTCCTGATTTGTTTGTTTGACTATTCATCAAGGTGTCAAACTAGCAAGAGCCACATGATGCTTAAAGTTGTTGGATTGGAAAGCTTTTCTTCTGCACTCTTGATCCCATACAAATCCTGCATTATACTTAGCTACCATCCTTTTGCAATGGATACATTGAAACCTTGAGATTCTTCTTTATCATAAAAACCGTTATCCGGTAGAAGGTTGATCAATAATTGTAATATTAAACAAAAAACCTATGATACCATTCTTTTTTTTAATTTTTTTTTCTTTTTTTTTTGATAAAATTCTTTCCTAATGTATTACAGAATATTTTAGAGTTTTTCAATTTGTATGCCAGTTTGTTTGCCCCCATAACCCCAAATTCTATATTTTTAAATAATACTCTCTTACTCGAATCGTGATTGATTCCCCATTTCATAGATATGCGATTTAAAATGATGTCGTGGTGAGAACAGAGATGCAGAAAAAAATTTCATTATGAGACAACAATGATTGAAATGAAATGGTGCGATACAATAAAAGGTCTACATACACAATATATCTAACCAAGGCAGGTTTAACAAATGGAGAGAAGCTTTGCTGAATACCTATTCCTAGAGTGCATGCCAATGATTCGTACTGAGAATGATCAAAACTTCTTTGTACCAAATCAAGCAGGCTTAAAAACCCCTCATATGATGTGGTTTTCGGGGCCACTGCACGGAGCTCCCTTATATACCAGTTTCTTTATATGCAGGGATGCAGACCAAATTGCACTAGTTTCTGCGGTTTTGTTCATTTTGCTCATGCTACAGTCGAATAAGACCAAAAAATTGTTTTTCTGGAGAATCTGAATGGGAGTTTGAGCATGCAGCAGATGGCAGCGTTGTTTAGCATACTGTAGGATTTTAAATGCAAAGGATGAATGAAATACCTTACTATCAAAATAAATGAAACCTCTTTGAATACTTAAAAAGTTGTTATATTTGTTAATTAAAAAACCCTGAAGAGTTTCTGCTTTTGTGACATGCTCCTGGAACTACATTTTTGATGAATTAAATGGAATAAATGGAGGAAAAAATTCCTTAAATTATCATAAGACAAGAATGTTCAAAGTTGGAAAATGGTACGGTGTGAATAAAACTGTCATATTCAGTTCAATGAAAATATGAATTACATAGGAATGACTGCACTTTTACAGGTAAGATTGTAACAGAAACCCTAAAGCGGTGCAGTGCTATACATGAGAAATGTTTCTAAATGAGAAGCCTTAATTAAAAAGTCTTGATATGTCTGAATAGAAAATCAATGATTATATAGAGGAAGCCAATGAAATGTGTTGAGACTGTCACTTGTGTCATGGTATTATGTTCTCATTATTATAAAGTGCCATACTCCAATCACAGTCTTTTCCAGTTCTCATAATCTCGGACGGTTATTTCATAGAATGAAACAGAAGTATAATCTGATTGCGTGTTACCACAGATTTAGGATTTCACCCATCCTTTGGCGTGATTTGGCTTTTGACCTCGTTATTGTGCAATGTAACTTTCGCTTTCTGAAAACCCACTTTGTGAAAGAATCTCAGAGATAATGCTGAATCCTCAAATAGACAATGGCTGTCGTGTCTGTACTTTTGCGCTGTCTCATTTTTGTGCATTCCAACACATTTTGGGCCTCTTACAATCCCTTTTACTGCATCATTGATGTATAATGAAGCAGAATAATTATCCGCTTTCACATGCCCACCAATTTTAATTCCTATTCTTGTTTTTTAACCCTCTTCATTTTGTCTAAACCTCATAATTGCGCAACTTTCACTTTGCCCAAGAATACCAGCTTTCCATTGTGTAATAGAAGAGTGTTTGATTTTTCCGAGATCCTTAAAAGAATTCAAAATCTAACGATGCCCCTTGAAAAGCATTGAAACATGCATTGTAAGATAGACAATCTGAATTGAAGAAAAGAGACTTTGTTTTGAAATCTGAAATATTTAACCTCACAAGATTTTTCCTACAAATGATAGAGTTCAAAATGAAATATGGCGCTGAAATATTTGTCATCTCCTTGATTCCTTGGGGGGCATTATAAATATTTGATTTTTATATTTTTGAAGCAAGGATTGAATCTCAATTTTGGAATTGCTCTGCCATAAATTGGATTTGAAATCTGGTGTCAAGGCATTGAAATGAAATATTGATTTGTTGTCTCTTTCATCAGTATTCTGGGTAAAGATTTCCCCACAAGATAGAGGTGTCTCAAATTACAATTAAGACATTTACCCAGACACCCCTAGCATCCGAGCTCATCAGAAGAAAAGCATTCTTCGCAGGTTTTTGCCCTTTTACCTCCTAACGAAATTGAAACGTATCCCCTTCCAAACTCGGAGACAGAGAGACGAGAAAGAACGAAAACAAGTGGAGCGATGATACCCATGACCTTCCTTTTATTTAATTCTTTCTCTCTCCCACTCTCTTTCTCTTCTTTTCTATCACTCTGTCCTTTTTCCATCTATTTATATCCCTTTCTCTTTTCCTCTCTTTTGCTCTTACTTTATCTCTACAACCCTTCATCTATTTTCTACCACCCAACCTGTCTTTTTTCGCTAATGCAGTACTTATTTTTCTTTAGCCCATTAAAAATTACTATGTTGTTAACCTTTCTCTTCTTTCTTAATCTCATCTTTTCAACATACCAGCTTCATACTTTCTTTTAGTATCCTTCCATCCTTTTTACGCTCTTCAAGTTTTAGATTTCTGTATTATATCAAAATATTAAGGCAGAAAAAAGAAAGCTGCTGAATCAAAGTCTGACAAATATTTCCTGGTGTTTCTGTTACACATTACCACCCCCCTCATGACCTTTACCCTTGGCCTTGCCACAGACCCTTGCCAAAGGCCATGTTCATCAACTCTTTGCTCTATGTTTAGGGAAAGTGAAATGCCCTCATGGGGTGGTGAAGACACAATTTTACAATGAGGATAGAGAGGAGAGTTGAAAGAAATTATAAAGAAGGTTTTTGCTAAGGGTTGATGGATTGTAAAGAAGTAGTCGTAACCTCTGAAAATTATGATATAGTTCTGAAATTCTTTTGTATGGATGAAAATGTATGTGCTCAAAGTGAGCCAAAGGACCCATCTCTCAACTTTGTTCCATATCTGAGAAATCAAGATGATTGTTAGGAGCCAGAAAAGAATGTGTTGATGTTAAATGCTGAGATTGATTCATGTGAAAATGATTTGTAAACTTCAAGAATTGTGCATTGGGGAGGATCTTATTATCATTCAAACATTGTTTTCATTTTATAGAGAAATGTGTCCTTGAAGCTTCACCAAATATAATCTAGATTCTTTTCACATTCTGTGTGATTATTGACAGACAACATGATGTAGAAATTAGTAAAAGTCTAGACTATCTTTTTCCTTTTGTCTCGTCTGCCAACGATATAATTTGAAGTGTTATTTTCATCGCTTTTTTTATTGAGTTTTGCTTGCTCCAATTTCTCATTATTTTTCAGTACAATTGAGTAAATAGAAATATCTATTTACAAATGATGTTGATGACTTGTTATGATACCCTAGAAATATTTCTTGGCAATTTGTAGGACTGAATATGCTGTCAATATACTTTTCCTTGAATACTTGGGCAAATGATGTCAAACAAATTTATCTGCATGAATATTTCTTGAGTTGCAGTCTTCAATAGGAACTGTTTACTGTGACAAAATATGGATTGAAATGTTCAAATTTGACTGCACTTTCTTGGCGAGTTAACTGACTCTAGTCGAGCTGTCACTCCTGATTCTTATCAACGATATCGGTATGAAAGAAGTTTTGCATCTGAGATGGGGATTGATGATTGCATACCGGTAGAGGCACGGACTCCGGGTCCAAGTGACAGGACCCATTTCCACCGGGTTCTCCGGTCTGACATTTGGCATGACTTGAGTCTCTTGATTCGTTTCCTGCTGATGAACATGAGAGCATGGCTCCATTAGGAGATGAATGGCTTTGTCATGTTGGCTTTCATCTGTGAGGCGATTACTGGAAGCGGTTACTGGAGGCGGTTACTGGATGCGTCTGAGAGCCATCGTTGTATTGGGATGCAGGTCATTGTGTCATAACATTCAAGTGTGATTGGGGATAGGGGATGAAGCAGTTACCAATATCTTTAATATTTCAGTTGCCAATATCTTAATTTAAGTGCAGAAGATCAAAGACAAATATGTTCTGTCCTGGTTCATTTCAAATGAGGATTGTTTGATGTTCTAATTGGCAAGTTGACAGGACTGCTGGTTCTCAACATTTCCATACAATGTTGACTTGCGTGTCAGACTGAAAATTCGAATTAAGTTGAACTGCCTGATTTGGTATAGTCCATTGCTTGGATGATTCTATAATATATAGAAAACTGACAACTGATCTGTTAAGAGAATTTCTCGCCCAATCTTGTGTGCTGGTTGGGGGTTGGGGGGGGGGGCGGGCAGTGTGGTGTTTGAATTTATTCGCAACAGAATCATGAGATGCTCAGCAATGACTCTTTATCAGCTCAGTGTCAGATGTGTATCAGATCTGTATCAGATACGCATCAGCAATGTATCAGTAGAGCTTAATTTCTCTATCAGTACCTATCACTTAAATAATAATGAACGGCTTTAACATAGCGTTTATCAATTCATAAGAATTTACTAAAAGATCTACAATTGCAGCATTATTACCCTGGCTTTAGCCCGGCAGCCACCAGCGCACTTGGTGTTTCAAGGAATAAATATTCCTCACAATGTTATAAAATCTCAGAGACTATAGAAATTTTCCTTGTGAAGAATGTATCATCAGACTGTTTAATGTACCATGTATTTGATGTATAGCAGAGTGCATTTGCTCATCATTATCTTGTCGTATGAGACAGATCTTCGTGAAAGTGAAACCTAAACCCCTCATGTACTTCCTGCTACCTTTGGTGGTACCCCTGAAATGTATTCCAGCATCCCCATCTAATGTTTTGATCCATTCCTAATCAATGCATGTCTCCTTCACTGGTTGCCAAGTGGAACTGGATTAAATGTTTAAACCACTCCATACCAACTCAAGCATCCCTCTTTTTTTCTGATTGAATTTCTTGTGCATGAAATGAAGGGAAGGGGCAAAAGGGTTTCAAATCATATAAGAAATATAAGAGCAGTTCTCAAATGAGCTTTCGAGAAAACTTATTTTAAGCCATATGCACTTAAATGTATTTTGATAGCCCCTTACATCCGAGCTCATTTATTGTGGCCTATTTAGTCAGATATGAGTCGGGTATAGGATAGGAGGGTTACCCAGAATAAAAGTTCATCGGCAACAATAAGTTGTAATTATCAACCAATGAAAACACAAACCTTGCGTGAAATGGATATTGGAAGTACACTGTATATGGAGGGAAATATTGTCAATGTACAATAGTGAGCTTTTGTGCTTTACTATTAGTATACAAATTGTATGGTTTTAGGAGCGAAAATCAACATCATACAAACAAAACAAAGCTTTGTTCCTGTCGGTATTCATCAATTCTTGGAACCAGTTTGAAAGCAGTATTTAATATTGACCATTGATACATCAAGCCATTATTAGTGTATTACTCATAAGAAAATTATTTAAAACGAATGTTTTGTTGTATACCTTATCCTCCGTTCACAGTATTTTTTTCAATTGTTTCTCTGTATCATAAATCTGATTCTACCATTGTTATCTTACTTTGATTGTTTAAACTAGCAGAAATTGACCCGCTTCAGGACCGGTAATTTTTGAGAGGTTCAGTATTCAATTCAATTCAATTCAAAATAACATTTGTTTTTTTCCTTCAAATAAATCAGTGATGTATAGTGTAGCAATTTACAATTGTAATCAAATTATAGGATAATTAGAACATGAATCATTAAGGTACGTAAACAAATTGATGAAAAGGGCGCATGTGTTGGATGCGCTGACGGATACAACAACTACAAAGAAAATACAATTACAATACATACTTTAACAAGGACAATAAGAGAGGGAGTATAGGACAGAGGGAAAGAAGGTTGCAACAGTCGATCAGAGATACAAGATATACATAATATAATATTGCTTTTTGGGGAAACACATCCTCGAATGGATTCGATCACTATATAAGAAAAAAAAATTATTTTCTATACTATAAGGTGGGTATAGGTCGAACTGTCTTTGTAAATTCTTGTAGAATTGAACGTACTTTTTCAAACATTTTCCTTTGAATGGTGAAAATAAATCAGTGCTCTAACTAAAAGACGGACAAGTTTGTAAATCGCTACTGGTTTTACAGAACTCCGCTAGAGTGTAGACTTTCTTCACCCATTCTGAGGTTGTCTCATCCAATTAAGCTTTGCCTTCTTTTCCATAAGCCAGACTTTGGTTAGGATCGTGCCTCTATAAAAGCCTAGGCATCGTATTACGGTTTGCTAGCTCTCTGAATCAGGAGTAGTCTCCGCCCACTTTGGTTGTTGACTGGGGGTATTGTAACAAACCATCAATTTCTCTCTTCAGATGCGTTTTTTGAAGCCGACTCGCCTCTGAAGCCATCTTGAATTTTATGTGATGTTGGAGATTTGGAAAGAGAAGCTTTTCATCTTCCCGATCAGATCAATTTTTTGTATGAAATAGTTTTTTCTTTCTCCATTTACCTTCTTTATTATGTGTTACAACTTTTGAATGTTGAATATTTTCCTGTGATGACACATATTTTTCAAAGCTTAGTAATTGGTTCTTTTCTTTTCAAAATTATTTCTTTGTCTTTCTTTGTCTTTCTTCTTCGTAAAGAATATTTGTTCTGTTCACGATAGCTTTAATTTTTGTTTCCATCCATTTTGTGTATTGTGAACCCAATCTCATCACCAAATGAAATATTCATGAAAGTATTTCTACCAATATCTCAAAATGAATCAGTATGGTGCATTTCAAGTATGAGCAAACACAGACAAAATCGATTGTAGTACTCCAAGGATGCCATTAGATCTCTCATCTTGTATGGCCCATAAATGAAAGCACTTTGCTTGTGAAGAAGGTACCACATTTCTCAATTTTCTCCTCGAACACTATTCATTTTAGTCTAGGCATTTATTCAAACTACCTCATTTCTCCATTTTCTCCCTAGACATTTTTCATTTTACTCTATGCATTATATCTAGCAAGTTTTAGTTCTGTTTCAAGTGAAACACTTTACCTGGCAATTATACATCTCACATCAAGTTACCAAAACCTACGTCATTTTCAGCACTCACAAGAAGTTCATTATTTCTGAAAGGTTTAGTCTTTTTTCAGACAAAGGTATCATTTCATGTAAAAATGTTATGAAACTCAATTTTTTATGTTCTGGCGCACAAACAAATAGACGCATTCATGTATTCTCTCCCATATTTTTATGCATGTAGGCCTATAAAAATTTTTTTTTTGAAGTGATGGAAGCCAAAGGGTAGTGTTGTATGTAAAGAAAGAAATCTTGACATATCAACAATTTAAAAGGTATTTTATTGAAATATTTATTTATCCTATGAAGATAATGAAAGTGTTTCAATTTATCTACGGTTTCATGCAACAGGACTATTTCATGACCAGCACTTTAAGAAAACAGGGACAGAATGTTCCACTTTAAACCACAACATCTTCTAGAAAATGTAAACCACCCTGGCTCCTGGACCTAATCCTTCATCTTATCAACATCCCTAGATTGCCCATAGTCTATGAATACAGACCATTGGCTTTGTGTCTTGAAATTCAAATAGAGCATGATACAGAGTCTGCAGTCAGAGACTATGCATGTATTAACCAAAGCTCCATAAGCCAAAGTATTTGTGAAAGTAGTCTATGACTCTAGCTAGGACTCTGTATAGTGCAAATTCTAAAAGCCCAAAGCCGAGAGTCTGTGCCAGCAGACTAGATTGCCCCTAGTCCTACATTCCATTGTCCATTCGCCAGCAGTGACCCCACCACGAGAGGTCAAGTGTGCGTCTTTACCTTACTCTGGTAGTCATGTGACCTAAATGGGCTAACTGATCTGCCATTTAAATCTTATCCAGATGTACGCTATAGCCTTATCATCAGACCATTTACTAGGGCGGGGAGGGGGGGGGGGGGGGGAGGACGCAACGATAATTGTTTGATAACAAAAAATAAATTGATTGTTGTACAAAATGGCTGATTTGGAGGGAGTTATGGATATCAACAAATGATAAATAATGCTGATTGTGGTAAAGACCATTAGGAAGATCTTTAAAAGAAACCAAACATGTAGGTTTATACATTATAATGCATTTTGCAGCAAACAATTTGAAATATACATTTTCATAATGGTGATCCGTGCCTAAGCAACTATAAATACAAGTACATTAAACAAAAATATCCATTCTGCACTTCCATGCATCACGCTATGTAGCCATTGAATGAAATGCTGTCAACAAACATGTCAAAATTTAAACCGGTCCAAACCATTATAGTAGAGTGAATTCTACGATAGGTGTTGAATTGTTTTGTATGATGCGTGACATGATTTAGAGGTTATGAACTGAATCTGAACCCCATGAAATATTTTTGATTCCCGAACTCACAAACGTTTCTTTTGTCATCCCGTTTGCCACCTTTCTGACGTTTGCAAATGACACGAGAGAAGCATCGATAAACCCCAAATGGAGTACAATGTCAACCATACAGTTAATGGAACATTTAGCACTGTATTTCTGGTTGAACAAAAGGCGATAAGAAACATTTCAACTGTGTGAAGTCAATCAAAAATTGATGAATGTTGGTGCGAGGTACAGAAATTTGAGCAGTTTTCTGTAGAATAAATCTGTTTATATATTTTTAGATTAATACGTGATAAAAATAGAAAAATGCGTTTAATTTGCTGATAGTGTTTTCATATCATATAAACTGCGCATCAATCATCAAATAGAATAAAGACTGATAATTTATATCTTTATAATTCAAACTGATTCTAAACTTTTTATTTCAGTTTCCCAAATTTTATGCGATATAAATTTATTAAGATCTTAATTGCTGCATTGGTCTCTTGCATTTGTTCAAGCTTTTTCCATAGTAGATGAAAAAGAAAACCCTTAATTGAACTGACGGCTATGCAAATACTGCTACATACCAATGCAAGAGTGTTTTAAATTGCAAGGTCTTTTCTTCACGCACATTCCATGCCTACCCCTCTCCAATGAGGCGCACACACTTTAATAGTGCAAATGTTTACGAGTATTTGCTTACGTGTGAATGCAGAGGTGTGCAAAGCGAACCCCCCAAAAATGCCTGGCTACTGTGGTTCGCTCTCTCGCTATTCTGTCCCATATTTTGTCTTGCTAAGGTTCCCCTGAGTATTTCACAGCTAGCTGCAGGTTTTATTAAGCGTACCTACGAGATATGGGCTACACCTAAAATGTCACACTCTTCCACCACCGTGTTTGCTCATGACCTAAATCATGAAAATGGAGAGTGAAAATTCAGACAAGAGAGAGAGAGAGGGGGCAAGCGAAAGATGTTAAAAGAAACGATTTTGTTGAAATCATGCTCACATTTTTATTTTTAATGCATCACTATTCATTTTTCAAAAATGAAAGTGAGAGTAAGAGATATGAAACCCGAGACATAAGAAACAACTTTATATAAAAACAGACCTCTAAATGATACAGTTGTCTCTTGCGTCAAAACTAGGAGAACTAAAGGAAGGGGAAGCTTTTCTATTGAATACCTACAGATACATATATTTTGAAAGAAGAACTGTGTCCATTTCAAGGAAAAGTTTCTTTACTTTGATAGTGCCCTTTCATGCGGGAGGGAAGGGGGGGGGGGGGGTGGTCAATCCAAACTAATTTTTCTTGTTAGTTCTCCCATTCCCCCATGTTTGTCCTGCCAAAGCTAGCGTGTTTTCATACCAAATATTTTTGGTGCAGTGCTGGTGTGTAACAATTGGACAATGTTTCATCACTTACTTGTCTGTCAGCTACTTCGTGGCGAATAAGAAAACAAAATTTGCTCGAAAAAGCCCGGAAAGAGACTGAGACACAAGCAAAGAGGCATTTGGAATGTTTTTAAGGAGTCTAGAAAGCGATACTGTTAAAGAAAGATAAAAGGTAAAAAAAAGGGAAAAATTGGGGGCTACGAATTAGATGGAAAAGACATTTTCTTGAGATAAAGGCTGAAGAGGACAGAATTTTGTTGAATATGTTTCACTTTGCTAGTGTGCTTTTATGCAATTCCTTGCATGTAAGGCCGAAAACACTGTTTAACAGATTTCACATCTCAATACCAAAATATTTTTTATTATACTTCTTGGATCATAAACGCATTTTGTTTGCAAAATATACTGATTCATTTGGGAAGTCCATTGAAGCCTTTTATCTTACTTACCCAATTAATTGTTTTTCATGGAATTAGGGGTTGAGAGTTCGTCTGCATTAATGACCACTATGAGAGTAGATAAGTGGATGAAGAACCACTGAGCTGAACTTATTAAAGACTAGAAAGCGGACATGTTATTCCCTGCAGCACTCTAGTCTCATTAACATGGCTCCATGGTCCGTACTCTCCCCAAACCAACGTCAGCAGGGTTAGTGTCCCCATCGGCTTTTTCCTTTCTTTCAAATCCACAGAGTCTTTCTTTCCCAAGACAAGATGTTTAAGAGGACAAAATATGCATGAGCCACAGTCGCCATGTTCCAACAGTAATTACAGTTGGCTCCAAAACACTGAATTCATCAACAAAAATTATTCCATTTCAATAAATATTTCTGTTGAAGATATGGTACTCTGCACAGTTGAGTAGCATTAAAAGCATTCCGATGTCTGTTTTAATTAGTCAAAAGCTAATGGGAATCGAGTGTGTTGGCTTTGGATCAAATCTGAGATTTGTTTAAGGATGCATAATTCATTGCAAAGCCCTTGGGTATGGGGGTGGTAGAGAATCATGGGAATGACAAAATGGATTTGTTACAGAAATGAAGAAAGATGGCTGTGACTCAATTTAGAGCTTCCCTAATGCTCATGTAAGTCAGTCATCCCGTTTTTCAGACTTTGTGAGGATTTATTTGAATCAGACTCGGGAATAAAATAAGATATTAATGGAATATCACCATGGAAGTGATAGTTACATCATGCAATCAAGAAATGTGACAAGGTGACAAGATATTCATGTAATTGTAAACAGCACCGCGCTACTATTATAGTGTAATTCACACTGCCATTCCTGTCTATCCATGGTGTGAAACTAGAGCAAGTTGCAATATAATGACATCATTACAAACCGGCAGATATCGTCTTGATATAACATGCATTCCAATGGGTTATGACCACTCTTGTTCTCAGAGTGTACTGTTGTAACCAGCCCTCATAGCCTGTGAAGGTGTAAAGCTGTGCATACATTGACATGAATAACTTATGACGTAGATTGGGATTGCATTTGTGTGCTATAGAGAAGCAGTTTATTTATGGCACTAAACACTCCATGAATGTTGGTTAATGTCACTACGAATTGTTTGATTACTCCTCCCATTTCTCTCTCTGTTCAGTGTGAATCCAAACAGAATGACTGCGTCTTCATGGTATTTCTATCATCATATTGGCAGTGGTCCAGTTTATGGGGAGCATACCATCAAATGCATTCACTGGAGCTCTGTTCACACAGTTCTGCATAAATTACACCATTTTGTATATCCTTGAGAAGCCATAACTACCAGAATTCTGATGTTTCAGATATTTTGCCAATATTAAGTTTGCTTCTTTTCTTCTGTATCCCTCCGCGCTTCTGAAAAGGTGACTAGAGAGAAGGCATGTATTATCATTAAGATTTTGATTTGTGTTTTTAAAGTTCGATAAGTATATCTGAAAACAATCTGTGTTTTTTTTTCAAGGGACTTGAGTTTCCTAAGCTTTCCTATGATTGAACATCCATTTATCATTTATCTGGCTACACTAAGGGGGTGTTGTTCAAAATCAACTGCCAATCAATTGCAACTGTGAAGATTGTAACGCGCATTTTCATTCGCGCACGGTATGCGCATTTAACAAGACGCGCATGAAACGAGGACCTTGATTGGCGCGTTCCGATCAACTGCAACTTGCGATCAATTGCAACTTTTGAGCAACACCCCCTAAGTCTTGTTAAAAAGCTGCATCTCAATTGTAATCTTTATGTTCATTCAGAGGTTTTCAGTGAAAAAGATGTGAGATGTAGAGTTCAAAATTATCAGATGTTTAGTTAGACAGTCTCCCAGCATCTCTTATACTCAAGAACACTTGTCATATATGTAGATGGAAGTGGCCCTACGCATATTTATATCGGCATGGATGTGTTGCCATTTTGCAGCTGCATCAGCTGCTCAAATGAGCTAGGGAACCCTCTGGCGATCCAATATTTGATCATGTTTAATTCTAACAATGAAGAAACCCCCGGCATCTTCAAGTGGGTGCGACGTACAAAGAAAGGACAAGCTCTGGAATGAGATGAAAATAAGAAGCCAATTGGTATTCTGTGAAAGTAGCTCCTTTAGTGGACTTCAACACGAAGCTGATCCTACCAAGAATGCTTCCTATTTTACGGGATTCTTTTGTATCTCTTTGTGTTAGGCTGGGGTTATGCCACTCTTTAGTATGTCTCATGGAGAGAAGGGGGTCTTTTGTTTAATAAAAAGTTTGGGAACAAAAGTTTTCAAGGGCTTGTAATAATCACTGGAGTATTTTGTGTTTATAGAGCCGTGAGATGCTTAGAGAGAAGTTGAAAGACAGATATCCCATTCAGAGAATAAATAACAAAATTATTGTCAAGATATCGTAGTATGATTGTTATGGATGATAACATAACTCCTTGCTGCAGTTTGCTCCCCACTCCTTGATGCAGCAGTTTGCTCCCCACTAAGAGAAGGGATTTCATGCCAGAAACCCAATCAACTGCGAGGTGAACTTGGGTTCAATTAACGCCATAACTTTCACTATCCCACTGCAATAGTGCTGATATACTCTGATATCTACTGCTGACGAGTGCAGGTGCGTGCTGGGTAAAAGCTCCCATTAAAACACATGCTGCAATAGCCAGGTAGATCTTCTCTTGGCATCCTATAGTTTTTGTTCTCGTACCCTGATCGTGCTGATATACTTTCATATCTACTCCTGATTAGCCCAGAGGCATGCTGGGTAGAAAGTCACTGGAATGGTTAGGTAGATCTCCCTTTGGACTTGTATAACTTTCACTATCCCGCCCTTGTGATATGATATACTTTATTATATCCCTTACACTATTAGATCGTTGCATTGACAGTGTACAGGCAAGAAAAATGAATAGATTTGCTAATAAAGCCATTTGCCATTGAATAGTACGAATAGTAATTTTTTTCCCTAGGGAAAAAAGTTACTATTTTTGCGCGCATGCGTAGTCGGCTAAAACAGACGAATAGTAATTTTTTCCCTAGGGAAAAAAGTTTCTATTTTTGCGCGCATGCGTAGTCGGCTAAACAGACGTGCCCGTGCGCGAGAGAGACACTGCTTCCCAGCTACACGGCACGGGACACTTCTGGCGGGCTTCGTTCGCATGATGTTCTCAACGAGAAGACGAGCCAGAGACTAGAAAAACAATTTATCAGATTATCAAAGACAAGGTAAGATTATTTAATCTGCTGCAATAGACTACCTTATTGTTAATGTTGTTGTTGTAAGAAGGGATATAAAAGTAATATACAATGACTTGATTCTCGGTACTGGCTAAAACTATTCGCACTCGTGAGCATCAGATATTATCACCCTAGTATGGTACTATCTGATATGCTCATTCGTGCGAATAGTTTTAACCAGAACCTCGAGAGTCATTGTATATTTCTATACTATCTCCTTCTGATGAGGCTAGGGGCAAGCTGGGTAGTTCAATATCCCATCTTAATCAGGTCCTGAAAGAGTGACATAGACCTACTATTGATCTCTGTATCTAGTCCTTCAAAGTTTATGATAATTCTAACTCACCTGGATATGCAAATAGATGCTTTGTAATTTTTTAAACTTCACTTGCTCAATGAAATAGACTTTACTGTCTAATGTTTAATGCTCTCAGTCATCCCATTTTTATAGTACCATGAAAAAGGCCTAGAATTTCATGATATGAGATGTCCCATGCTTCATAAATGTCACAGTGCTTGGTAGTGCTGAATAGGCTTTGCTATCTACTGCTGATCGTCTCCCATACCTTGGAATGCTGAGAGATATTATTCTAAGGGCTGGTGATAGGTGCCTTCAAAAACACACAGTCACTTCACAACTTAAGATATTAATCAATCGTAAGGAGAAGTGCATGCCAGTGTGTCATACATTATGAGATGAATATATCTCAAGTATTTTCAATACACCTTGATGGTAAAGTATTGAAGAAGTATTCATATCATGCACATAGGAACAGGCACATTCATTGAAGTGCAATTGCAACGCTAGTCCCCTACATTAACTTTTATGTTGGAAGAAGCTCTCGTCTTTTTCTCCTGGTCTTTCATCTCCCTCTCAATCCGGCTCTCGCTCTCTCCATTACTCTTTATTCCCATCATGCATTTTTAAAAATGCAACTCTCTGAACTATGTAGAAAAAAAAGCAATTCTTTCTTTCTTTTCTATGCCAAACTATGAATTATATTTTGTTAATGCCAGACAAGAGAGTTGTGATGCAGACTCATGACTGCCAGTCTTTGCTATCATCTATTGAACATCTCTCTTATCAATCTTCCTGCCTATCAGCTTTCAAGAGGCGTCTAATTTGTCTGCCAACCGCTCTTTTAACCTCTCCAATCTGTGATGAATAGCGCTGGAATTTATTATCAGGGGACTCCTAAAAATTTACAGTTTATGAAATGAACTTTCTTTCCACTTTGTAAGCCAAGCTCATTATTTTTGCTTAATGGACCCTTTTGCATATTTACTTAGCAGTGACGGCAACTTCCTGGTTTTTCCCCTTTACAAATTAAATAAGTCAAATTTATTCCTGGTCTTTCATATTTCAGTATTATGATATTCAATGATGCTTTATGAATACAGACTGCATATTTCACCCCTCTCTCTCTTTTTTTTCTGTCAGTCTGTCTCAATGGCCCACTCATTCACCGACCGACAGATAGAAACACACATATGCAAACACACACACACACAAAACACACACACACATGTATTTTTTCTTGCGTCATCCTGATTTCATTCCATTCTCACGCACTCGCTATCATCTATCATTAGTTATTCGTTGGAAATACTCCTCTTGTCATCTATGATATTTCATTTTTTACAAGCATTTTGTTTTTCATTTTTTCACAAGCATTTTGTCATGAACCTGGTGCGTAAATTACCAGGTCTTCCAGTATCCCGTTGCATCCTAATACATTTAGTGGGTTCTTCACTCACATAAGAGATGGCAACCCAATCCGTTTTGATTCTATCCTGCAGTAAGTACCCTTTGGGACATAGGTTCAAGCAGCAGACATAAGGGGTGTTGCTCAAAAGTTGCAATTGATCGCAAGTTGCAGTTGATCGGAACGCGCCAATCAAATGCAGTGTTTCATGAGCGTATAGTTAAATGCGCATAACGTGCGCGAATAAAAATGCGCGTTACAATTTGCAAAATTGCAGTTGATTTGCAGTTGATTTTGAGCAACACCCCATTAGTATAATCCATATAGCCAATCCTAGGCACATATTTATCTAGCTGTATATACAAATGTTATGTTGTATTATTTTCTTATTTGAAAAAATGCCGAAAATCCCATGTGCAGGTTTAGAGGTAACAAACAAAATTCCAACTGTCTTGTGGACAGTTTGTCATATTAACCACAATACAAGGATATATTAATCCATTAACACATTTCATAAACAAAATTCACCCACCCCTTTTAAATTGGTTGCTATCAACCATTCATATTTTCCATCCCTCTCTCATAGCTCTGTTATCACCGTGAACGGTTAGCCGTCAATCAAGCCCTGGGTCAATGGCTTCATTTCTGTTATTTTTACCACTCAAAATATTTCTAATGGTTTCCACAGACTGGCTCCACTAGAAAGATGAGCGCTTACCCAGCCAAGTAGAAATCATTTGTTCAGCAATTTTTATACCCCACCCTCCCTTAGTATCACTGTCTTTTTTTTTTATACCACTTTGTTATGTAGTTTGTTGTGTGTTGGTCTAAACACTGCTTATCATCGAAATATTTCATATCCATTTTAAATGTTACAATCATTAGCATTTCAAGTAAGAGCCTTTTTATCTTGAATATCCATTTTATCTTTACCTATCTGATATTTGCTTTTTTATGAGATTATTTTTTAAAATACAGCTTCAGTTCAATCATCTAAAATACTCGCATTAAAATCTGGTAGAATTTCTCAAAAACCATATATGGGGCTTATGCTCACACAACTAGATTTTTTTTCTCTTACTCAAGCAAGCCTTTTTAACTCCAGAATTAGATTCTCAATTTCAGATCTGAAATTTGTCCATCCCTCTCTCTGTTGAAAAATATGAAAAAAAATCTTGTTTGTGGATGTAAAGCGGAAGTTTTTGCTTATCACGGCACCTGTACCCTTACCAGCGTGAAGAGACAGGTGAAGCATCTCAAGTGTAATTATACAACATCCGATGTCTCCCCATCTCCCTCCATACCTCCACCGGTAGGATGGGATGCGCTCCCTGGAACCAGGTGAGAGGATGCTGCTGGTCATACCAGGGGGTGAGATGGGAGAGAATGAAGTGGCATACTCCAAGGGTTCACTTTTTGGGGAGGTCAGAAGCTTTGGGGTGGATCTTTGATTCTATACCATGTCTCCATCTTGGTTCACTCCTCCTCTATCTTGCGGATAGGATGTGCCTCGATGGTGCTGTCCGTCCGAGGGAATATCTTCCAATATCTTTGGAAGATTTGTGCAAATCATTCATGCCAATTTATGTATTGGTTAGTTCATACAATCTCGGCACCCCTCATTTTTTTTGGTTCACCAAGTTTGAAGTAGGTTTATCGACAGCCCTACCACCAAATTGTTTGACACTCCTCATCATTCCCACCTTTTGTTCCAATTGAAGATGAAGTTCAGTATTATCTGTTTGTTCCATTGATGATGTCAAACAAGATCATTTATTTGACCTTGCAGTTGACCTAGGAAGGACTCCTGCAGTGCATGCTGGGAATGCAAGGCCAAGGGGAGGTTTTCAGTGATTGTGGAATCCGACTTATCAAGAAAATATCTTTATCTTCACATATTATCATGCATCAGCAATATTCCAGTGAATATCATTTGCAGTAAAACGTCATGAACTTCATGAGCTTCCCTTGGAGTTTAGATTTGTGTCAACAAAATATAGAGACAAATGCAAGAGAACTCCATTGAATATGTTTATTACTAAGACCCATTCTTAAGTAGGCACTGCAACTCTTTATTTTTTGGTAGGCCCTATGTGTTTAGCAAACCTTGGAGCTGTGAAAACAAAATAAGATGACTTCCCTCATCAATACACTACATCTGTACAATATCTACATGTATAGCAGTATAAGTTGTGTCCATCGGTATAGACAGTCACTCTGGACAGACTTTGTTTTGACCACTACCACTAAAAATAGATAATATTTATTGTGTGCCAGGCCAATCCCCTCTCACATTGCATATAAAATGTTTGCTTTATGTATCGTAGATTAGTTCTGTCCTCTCTCATTTGAAATTCAAAATACAGCTTGTTTGTAGTATTAGGCTTCATAAAACAGTCTGGTCATCCCCTCCAAATTTGAAATCATTTAATATTTTGAACTTGTCAATACAATACTGTGCACTTTTATCAGCTCAATCAGCAACATACTACCTCGTAATAGTCTTGATATTGTGGTTACAGGCACCCTCGTACCTGATTAATATCTAATTCCAATCTAAGCCTTTAATGTTTGATTGCCCTTTCTTCATCAACATCAGCCTAGGTCTATTTGTGGACCCACATTGGTATATTACTGATGCAAGGCATCTTATATTTATACTTCAAACATGACCAAGACTTTAATTGCTTTTAAAACCAGCACAATATTTTACCGTTACTGGAGCGAAAGGAAGATGTAGATCACATAAAAGCCCTCCAGCGGGTTTACACGAGTGTCTAGTTCATTCCCTTGCAAGTCTTGCCATCATTATTTTTGTGACCTTTTCTTCTCCGTGTCTTTGCACGTAAATTCCAACGCTCGCGCTCCCCCAGCTCAGGTACGCTCTTTCCCTGAGGGAACTTGCATGCCTCCATACCTCAAAATGGCATCTACGAGTGTTGGCTTGGTCGCAGAGGGGAGAGAAAAAACGTGTGCATGCGTCCATAATCAAATATTCAAACTTTTGTGTTTTAATTTTGCATGGTGTCTGATAGGGAACGTCTGGTAATTTCCTATGCGACAGAGATCAAGTGTAATCTGCCTGAAGCAAGCTCAGATCAAGTGTTAAACAGAGGGCCGAAAAACAGTCGTTGAATATATGGAGGGACGCGTAGAGAAATTAAAATGCAATTACCTTTGTTATTTTGCATGCATTCTCACATCTGGGATGAGGTTTTGAAAGAGGACAGAAGGAGGAAACAGTGATTTTCCTCTCGTTTGTATTTTTCCTCTGATCTTTTTGCACCTTTTCTCACCGCTTCACTTGTTTCGCCATGTGTTGCCATTGGCGCCAGAATGTACACAGATTGATTGTCCATATAGAGAAGAAAAGACAAATGCTTCTGGCCTGTTTATAGAACAGTTTGTGTCTTTCCTTCACAGCAATTTCTTTAACTGTATCTACCTTCAGTTTGCTATTGTATAACTGAATTTTCAAGTCACTCTCCGCTCTAAAAGGAAAAGTAATAATTGTCGATAGTTCTGCCTTCCTTTTGTCCGGAATATTTCAAAGTTCAATTTGGGTGGAAATTTCTTGTGTCTAAAAACCTCTTGAGAAAAGATATTTTGCAATTTCTTTAGCAAGATGGATTTAAATGAAAGGAGATTAAACTTAGCTAATCATTTTGAAATAAGATGAAACTTTTTTCTTTTGCTACATTATTTTTTTTCAAATATATTTTTGCATTCCTTTTGATCGTACAGATATATCATATTGAATGAAAATAACGATCATAATACTGGATTACTTTTTGATACATTTCATATGGCGACTTCTTATTGAGGAATTTTTCCTGAATGTACAAAAGATTTGGATTACTTCAAGAGGAGCGCGGTAGTCATTGCAAGATTTCTTCACCAATCATAATAGCCCATAGGTGAGATTTAAAGATTACCTGTAATAAGTGAATAGCTGCTTGCCATGTTACAGTATGTTGTGTCGTTTCGGTAGAGAGAAACAGGAAAGGAGGCAAAACATCAAAGGAAAATGCGTAGAATAGAGGAAAATACTCCATCAATATCCTAAGGTATAATAGATTGGATAGAATGAAACAGGATAGCATAAGTTGTTAATATCACAACCCAATAAACCTATGAGTCGGCATCGAACCATGCTCCATGCCTCCATCTTGAAAGCATTTGATGTGATGGAGTTCATCCACCATGTTGGAGGATAAGCAATGATTCCATGTGCATCTGCCATGGCAATACATTGTTCCCATGGTTTAATGAATACGTCTCTTGTGGGGTTGTCTTCCAAAATGGATGTCTGAAATCACACAAAACCGTTTATATTCATCTAATAGTTAGAGTGAAATGACCACTAACACCGAACTCTTTTCATCATATCCTTCATTTGACAGACACACAAACCAAGCTTCAGAAAAGACAAAAAATAAGTTTTAAAAATGTAACAAAACAAAAAATTTGCAATTTTAACTGGACGTATGCTGGATGATTTTATATTAATTGAGTTTCATCTGCAGAACCTAAACAAGTCAGTTTTCATACTTTTTCAACAATGCTCTTTATTGACTTATCATTCTTAACACAACATCTGTCTTGCATCAATTTGTAAGAAATAGCAGCTCAAATACAAAGATGTTTCAAATGTTATCAGTTTCTTGAAGCTTTAAAATATTTCTCTTTTTGCTTTACGCAAACGTTTTCTTCAACCTAAGGCAGTGAGAATGTAGCTTGTGAAAAATAGCAGTCCAATGTTCATGGGTTGAACAGGCAAAGGTTTTTTTAAAATCCTTTTGATATGTATCCGCATACGAAACTTTGTCTCACAGGCCTTTGCTGTAAATGGAGCTTTCTTCTATCATTTATCATTTTTATGTTTTTGTGTATAATCTAAAGTCACCTTATTAACAACCAGCCCTGAAAGTTAACCGAAAATGAATCTTTCTACAAACCCCATTTTAAAGGTTTCTTTGGTGTCAAAGTAAGCTATTCTACTGAGATTCCTCTGCCAGAAGGCACGAAAATTGTGATTAGAATCGATCTTAGATTTCAAAATATTTCCCCTTTGAGGTTGGAAGTAGGGTAACAGTAATTGCCTGTGAAGTGTAAATGGACTTTTTCATTTTTATGTTTTGTTTTAACTCAAGGTTTAAGTTTTCTTCAGAATAGTAAAAATCATTCCTTTTGCTTGTTTATGATTTACAATTCGGCTTCTAGTTTTAGATCAATTTAAAGCAATCTTCTTTTCAATTTTGTAGAGGATGAGATGTCAGATATTTGTTTTATTCATTATTTAAAACTGTAATCAACATCTAATCTAAATATGGTGTCAAAATTTTGAGGAGGGTTGCGGTTCATAAGCACAACTAGTGATCCTCTCTCTAGTGCCACTTCAGTGACATTAGGGTTATTGAGTACATGAAAAGGTTACCAGTCATTGAAACTTTATGGTGCCTTTGAAACAGCCAGAGCAATAACTGGTCATATTTTGGAGTGTTTTTTTCAGTCCACGCAACATTGCCATGATTGTGTGCAGGATTATAAAAAATTTTGTACAGAATTATGAGTAAGAATTTTAATATCGGTTTGCATGATGGAATAGCTTAAAGTTACATGTCATTCTTTCAAAGAAATAGTACTGTTTAACATATTTCTCTTGCATTGTAGAGAAATTTGAGAATCCTCCGCATACTGAACAAATTGATGATGTTGGAAGTTGTTAATGTTTGTCTTTGAATCATTCATGGCGAGTGTTCTCGATACCGATGCATGGAACCCTAAACAATGTGCACTTAATCAATTATAGAGTAATATATACTACATCCCAAAGAGTGATCACTCGCATCTCTCAGAAATGGTGCTTCTCCGATACAGCGTGAAAAAGCAGCTCCCATCCCGACTCCTGTTTCATGGTGTTAATCCATTGTCTGCTGCATTGACTGAACTTATGCATAGCAAGCATGGTGTGGATGCAGGATGCTGAGAGCGCAGCGTTGGTTGGGTTAACAGCAACTTTCATGTGTGACGTCAAAGATATGATGCATGGATGGAGGAATTTCATTAGTTTTTCATTATCTTGATGCGAGCTTAAGAGCCTCTAAAAGGTCTCCTACTTGCTCTCTCATTTGTAACAATTTCCCGTCCACTCCTCTAGCTTCTCCTCTCTCCTGTATCAGGACTCTACAGGCTGTCCAACATGGTTTACCTATGTCTGCGTGCAGAACAGAATCCATCTAATGAATTTGTGCCGTATTCATTTAGAACACAGCACTTTTTGGTCTAATTGGATTTGACTTGATTTATGAAAATGTGTTTTTTATGAGCAGTTTCAAGGTAAAGTTCATGTTGTGAATGTGATTTGACAGGGGAAAAACATAGCCGAAATGATTTGATGGTACAAGAAAACAATAATAAGCTATCCTTCAAGGCCAGAATGTGTACAGCCTAGTTCTACTTTTGTAAACATATTTCATGTACCACATATAACTTGATGAATACATCTAATACCAATTAAATACAAACAAGAAATTTGATGATAAAACACAAAATAGGGGCTGTAAATCACATCTATCTTCATTGAAAATGTTTGTAGCTGTTTGGGGTGTATTTTTTCATGTCAATCCCATTTTCTTCTTGACACAAATTGTGTAAAATGTCCTGTCTTGCTTTAAATCTGTTGTCAAATCTTGTCACGTTGCAGTCCTTATCCTTGATTATCTTAGATTTTCTTGTCATTCTGTGAATGCCTTTTGAGCGGAGATTATCATCTAAACTTGAGAAGCAACTTGACAGCTTCTTTGATGTTGCATGTTGAGGATTCTTAAGAACTGTATAACTAACGCCTCATGCACTGTGAGACAAAGGGACCAAGGAATTGGACGAAGTAAACTTCTATTCATGCTTTCACGATAGCTTCATGACTACAAATGAAAGTAGCTTTCCTGTTAATTCACTGAACACGTGCAACGCATGTTTGACGCTTCTCCACAGAATAATAGGGAGCTGAATTTCTTTTGTGTGCATCTAGCTATTGTGAATGCTTGAATGGAAGATGTTTGGAAGATTTTGTCCAATTCCTTTATCCTCATTGCTCAGGGTGATGAACAACGTTTTCTGCCACAAACTGAGGGGCAGATCTTGAGTGGGGGAGGGTGAAGAGTCTGAGTCACGCATTTGACCAAACAAGTGTAACAAAAGCTGCCGTTAAATTGCTTTGCACCATCCGGGGACCACTCCGGAACGTATCATCTGGATGTAGAATGCTCTCACATGATTCCGTTGGGGTTTTGTGGCTAGAAAGCAGTAAAAGGGGGGTTTGATTTTGGGTGTGCATGTATCAGGGTTTGATTGGAGACCCTACCAGATGGTGGTGTGAAACAAGTTGTAATGGATAAATTGAAGAAGATGGAGCTTGACGAATACGGGAGGCATTGGTCATTGGGGAATACAAGCAATATCCTCTCTGTACCACCTTCCCTATCTTATGAAGAGAGTTTACACTTTACAGCTAGGGCGTGTGACAATGATAGCCGCTTGTGCGTGCTTGCTGAGTGCTGTAAGAGCATCTAATAAGTGAGCTTGGATGTGTTGAATAGTTTAGAGGGAATTGCTATATAGACTGTCACATGAGCAGCCCAGTGGGATCAGGATGCATTGAAAGAAAGGGTTCAAATTCAGATGTGGAAACGAGATGGGAGTGATCCAATAAAAAGGGGCATTTGCAGTTCTGTGGAAATAAAGCCTTACAGTGAGGTGTATTCATCAAATTACAAGTCGAAGATAGGCTGCCATCTTATCTTTCTGGTTGAGAAGAAAAAGAAATCATATTTGCCCCAGTTTCAGGAAAACTTTAAAATGTTGAATCATTGCTAATAGAAAGTGAATAATACATTGCCTTAAAAAAACTTAGTAGGCTTGTCCGGTCTATTGCCATAAAGGACTTTCCGAAAAGTAACATTATAAAAAAAATTATGGTGTAAATCAAGGAGATTGCATGAGTATGGGGCATAAAGGATTCCAGACTTCCATATTTCCAAAAACATATGATTATATGCAAAGAAGTGTTACCGCTTTATATCTGATATATTTGAAACTTTCTTACTATTAAAAATGATGAAATACTCTATCAGAAAAATCACAGCTGCCAAACAAAGCTCGGAAGTTGCTGAAAAGAATACCAGAGATTTTTGCTCATTCCCCTCCAGCCTATCAGTGCTGCATCCAGGTCATAAACTGTCTTGAGATTTATACCTTAGTCATAAACAATCTTCATATCTCTTCGTTAGGGGACAGTGAGGGGACGTGCTTGAAATAGCTCTGCCACCAGCCTTCTGTCAATCGGACATTTGCAAGCTGTAAAACTTCATTGTAGATATCTAAAAATAAAAGGAGAATTTTTCCATTGAGGATTGGATTTTAAACATTTTGAGTGCGGTCAGGCCTTGTTTTTTTTTTTTTAATTCTTCATCTATTTTCCTGTATTGATTGTTGAGGATGAAAATCAAGCATCTAAATATATTTAATATCATAAATAGTTTTTGATTGAAATAAGAATTGATCTGCTTCACATGATATAACATATCCTTGGAAGTAGAAACAGATCTGCTTTGCTTTGTTTAGCTCTTTGAGAGTTGTGTTTCATGAGGAAATAATGTTTTTCCTCTCAAAACAATTGGCCTTTTATGAAGAAGAAATTTTGGCAGAATTATAGGTAATCTTTTTTTGCTTTCTTAATAACCCAATTCATATTTCTCCCATCCCAAGCCACAGTCTAAACAGAATAAAATGTTTTTAACTTTTAATGCCTATATGGAGTTTAAACGTAGAAGAGAAAAGAAAAATGTGTTCACTTTTTAATACCTTTCATCAAGCGGAAGTTACGTGACAGTTGACAATTCTGTGATTGATCTAGTTTTATTTCCTAAACTGCGAGAGAGAGACATAATGGATGAGATTAGGATTAGAAAGCTTCGATCAAATGAATCATTTCAATGAATGAACTCGGGTGACAACAAATCTAAAAAATAAGATTGTTTACTGCTCTGTATAATTAATCATCTCCCAGCAGGGGGCCTATGATCTGTGAATTATGGGGTTGGTTGAGGTGTGCATCCTATTGTTCCCTGAATATTTCTTTCTCTATTATGGTTGTTGTTCACTCAATTATGTGCTATTTGATATGCTGTGAGGACAGGACAAGGAAAAGAATGGATGGGACTGAATACACAGGATGTTGTGGTCCGATGCTTTGAGAGAAGAGGAAAGGGAGAGAATGAGCGAGAGAAATGATGAAAAACAAATATTGGACCTCATTTTTTTGTAAATTTGGCGGGCAAAATTATTTTTAATTTTACAGAGTGTCATTATTGAAATCTGCAATACTTCTTGTTCCTTTATTTCTAGCATGTGAAGTATGAATATGGGTTCAAATGAGAGCTGTTAGTAGTGTCTTTATGGGGAAATGATATGAATTTGAGAAGAACAAATTTTACCAACATATGGTCAGCTCTGACACATTCCCTTTTTACCAGTGACCACTGAACTTACGTACATGTATTCTCCTATTGTGGTTAAGTGGAGGCGCCGTAGTGTAGTGGATCTGAATCTCGACTTTCAACCAGAGGGTCGTAGGTTCGAATCCCACATAGAGCGTCAATTTCCTTCAGCAAGAAATTCATACACATTGTGCTGCACTCGACACAGGTGAGGTAAATGGGGACGGCAGGAAGAAATTCCTTGTAATGCGGAGCGCAGTAATGGCTGCCAGCTAGAGCCGGGTAATAGTGAGTGTAAAGCTTTCAGCGCCATGAGCACCAATAAGGTGGACCTGTGCGCTATACAAGTAGACACCATTATTATTATTATTAATAGAAATGTGAAGTAGTGTAGGAGTAGCGCGCCACTGCTTCCTTCGACCGATAGGGGCGAGTAAGGGTTTGGTGTAATCATGCGATTCATGAACTAGTGAGGGGAGGGGGGTTGTTGGGTGAGTGAGTGTTTGGTACACAAGATGACCGACATTGGAGGAGGGGGGGGGGGGGGACGGGGATTTGTTTTTTCCCTATTTAGGCTGGGCAAATTGGGGGGGGGGGGGAGGGGGG
>BQKZ01000006.1:346991-412332 GCA_036244855.1 Temnopleurus reevesii
GGATGTGTTCCATGATACTTTTAAGAGGACTATAATTGCAAATATGCTTTGGATGTGATGTGTTCCATTTGTACAGCAGTGTTCTTCCTCAAAGAAAGACATCTTGAAGTTCAGTTTATGTTTTAGGATGCTATTTTGGAACCCTCTGTGTGAGGTATCTATGGAGGGAAGATGGTCCTGTTTTGGAGATGGTGAAACTTATCTTCCTGAAAGAATTCAATTCGTCAACGAATTCAGAATACAAGAAATTTCCTCTTGACGACATCATACTTGAAAGGGGGGGGGGGGGGTGCTATTTTGATGCCAACTATCATTCCTTTTCTTGCACCTCAACAGGATTTTCTTTGTAACACCTATCTTGCTATTGACCAACTTAGATATAAATGCACCTGTCCATCTGGCATTTGAAAGAGAAATGTGATAGAAAACAGAAGAAAGTAAAGAAATTGCTGAATAAACTTCAAAATTGTGACAAGGGAATGAAAGCAAGGCATGCCATTTTTCTTAGATCTCCCTTTGGTGTGGATATCGGCTCTCGTTGCTTGTCAACTGTGAGCCAGTCAGAAGCATATGACAGTCAGATCTGTACATCATTGAAAGATAGAATGAATCTTGTATTCCAGCACCTGCAACGCTGTTAGAGTTATTGAAAACAAATACCAAATCAGTCAAATCTAGATTCACAGAAGTTACTATCATCATGGAAAAAAAGGAGGCTTTGTTTACCAAGAGGCATCGCATGAGGTCCCTTGAGGTCCCAGCAATGTAATAGAAAGTGGGACTACTGAGAAACTTATTTAGTTCCATTTGTATGATATTCAGTCTATTCTTTCTTTATTTTTTGAAAGATTTTGTTCTTTCTGGAGAATCATCATAAACGTTGAAAGAAGAGATTGATTGCTGTTATCTTTGAATAGAATAATTATAGAATTTAAACTATTGTCTTTTTGTGCATCTTGGTTTGAAGTATAACTATAAAAACCAGTTCATTTACTTTTTCATTTCAACATAGCTGGAGGTTACTTTGTATCCTTTTGTGGCTTGATGAAAAGTCAGGATATTCTTTGGATTTTGTTGCCCCTGGTTTTGTTTGTGCACCACACAAAGCAAACACCTCCCTCTTTTTACAATGATAAGTGAGCTTTGACGGTAAGGATTCATCATTTATGAATGTCAACATTAAGTTTATATAACCGTAATGGTTGAGGATACCGAGTCCTTTTCGTCTGACAGCGTCTCACTTAGATCAGACGATACCGCCAAACCGGCCTCCAAACCAACCAGCCTATCAGCCATGCAAATACCATCAAACATTGATAAAAATGAAAGCAATATCCATCATTTCTATTTCCAAGGCCTACTTTTATCTAACCCTTTGTCCAATTTTTTTTTGTGACTGATGATGCAATATTCTGTTAGCATGGTGTCAATTTTCAGAAAATGTGATTTTGTTAAATAGCTGTTGAAATATTATTGAATGGCCGCCAATGTTACAGAAATACTTACTACTCAAAAGCTGTGCAATCTATGATCTAGAAAGCAAGATTATGATCCCTGTCATAGGGGGTGTTGCTCAAAATCAACTGCAAATCAACTGCAACTTTGCAAGTTGTAACGCACATTTTCATTCGCGCACGGTATGCGCATTCAACAAGACGTGCACGAAACAATGATTTTGATTGGCGCGTTCCGATCAACTGCAACTTGCGATCAATTGCAACTTTTGAGCAACACCCCATATGCCGGGTAATTTTGCAAAATTATGCTTCATTTTATTAGAAGCACTATATAAATGTTATTGTTATTACATGTATGATCTCGGGGTCATCACATTCAAACTCAAATTGCATTTCAGTTTCAATTTGGAGACCTCTATGGATTCATTCACAGATATGAGTTGAGCTACCCATGAATAATTCTCTCGACACTTGTGTGATGGGAAGGGAGAATACACATTGGTGGCCAATTGAAGTCATTTATATGTAAATGAAACAAGACTCGATCCACTTTGATTAAGCTCGTATAAAACCATAGCATATCATGAACTATTAATTAGATAATCTTTGGTTAATACAAATTTTAGTCTTTAGAATCGCACCCCAGCTCTGATTTGCTTTCTTTCTTTCTGTCTCATTTCAATTTGTTATGATACATTCATTCAATATATTTGATTTTTATTAATATTTGTTTAATTCTTAGAACTTTTCAATGTTATTAATATTTTAATCAATATTGATTTTTTCTCCAAACTTTTGGGAGAAGGGGAGATATATGTTTTCTGCACAGGCCTTTTCTTTTGATGATTAGTAAAATTATCTTTCTTTGCCTTCAAACGTACATATACATTCTTGCAAATCTGACATTTTCACCCCTCCCCCCTTTTTTTTACAATTCTGTGTTGAATTCCACCTCAAATCTGGTCTTGTTCAATTACTCTATGCCTGGTTTACATGATTGAGGAGCGTGCTAATGAGAATTGAAGGAACATGAAATATAACATGTAGATTTGATGGATCTCCCCATTGGTATTCATCTAATATATCACATCGACAGGGAAGAATGAGACTATGGCATTATGCATGAAGCTACTCTCGGCTTTAATGCCACGCACCATTTCACTTTGTAAATGGCTTCCCATCATTCTCTGCGATGCTACCAGACACAAGACTTTGAATTGATGAAATGTAATCAGATTTTTTTGGATAACAACATCCTCCGGATATTTTTAGCGATTAATAGGTACTTGGCCCTGAATTTTTAAATATGTATTTTAGTATGAGCTTTCAAGGTTTTTAATTGAGGGACGGCTTTATTAGCCTTATGTTCTAAAATCATGATTTGTTTAAAGAGGTATTGTTTATTTCAGAGGTTTAGAGTTCATTTGGATGGAGGTCATCAATTAGATATTTGTTTTTAGTCAACGGCCCGGTGCTCTCTCTTAATGCAAAGTGATTGAGATATACGTATACAGAGATGAATTAAACTTTTTAAAATAACAAGTGACGAGTGTAGTTATAATGGCTGCCATATAGGACGCTAGCAGAAGAAACTGTCTGTTTCTTGATGCTAGTTGATGCAAATGATGTTTATTATAACGATGATGATGGTGATTCGGTATCGATGATGATGGGGATTCAGTATCGATGATGATGATGATGATGGTGATTTGATATCGATGATAGAGACATGAGGAAAATGATCATGATTATTACTGTAAGATAATGATGATATTTTTGCTGCTGCTGATGATAATGATGATGTTATTGTTGATGACAAAGAAGAATGTGATGCAAACAAATATGATGAAAGCAAAAGATTAATGAAATCTGTTTTTATTTTCTCCCACCTTGCAGCACCACCTGTCATTACCCTAGGCCTTACAGACGAGGGCGGTATTGATGAAGGCGCTGCAACATTCTACTGTAAGGCAACGGGCGACCCTGCCCCAACCTTCGAATGGTATCGTAACAAGAAGAGAGTGCGTGGTGTGCGTTACCAGATCGTACCAACAGAGGGAGGTTCAGTGTTGCGGATATCACCCTTACGGCTAGATCGGGATAACGACCAAGCGGTGGTATGTGAGGCAAGCAACGAGGATGGGACGGCAACTACTCAGGCTAGGCTCACTGTCACACAAGGTATGACTATAAATAATTCTATTAAAAGTTCTCCTACTTCAATATTCTTCATTAGAAGGGAGCAGAGTAGCTGATAAAGGGTACCGAGCCCCCGCCCCCCTTCCAATTATATTGACAACCCCTGAAATTGATGAAAGGTAAAGGCTTGCAAAATTGTATAGTTGTAGATGTACATGATGATGATGATGATGATGAGGATGATGATGATGATGATGATGATGATGATGATGGTGATATTGATGGTCATGATGATGATTATGATGATGATGGTGATGATGATGATGATGATGATGATGATGATGATGATGATGATGATGATGATGATGGTGATGATGATGATGATGGTGATGATGATGATGATGATGATGGTGATGATGATGATGATGATGATGATGATGATGATGAGGATGATGATGATGATGGTGATATTGATGGTGATGATGATGATGATGATGATGATGATGATGATGAATATATGAAGCATAACCGGTTTGTTGGTAAAAGTCGCTCATGAGATATGAACAGTATGTTTTTAAATAGGTACCCCAGTCTCATTTGATAGCTTAGTAAGACCTGTTATTGAATCGAGATATATTAATGAGCTGTTTTGACTAGACTCTACAGCCCTCTTCTAATTAATTCTCATCTAATTGACACTCTGGCTTTTAGCATCAATATCCACTTAGGCTGGCCCACTTGAGCATCTCATAACATACCAGCATCGTTATTGCCTCTTCACATGATGGTGTATACTAAAAGCAGCTAAGAGTTTCAACAATGCATATTAAAGAAAGTGGCAATAGGCCAATTAACCAGGAGATTCAAATTTATGCACGGTTCTCACCAAGGAAAGCCATTATGTGTCATTACGTAAGCTGGTTGGACTATTGAATTGGAATTACTTGGAATCTTGTTTGTATATATTACTTGTTGCAATGTCAGGCAAGGCTCGGGCAAGCTTTCGGTTTGCCAGGAACAATCTATGTTTACAGAGTATGCAAAAATTTGCATCTATTGCTTTTGCGTGATTCAATTAGCCCCTATCAAGAAGTCAGTTTGTAAATTGTGCATTTTTAGGCAACTGCGGAGCTAAAATATCATCCCTTCAAATATTTATATTCCCGCACATGACTCTTGAAAGCACAGATGGCGCGAAGTATAGCAAAACTCACGTCTCTCGTTAATAAATGATAGTCTTCAAAGGCTTTAACCAGTATGGTGTGCTAAGAACCAGTTTCACTAGGGTTGTAGCTTGATACACATGTTCATATGAACCTGAGTTGAAAGTGAAGATTCAAATTGATCAGTAGTGAAGAGAAAGGCATTTAGCTATTTAAAAAAAGAATGATGGAATTAAAAGAAAAACTAGACAAGAATTTCGTTTGTTTAAAAAAAAAATTGATTACACACTATATTCATAGTTTCTCTCTTATTCTTTTTCTTGGAGAAATTTAATAGGTCTAAAAGTTGTACTTGTAGAATATAGGCCTTGCAAATATTTTGATATTCTTTTTAAATTCATTCTGTATTTCTGTCTGCTCCCTTGTCTCTTGCTCGCCATTTTCCTCTCTCTCTCCTTTTCCCGCTTTCTGTCTCTCCTCACAATACATGTATGTGTATTGTTGATGTGAACTTGTTTACTACAAAGCCTGTTTACCAAACCCTACACACCATTGGTGCCATGTAGAGTTCTTTGTAGGCCACTAGATTTTATTTTCTTTCACCCACTGTAGGCCACTAGATAACTTTAACGTGAATCATGGAAACACAATACGATATAATATCAAGGAATATGAAACGGCAAAAATGGAAAATGGGACGTAATTGAGCAGATAGTAGGGCATGGTTCGTTGACAGAGCGTATCAGACGTTGGCTGGAAAACATGTTTTTAATTGGTAGCTGAGAAGAGGAACCAAAGGAAGCATTCACAATGATTGATACACCTTTCAATGCCAAGCAAAATCGTCTTCATTTTAACCTTTGTCCACGTTGTCCACAGATTCTAAACAGTTTATTAACTCTGCATCTTTAGATGATGCATCGGTATATATTCAGGAAGATGTTTACATCTGAAAGGATTGCATTGGTTTGGATAGACCAAGTTGTCATTTATTCATGCTCTTTTAAAACTTTTGCTTTTGAAAAGATCCTTATGGTAGTTGCAAACTTTGTTATGTTCTTTTGTGTGACGATGATTGTGTAGTTGTAAACACTTTAATAATCACAAACCAAAGCCAACAGCTGTCAAATTTTGATCGCTATCAAATCAAATCTCTAACTTAACTGGCTAAAACCCAGACAAAGATTGCTTGGTAAAATTTCATGAATACATAACTAACCAGAATGAAAAAAAGAATGTTTGATTTTCATGTGATTGAGACCAATTACTGTACATGAAATCACTGATCCTTCCCCTGCAGCGGAAAGCATGTGTGGGACTAACATAAAAGGAGAAAATGTTGCGGTTAATTTACACCCATGGGGCATCATTATTTCATAGAATAATATCATTGAACCGTAATATTTTTCATCATGTAACTATTTCCTGTATAAAAAAAACTGTATAAAACTGAAATGAAAGATATTCTTCCCACCCTACTCCCCAGTTATGGGTTAACTGATGTAGAATTTTCATCAAGATAATCATAAAAATCATCAGTTTAAATAAGTTACATTAATTGTAAAGTCAATTCAAAATATGATTTACATGTATATGAACTTTATCATTATACTATAATATCATATTATAAATAGGTTTGCAACAAAATTTTATTGTGTTTCCAAAATGCTCTGCTATTGTTTGTCAATGAAATAGTAGCAAGGGCTGTGCTTAAAAAAAAAATTTAATTGCATATTATTGAATTTCATGAATGAAGTACAAAATATATTATTGAATTATATATGGGGAGAATGAGAAAGATTAAAATTGAAAAATCATTTTGAAAGATTTATGAAATGAGAACCGAGGGAGAAGTGCTCTTTCGAGAATTTTGAGATTATATTCCATAATCCTTTGGTTCATGTTTATAAAAACCATTTTGACATCAGGGTCATGCCTGCTCATTTGACTTGCAACGCTTGATTTGCTTGAGGACATCATCTCTAAGACTCCTCAAGGGCCATGACCACGGCGCCAGAAGTGGAGCCAGAGTTCATTCTCATAACCGGCTTACAATCCCCTGTTTGCATAGGAGGTAACAGGCCAAGATTAACAGCAGTAATTATGTTACAAGTTTTCACCAATCCAGAGCAAAGTCCCCCAGACCCCGACCTAGACTCATTGGCAGGTTCTCACAATGGACTTTGGTTAGCTTCATTATAAGTTTGACAATCTTTTCTTTGATACACGATAGTGATCCAAAGGGCAGGTCTTCATGGTCTGCAGGTCAAGTGTATTTTGTGTCCGTCTTGTTTGATTAGGTCCAATTTCTCACAGTAAGAATCATCGGCATCAGTCTCTGTTTGGAAACAACACAGAGTCATGACACAATTGGAAGGATATTCTAATAATATGATTATTAGAGTTTGTAAATAATCTTTTTTTTTAATTCAGATTCTCATGGTCTCTTGCTCTGCCTAAAGCCATTTAGATGACAGTGTCTGTTTTTACTGATCATGATTTTCTTCATTCTATAGTGATAATAGTAAACAAGTAGGTCAGACAGGAATTGACAATTTTTTCTAGGCCATTCCTTCATTTGCAAGAAAGTTTTGTGTTTCAAAATAATTATGATGAAATATGGACATTTTGTTAATATTTCGAAGATGTTCCTCCTAGTAAGATTGTTAAAATCCTATCTAATGAAATTCAATTAACATAAATTCAACTCCCATATTAGCAGACACAATCAAAACTAATGTCAATATACTATACAGGACTGTCAGAAAGAGTACAACTAATTCCAGGAATTTTTTCAAAAGTGTGGGAACTTTTATAAAAGTTACAAAAATTGATATGCTAAAGTGTTTGCATCAAAAGAATCACTAAAACTCAGCATTAAGTCTGGAATATTTATGTTTACAATTCAAAACACTGCTCCAAGGCAGGTGATTTTCTCTGATTTTTGTGTGTGAAATCAATATAACCTGATTTACTTGATATCAATTTATGCAGAAGTTATCATGCATTGAAAGGTGTTTTCTTCCCAAATACCAATCATCAAGCTGTTTATGGAAGGAGGTGCAATGGTGTTGTTGCATAGAGGTGGGATATTGTTAAAAGTGCAAGCTTACCACCTAAAGTCAAGGTTAATTCTATCAAATTGCAGGGCTTGAAAAGTCAAGGGAGTTTTTAGGAAAAAAATATGTAGCATGTTGTAGGACTGCAAGAATTAAAAAAAACCCTGAATAGCAAGAATATATGACAAGACAGGAAAAAGAATACAAGAAGCAAATAAGATTTGTTTGAAACTATGATCATGGTTGTTGATATTTGTAATATCCCATTTTCATAGCACTCTGCCTTCTGCTCATTTCCTCATCAAATTCACAAATTAATGTATGATTTCATGTACTTTTCATCCATTATCTCCAGTAGCCCATTACATCACTGAATTACTCTCATCTATTGAATATATGGTCATTTTTCCATCGTTCAAACTGTATTTTCAGTCAATTTCAGTTTATTTTCAGTCAAAATTGAGAAAATCAGCTATTGAAAAATGATACAAAATCCATCAAAACATGAATGCATACTTCGTCATTGAAAATGCATTAGTTATTCAAGTTATGTTTTTATGAATTCATTATTGATTTTTTTTGGTTAGATTTCTCTATTATTGTACTAGATTTTATTATTGATAATTACTGTCAATAACAAAGGCTTTTTATTGCTTATTGCCACTCTGTGAATTCTACTCCTGTATACCTGTCTCGCATCACCACAGGGAAGTATTTGGAATGCTTTATGATGAATTATTAAGATATTAAGACTCGTCTCTCGTTGCTATGTATTGTCATGGTGGAGATCTTATTCCGCTAATGCGGCATCTCATCAGAAGGATTTTCAGTGAAGCCTCCCTTTAGGTGTCTCTATCTAGAGCCCATTTGTTTCTTAGGGAATAAAAATGCTCATTATCGTAAATGTGTGGTTTTTATTTTGCAATAGGAATGTTAGCTGCAGGACTTGAATAGTCTCATGTGGGCAATTCTCTCTCATTATGCCTTTTCCTTCCATCCTTTTTATATCAAATTTTATATTTCTTTTTATATTCATCTTTCCTCTTCATTACTCCTTCTGTTTTCTCTCCTCTCGTGTTCGTTTTATCATCTCTATCCCTACCTTTCACAATCGTTCTTCCTCCTTGTGCTTTTCACCTTTGCCCCTCCCCTAAATACCCCATCCTCTCGCAACTTCTTCTCTCTCACTATTTTAGCTGTTCCACGTTCATCTATCTCCATTTTCCTATGTACCCCTCTCCCTCTCACCCCCATTCTCCCTCATGCACTCCCCCTTCCTATTTTTCTCCTCCTCCTCATTCTCCGACTCCGTCTGTCCCTCTCATCTCCCTCTTCTCTTTTTCTTCTCCTCATCACATCTATGTTTCGAAAGGGTTCATTTTTCTTTTCTCTCATCCAGTGCTGAGCTGTCAGAATAACAGCAAGTTGAATCCAAAATAACAGCGCCATCCCAAACTCTCCTCTTGTCTAAAAAATTGGTTGGCTTTGCATGGATAATTGGGATAAAACCTGGATTATTTTGAAGGGATATGCGATGAAAGCCGATCACATTCATGGACGAAAATATTCCTGAGTATTACTTGTACTGCTTAGCGAACTCTGTTCATTATTCGGTCATGTGGTGATAGCAAGATTCTTTTGAAAAAAGAGGGAGCGAGATCATGATGAACTGGGTTTAAAAATGCAGAGGTCATTGAATTTTAAAAGATAACAGGTAGCTATTGTAAACAAAATGCCAAAGTGTTGAACATTGAAATGGATCAACATTAAACTGGTCATAAACATTTGGCAGGTATACTAATAGATGCAAATTTTATGCATACCTCAAACACAAAAGTTGTTCTTGACAACCCTAAAGCTTTCCCAAGGCTTGCCCATCATAAGAACAAGTAATGTACATGCTAACTGGATTCCAAGTAATGTAGACTCATTGTTATCAACAGGTTTAAGGAATACCACGTAACAATATTCGTTGGCAAGAAATGCACATAGATTTAAACATATAGTAATAAACCCACCTATTTCAGACCTACAGATCTTACGTGGTTATAGATAGAGTCCCATTATGCACATGTGAGACTGATTCTTTAGGTTTGTGCATTGAGAGTTGACCTCTTGATTGATCGTGTTCGTACACTCCAAACTGTCTTCTCTTCTTCTGCTCCTGCTTGAACTACCTGCTCTAGGATGCGGTCCCCAAGACGCACCCCATCCACTCCCATCAATAAGGGTGACAGAGCACTAGATAATTAGAGGCTCATTTGTAGTCTCGACATTGCTCAGACATGTACTCCAGTCCAGTCCGCTAAATGCTAACATCTTTACAGTGTCTTTGATGAAAAAAAAATACACATGGTAGCCTCTGCACATGATCTGGAGATGTTACTAGAAATATGGATCAATTTCAAGCAATTTATTAGCATGTGCCAATTGAATCCATTGTTTCGTATGCATCTTGTCAAAAGACTATACGCAAAGAAAATGTGTGTTTCAATTTCCAACTAATATGTAGTTGATATGCAATCAATTGCATTTTTCGAGCAACACCCCTTTAATTAGAAGCAAATTTTGTTACCTGTGATAAGTTTTTCATCCAGACATGGTACATGCAGGAACATAGTAGACTAACCTTGAGGGTCTATATTTCAAGACTAGTATGGGCACTCTAGAGGAAGAGCACCTCTATGGTGTCCAGTAACCTTGATCCATGGATCCATATGCTTGATCAATACCTGTCCTTGATTGGGCAAACATGTAGTCCTTTACACCGGCATCATGATGAACCTAGGAACCATATAGGATGCTGCCCTAAGATGCGCCCCACCCACTTCCCATCCACTCCCATCAATAAGGGTGACAGAGCACTAGATAATTAGAAGCTGCTCAGACATGATTCTAGTCCTTGATAACATCTTTAGAGTGTCGTGGTATAAAACTACAAGTGTTTGCCTCTGTGCTGAAGCTCCCCCTAACTTTGATCGGTATAAAGATTCCTGATCTGTCATAGGTTTTCTTCCAGACACAGTTGCATATGGAAACATTGTAGACTAACTAGCTAGGGTCTATCTTTCAAGACTAGTATGGGCACTCTAGAGGAAGAGCACCTCTATGGTGTCCAGTAACCTTGATCCATGGATCCATGCTTGATCAATACCTGTTCTTGATTGGGCAAACATGTAGTCCTTTACACCGGCATCATGATGAACCTGAGAACCATGGTACTGCAGCAAGGTCAAGAGATACCCATCCTTCATAGTCTACATTTAAAGACCCTCTCTCTTTTCTTCTTAGTATACATATTATTCCTGTTGCTCATTTGCAACTATATGTTTGGAGGATATTATAATATTTTACAGGAAGATTGATAGTACTTCAATATCAGTCGGTGACTGTATTTGGCTTCTGCGCAGACATAGATAAATGGAGGCATGGCATAAATCCTCAAAGTTTGGTCTGTTTTTGCAGACTGGTCGATATACCTGATATGACTTTCAGAGCAGTCATCATGAAGCTATCCATTACACGGTCAACATTCACTATGTGATTGTCGCATTGACATGATGACTGGTACTGGAGTGTTTCTTCAGTGATGCTATGAGCTTTGAAATCCATCTCAAGCTCATGAATTCACTGAACTATTAGTAGAACCAGCTTCGGGTAGATGGTAGGAGGCTTTCAGTCAATACTCTATAGTCCAATAATTTAGCGTACAGATATTTTCGCGATTTTGGACCAGTTGACATTTTAGCGTGTTGTTATTTTCACGTTTTTGACAGTGATTGTACACTTGTGAGTAAACATCATACGGCATTGAAATTTTCAGGAGGCCAAGACCGTAAAATTAGCGAACATAGCAAAAATAAAGCCGCCTAAAAATTTCAGCTTGTACAGTAATTGTGATGATACTTCTTACTGGTATTTCGATAATATTGAGTTTTTTACTCTAAGGGCTGTTGCTCAAAAGTTGCAATTGATTATTAGTTGAAATTGATCAGAACATGCCAATCAAAATCATTATTTCATGCGCGTCTTGTTAAATGCGCATAACGTGTGCGAATGAAAATGCGAGTTAAAATTTGCAAAGTTGCAGTTGATTTGCAGTTGATTTTGAGCAACAACCCTAAAGGCATGGTGACTACATCTTCATTGTCTTCAATGGCACGAGGAGCAAATCCATTTCAATGATCATTTGCATAGATGCAGGGAGGATTATTTCACAGTCAATAATCCTACGAGGTATTTACTCTCACCCTAGAAATGAGGACTGCTGTTTCATTATATTCGGTGGCAGTTGGAGTGCATTTGTATGAAAGCTCATTTGCCAAAGATGCATTAGTTCAGAGTCAACAATCGTACAAAGAAGATAGATACATGATCAACATTGAGCCTTTTACTCATTAAGAAACGGGGAATGCATTCAGCTTAATGCTCATTTCCATAAATGCTGTCATAATGGGAGGTTTTGCTTCACTGTCACCATCCTAAGCTCCCCCCCCCAAAAAAAAAAATTGTTCGCCCTCGACTGTTCGACCCTTTTAAAATTGCCCAACCTGAACCCCTTTCCCTTCTTTCTTTTCATTCAAATTTTTAAAAGCTCACTGGAAAAAAAGAGAAAAAACAGGTGAAATACAACCTGAAAAGTCATTTTCAGATATTCTATGGCTTTTCGCTCCCTTCTAGATCTTATATTCCACATGTAATGTTTCCCCCAAATTAAAATAAAAGAATAAATAGAAACCTGTTCCAGACTGACCTGTTCTATTTTCTAAAAAGTGGCATTCCAGAGCAACCAAATGGTATTTTTATCTTGTGAAACGATGAGAAAAATGATATCACATTCCTCCCACACTAGATGACAATCACATTCCATTCTTATATTATGAATATAATTCATTTGGATGTTGATTTCCTTGTTCTTGTCAGGATTCATTATTGTCGTTTTCATATTTGTCATTTAATATCTGAAAGCTCTGTATCGATAAATAACAAGAATGTAAACATCAATAGGAAATGTACACTCAATCTTTCTGTCAAGTCAGATTATTTTCTACCTATTTGACATAATTATAATGGTCATATTTTTATTTTAAGAGGAGAAGAATTTTATCTGAATACATTTCATGGCTTGTTTACTGCAAATTATTACAATAAGATCGAACCAGACAAAGCTGATTGCGGCAAATTGTTAAATTTCATGCTCGTGGGAAACTGAATTTCAATCAATGAAAATACTTGAACTACTCTATATAAGAGTATGTCAAATATGTGGATTCAAATTACTTTAAAAAGATGTTTTTATCTCGTCATCAATACATGGTCAATTAGTCCCATTTTGTGTCAAATATCAGTATTTCCTTTGTTCCATCATAGTCACATAAGCAAGATACGCGTATTCCTGTATCATTCAAAATTCGATCATAACATATTTGTCGGCTGAATAACATGATTATCAATTTTACAGAATTGTTAAACAAGTCACCAATAATTGTATGATTACCGGTATTTTCATAACTAGTTCATTGATCTTTGAATGAATGTTCCTTGTAAATACCACACAGCAAAGTTCAGTTGATCTATTTGATATGTTAAATGGACATAGTTCAATATTTTGCCTAAATTTCCAGCACGAATCCTTTATTCGCCTGAATTCCTTTGAATGAAGCAGAGATATTGCTCCATATTTCTCTATTGTCAACCAGAGGATTATCTTCGTTCTTCACAATAGGGCTCGCACGAAATCATATTTGTCAAGAAAATCACATGTCAAATATTGCTGTGGGAACTAGTCGGCAAAATACCACAGATTCAAAACGGTATATTCCTAGTTGATTACTGTTTTTATTCTCAAATGGGAGCATTTCAGCCTTAACTTTGTTTATTTCATCATTCAAAAAGCTGGAGATAATTGATCAAATTTATCCAGTTAATAGCTTGGGGAGCTGCTGGACATGTTCTTTCATATTTTGACCAAAATTAGTTCTTATTTGCCATGTCAAATGTGATAAAAGTAGGCAGGTCTGTAATTTGGGCAGTTCTGTAGTGATTAATCAAAATATCTCTTTCAAAGGGCATGATTAAACATTAATCTCATATTTTCACTTTTGTATGACCTAAGTATTTGGAACAAAATTTGTTTCTGTCATAATTACTTGCATGAATTATCAGCTTGGAATTGCATTATTTCGATTGCATTTTCAATCCTGTAAACTATGAAGACATAAAAAGATACTTTTCTAAAAGCCTTTTTTTAAAACAGAATAAGGTGTACAAATTTTGTAATAATTTTTATAAAGTATTATAGGTTTTGTAATAATGCATCGTGAACTCGTTCGGAACACCCAGCTACAGAAAATAATGATAAATCAGTTCAGGTGTAATCTCTTTTGATTCGGTACCGTGATTTGACTGGGGTGTGGAATTAAACACAAACTATCCAGCCTTTCTCCACGATCCAGAGAGATAAAAATCATGATGCGTGGAAAAGTAATTACGTGCAAGCGAGAGATCATACGCTCCAATGCTTACCAGAAAAATGGTGCGCCACTTCATAAAAGTAATGCGTTTACATGGCAGCCGCGTGACTTAGTCTGCAGTCAAAGACTCTAATTTGACAGTTAAATTTGTTAGATATGAAGTCGTGAAGAAAGGCTAGCTTGGCAAGTCTTACTTTTTGAGGAGGGAAAGCTTTTTCAAATATTCCTTTTTTTGTTATGCAGCTATGCTATTTGCTCACATTGAATTATTCCAGAAAGCTGTTGGGAAGGCTAGTTCTATGATTTAGATAGGGAGGAACATACTAAAGTCTTGATTATTCAAACTTCTTCAGAAGTTGGCCCCAATCAGAATGAATATACACTGTACTATGTAATGAAGATGATGATGTATAGACGTTCAAATTTAGGAGATAGACTATTAAAAGAAGTTGCTCTGGGAATTGAAAAGCAGGAATAAAAAAAATGGATTAATGAAGGATTTAATGCTTTGGCACCAATTTCACATTTCATTTGCTCAAAGTAAAAGTTCATACCATAAAGGTTTCCAGTGAAATTATAATTGGTAAGATTTACAAATTGAAGTTTGTGAACAAATAAACTAGCAAGTTATGAAAGAAAGAATGAATTTCACAGAAACCAAACAGTATTGAGATATCAACCTTTGAGGCAAAGATGCGTCATTTTACCGGAGGCTATTTCTGCCTCCCTCTAAACTTAGGATTATCCATCAACACATCAGTTTCTAGAACATATTTTGAGCAAATGTTTTCATCATTATGCCAAAACACACTCCTCTTCTGTTCCCTATTTGGTCATCATGAAACCGTGGTGGCCGTCAATGATTGGTCGCTCTGAACACAGTCATTATTCATTTCATGTATTATAGCTCCCTCGCTTGTCTGAAACCATTCAAAGTAGACTCTCTGTATTTCTTGCTGTTGGCGGGAGGGGGGATCTGAACTATAGAAAGTTTTTCATTTGATACAGAATTCATTTTTCTTTCTATAAAATAATGATAAATAAAAAGCCTATACGATCAGCTAATCTTTGTGGCATCAATACCGGTAACAGGTAGGAAAAAACCAGTAAGATGAATTTGTTGTGCCCTTTCATTCCCTAGAATATGGGGAATATATGGGTCTAGTTTATAATGCACAATGGATTGATAATTAATACTGTTTAGTCTTTTAATCAGAATTAAATTTATAGATGTTGCAGGAATAGGACTATGTGCAAATCATTATCTGGATACAGGTTTTATATGGGTGTGATATTGAATTTCGGAGCACATAACTAAAAAAAAAAGGTGACAATGCTTCTTTTTTAAAATCAGTACTTATTCAGATTCAAGCACATGTATCTTCTGGCTTATAATTCGAGAGATGGAGCGAGGACCAGTGAATTATGTGTTGTCTCGATGTTTAATTTGGTCTGTTTTTGAGCGGGCAGATGCCTGTGGTTTGGCAGTTCGTGTGGAAATAACTGACCACAAGTTAGACAGGGGCCGAATCCAGATAACTCTCTCTCGTCTTGCCGCTTCACAAAGTGGATTATGCCATTATGTGAGGGGTAGAAGGCGTGAATAATCAACATGGGTGTTTTATGCATCAAAGTCTTGTAGGGCAGCTTTGGAGAAAAATATTGTGGAGTTAACACCTTTTTTTTTTTAAAGTGTTAATAGCTTTTTATCATATTTCAGAGTTCATAGTGAAATTATCGGTCGTTTGCAGCAGTCTAAATTGGGAATGAGGCATTTTCATAATGGTGCCTTGCATCTTCAGTTGCGTTTTCATTATCATATTGTTGTGTTGATGTCAATTTTTCATAGATTTGGTTGTCATGTTCTTGTTTTAGCCATAATTTTTAAGACCAGGAAGGTCTTAAAATTTAGATCCAGATCTACATGTACATGAAAAGATCCAGATATATCTTCTCTGCCTCAGAGATGTAGATCTAATCACACTTTTAATCAAGAAGTTTCCATAATTCATTTCTACCCTCTTCTAGCAATTACCTAAGTATCTGTAGTGCCCTCGATTCTTATCTTCCGATTCCACTCGACCTTGCAGAGAAAACAAGGCACTAGCATCTCACGTCTTAAAGGTATAGATTCGTAATGACCAGGATGCAGAAATTGATATTAAATGAGCTGATGTATTCGCAAGTTGCTTTACATGCCAAAATATATCTATGTAGGATATTAGGAGTACATTTATGCTTGTATTCTATGTATTTTACGTCGAACGGGTCAATACGCCATCGTTCCTGCGGTGTGCTAAGTGCTTTAGCGCGGGAGAGCGTCGGCCTGAAATTGGCGGTGCGATCGGTGGTATTGTCTGCCGTGTGTGGGATAGCGTTCATTTTGTACGTGAAGCATGTTCTGTGAGGAAGTACGACCGCACCAGGTTATTCTATTTTGCGATAATTAAGCCATTTCTAGGTCGATTTCATTCAAACAAACTATGAACATGCTCTAATTTACTATTGAAAAAATGCATTATGGTAATAATTTTAATGCAGCTCGCAAATTAGTTAAATATCTGAAGCGCCCTCCTCCCAAAACTAGTCTTTCCCTTTAAACCACAGCTGAGGTTGAAATAGAATGTAGGGACATGTAATTCAGTCAAAGGTTTGGAGACAGTGTTGATGGCTAAATCGGCAAAGGCCAATTAAACACTTGAAGAAGAGAGCCCAAGACAGTTTGAAAGACAAGGAAATCAGTGGCCCTCAAGCGTCTGCATTACTCTAAGATCAGAGCAGGGTGAAGAATAGCACCTTTTAAAGTCGGGGTGTTAGGCTCATTTGGGCAGGTGTAGGGGAGTGCGGATGTATTCTCAATGCGATCACCTCTAGGGTGTATAGTTTGGTGAGCGGTAGACAGGGTATTGGAAAGGAAGGAGCCCCATAGGGCGCAAGGTGGCTTTGTGTTCGGTGCTGAAATGAACACTCAGGTGAAAGAGATACGCAGACAGTGACACTACATGATGGGCTCATGTTTTGTGTTGGTAAATTGTAAAATGGTTTAGATGGGAAGCGATCATGTATAGCATTTTTTTTTTTACCAATAGCAGATATGTGGTGTAGAAAGCTACAGATAAAGTGCTTTTGTGAATATGTTACTTTCAAATAGTGTTTATTGCAATGATCCTTTATCATGGGGACTGATTCTCAATAATTTCATGCAATTAGGGTATGAAGTTATCACAGCAGTTACTAACAATACTATTCCCAGGTCACACTGCTTGCACAAGTATCTATTGTTTAGAATTATCACAATGCTGTAATAAAAGATGGTGTCATTATCATTACATGTAGAAAAGAGACATTGAACATACTTCCTTCAATAATGTGTACCAGCATTCTTTTATCTGTTCAAAGTAGTGGTTTCAGGATTTTAGAGAGCTTCAGTTAAAACAAGTATATGTACATACACTCGGGGATAGGCTTTCCAGAATGCACCATCAAATGCCTGCGTCCCATTAGAGCTACGGTAGTGTGTTAAAGGGAAACCAACCCCTGGGATTATCGTGCTCTCATTGAATGAAGAAAAATCAGAAGAACAAACTGTGAAAATTTGAGCAAAATCAGACAACCCGTTCAAAAGTTATGACTTTTCAAAGTCACAGAGATAGTGCGATCCCTACCGCTCATGGGGATCCGTGCGATCGGCAAATTCGACGGAATCCGTGACGTAATGTCGGACAACTCCTCATTCACTCTGTATACAAATTTTCACATTTTCTCCCCTTTTTTGGAAGAGTCAACAAAATGTCAATTTTCGACTGGGGTATAGCATTTCTGTATTGATTCTGCATGTATTTTGAGAAGAATGATGTTGCAACCTTACTCTAAGTTTTACAATAATCCATTTTTAAAAATTCTATGTACAAAGTGAACGAGAAGTTGTTCAACATGATGTCACAGATTCCATCGAATTTGCCGATCGCACGGATCCCCATCAGCGATAGGGATCATCATATATCTCAGTGACTTTGAAAATTCTTAACTTTTGAATGGGTTGTCCAATTTTGCTTAAATTTTCACAGTTTGATCATCTGATTTTTCTTCATTCAATGAGAGCATGATAATTCGAAAGGCTGGTTCCCCTTTAACGAAAGCTCCACCAGAAAATGATTGCCCACTAGTGTGTGACATAAAGGGAAAGGCATGAACCAAACAGGGGGATCAAAGAGGGGCATAGAGATGAAAGACCGTCCAAAATATCTCCCTCGGGCCATAGAGGGCTAACAAGATTTTAGCAGGGTGGAATAATTTTGTTGGTTGGAGTAAAATAGCCAGGAGGTGTGAAAAATGCAATTCTAGCTAATGGTTGGTCTCAGCCCAGTACAAAGTGCCTTGACACTCCCTCTAACAATCATCTCTGGGGGCGCCCTGCTTTTTAATTCTTCAATTTTCCTGCCTCATATCGACCGATGCATTTTTTTCCTCCTTTGTTTTTCCACAGGATAAATTTTGGATAATCCGAGCATGAAGATGGGGTGATGTCATAAGCTTGTATTCTTTCAAGCAGAATAGAAATAAATTCAATTTTGGGATGAGGTTAATTATGAAGTTTTTGAGAATAGTTTTCCAAGGGGCTTGAATTTAAGTTGCTAGGCTTAACAGTGTTTTTTGGTTGAAATGGAAGAGAGGAATTTATGGAGATGGTAAGGCAAATGTTTGTATTTAAGGGGAGATGACAAAGAGCAGTAAAATGTATTTCAATTGAAATACCATTTTGTTTTCATTTGAAATATATTTTTTTGTTTTCAGGTCTTGCAAACATGTTTGAATGTGTACAATTCTCGTTCATGTTGTCATTCAGTTAAAATTAAATTTTCCAGCCCAAATCATACCTGAAGGAATGCTATCTTTGATAGTGTGGCAAGTAATGTCTAGGTGCGCCTCTGCAAGTTGTTAACTTCTGTTTAACCCTTGATAAACAAAGAATTTTATATATTAGAATAAGATTATGAAATCTGAATCTCGCTTATCAGAGATAGTTTCACTGCTATGGGAGTGGATATGTAGTGACAGTAGTATGCCTAGAAACAGGTAATAGCACTCTGGTTTTCTTCAATTTGGTAGATTTTAAACAGTTGTTTAGTATTTGATATTTTTTAGAAGAATCAGTTTATCATTAGCTCCTTGAATCAGCTGTAATGGATGGATTTGAAGTCAAAGGGGAGAGATAGTTTATCTCATATGAAATGATGATGATCTTATGAGAAGTTTTTTCTTTCTTTCTTTCTAATGGAGTTTCTCTACGTCAGAAGAGGTGCTCCTTGGTGATTTGTCATTTAACATTTCTTTGAATGAAATGAAAAAAGTTTGAAAGTCTTGTTAAATCAGAGGTTATTTCTACTGCCCGACACCAATGCGAGTTTTGTATTGTTGGAATGAGGAACCTTGAACATGAATTTGATCTATAAAATGCAAAAATGAGAGGGGTGGTACATTATAGTCAGTCATGTAGAGTTTACGGCCATGAATTCTTCACCCTCTCAATGTATTGACACACAGTAAGTTATGATTTTCAGCGAGATCTAGGTCTGAGTGAAAAGTTGAAAGGGCAGATTGATTTTCTATTTAGTCTGGCTAGAGTTTTTGCCTGAAAGCACTTCTAAAGAAATTGGCAAACATTCAAACATGGCCCCTGGATGGGAGGGCTACCAAATCTATCATAAACTGGAGAAAATGTGTTTGCATTTATGCTTATTACCTGGTAGCAAAGTATCAGAACTTTATGTCTTCAGCTACATGTATATTGTAAAAGCCTAACAACCCAAGATGCCACTTTAATAATGTCAAAGTCAAGAAATCAATCAGACAAAGAACAGCATTAAAACATTTAAAAGCAATATGAAAGAAAATAAAAGTAAATCTAAGATCTATTATTAAACAATACTGTGCATGCTTGAGTCAATTCTAAACTTACTTTGGCGTGGGGTATATAAGTGAGTAAAAAGACGAGGTGTCAAGAAATGCAATGGTCTTTCCGATAGACTATTGCGATTTAATTTCTAATATATAAGTTTTGTATAGACCTAAAGACAAGGCCACTTTCCGTTTTTTCTTTCTCCTGATTTATATGCCATAACTGCAAAGCCCAATTGCAAAACTGGTATCGAGAATAGCTCACGTACCTCTCCTTTCAGGAAAACACATAAAACGATGCAAATGATAATACATCTTGCAAGTTATAAAAGGCCACCCATCTTGTCATAACATAGCACAAGAAAGAAAACGGTAAAATCTTTTCTAAATACAACCTCTGCCCTCGTTTATGACAGTTATTTCTCAAACGTTTGTTTAGATTGATGTCTTTATTCAGATTTCATATCTTGGTCATGCTAGACTTTATGGCTGATTTACAGAAATGCAAGCATGACTGTGTTTGTTTAGAATAAGATCATGTATGACTTTATCGTATTTACCCCACCACCACGTTCAGACTTCTCAGGCATTTCATTTTTCTCCATCTGGCTCGTTGTCAACTTTCAAAATATAAACAGTTATTGATAGCCAAGTGTTCTCCTATTCCCTTTGACACCTCTTTTTTATTTCTTTAAAGTAGATATAGGCCAATGACATTTATTTTTCTGATGAGCATTCTTTATAGTATTTAATGAAAATGGTGGTTCTTTCTTTAGCACCTATAGCAGTCAATGATCTGACATATGTTGCAATCTAGGGTTGAGTAATAATAGAAATGGCTATTATATTTATATTGCTCTTTCTACTAGTGTTTCTAAGCTCCCTGCAATTTGAATGAATAAGCTGAATTATTTTCAAATCATATTGAAAATTTGTCATGGTTTTACCTATGATAACCATGCAAAGTTCTAATATATGAATGTCTCAAATGATTAAAGCAAGGATGCCGCGGACCTGGATACTCATGTGTATATTGATTTGTTTTGCTCTTGGAAAGTAGTGCCAGGATAGAGTCTTGAACCCTAAATCCCACATTGCTGAGACAGGGTATGTAACCACTAGATCATAACACCTAGACAAGTTGTGTAAAACGGGCAAGAGTTTGTCCTTCTAGTGTCCACATATGCAGTATTATAATATGATGAAAGAGACTATGCACATATTGTAAACAGGAATGACAAGTTGATGCTGTTTTAGGCATTTAATATGTCATCCCACATCAGAGAGGTTTGCCTCTTTCATCCATCCATGATATATGATACCTCACTCAGGCCGAAGAGTTGAAGATATTCAGAGCAATATATCATCATTTATGATATTATTTATGAGTGCAATTCTGAGGTCGGGTTTCATTTGAAGGGTCCTTTCCTTTTAGTCTGCATTGCTTGGTTTTGTCACAAAGTGCTCTTGAATAGTGGGAAATAAATGCTTTGATAGAAGAAGAAACAGTAGATATGTGCGAAGCTATTTATTTTCATTTATAGCATGCACAGTTCATGCTCTTCTGTATATTTCAAAGTGCCATCTATTTCTTTTTTTAAAATACATGTAGCATGAAAGGAGGCAAAGGGGCAAGCAAGATTAAGGTAACCTTTCGGCCTTCATTAAGATTGATTTACTCAAGATCAAATCTCTAAAATGCTCTATTCTTCAGGAATTCTGTCCTTCACGTCATTTTGAAAGACAAAATATTCAAATCCAAACTCTGTTTCCAACTTGGGCCTTGATCTTAGCTGAAATACAACTTCAGGATATATTTACAACTCTGAAATCATAGTCTTGGAATAACAAATGCCAGCTGAAGTTATCAAAATTGAGATGGTGAAGGAATCTTTGTGATTGAAAAATCTTGAAAGATGCCTGAAGACAGGCTAGCGCAGAGATGCGATTATTCACCCCAAGTTCATGGAAAGTTGAGATAAAAGGTAATTGGATTGGGTTCAACTCATCTGACTAGGTTTACTCTCTTTTTGCTGTCAATAAAAAGATATAAAGTGATGGAAGAATATACAATCCCCCAGGGTTTACTTCGAAGGGTAAAGAAATTGAAGAATATTGAGGATCTTTTAGGTGTTTGATGACTGGGAAAGGGATCATGAATATACTGCAGAAAGACAAGGTAACCTTTATGTTGACGAAGATGATAATTTAACATTTTAGATGTGATGGCAGTGATGATGATGATGATGACGATGATGGTAATGATGGCAGTGATGATGATGATGACGATGATGGTAATGATGGTGATGATGATGATGATGATTGTGATGATGATGATGATGGTGATGATGATAGTGATGGTGATGATGATGATGATGATGATGATGATGATGGTGATGGTGATGATGATGATGGTGATGGTGATGATGATGGTGATGGTGATGGTGATGGTGACGGTGACGGTGATGATGAATGATGGTTATGGGTAGTGATGATGGTTAGTCTTATTCACAGTCATTGTTTTCTCCTGAAGAGTCTGGATGCTAGTGCATGAGATGAGATTCGTAGGTGTGTTTGAGGAGAATAGGGATGTATTTCACACAAGCCTATCTGTCATAGATTGATGATGTGCAAACAGTTCTCTCCTCCCCTAATGCATCTAGCGGCTCATCAGTGTCTTCATTTTGATCATCACCAATGCTCTCTTTGGGACGACTTCTTCCCTACCATGAGCTAGTCTGCAAGCACAGACCCCAGACCAGCTGGTTTCTGTAGTGATGTCTGTGTGGGTCTAAGTCTAGATAATGACAGGCATCTCATGGATTGGTGTTTCATAAAGCTGTTTGTAAAGATATGTACGACTGGAACATGTTTTTAAATGATGATAAAGTGACAGACGGGTTATAACTGGGTGCGGGGAATGGGCCCCCATTCATTCGTAAAGTCTTTCGAAATGTACAAACAGCTTTATGAANTTTGATCATCACCAACGCTCTCTTTGGGACGACTTCTTCCCTACCATGAGCTAGTCTGCAAGCACAGACCCCAGACCAGCTGGTTTCTGTAGTGATGTCTGTGTGGGTCTAGAGGGGAAGTCTAGATAATGACAGGCATCTCATGGATTGGTGTTTCATAAAGCTGTTTGTAAAGATATGTACGACTGGAACATGTTTTTAAATGATGATAAAGTGACGGATGGGTTATAACTGGGTGCGGGGGAATGGGCCCCCATTCATTCGTAAAGTCTTTCGAAATGTACAAACAGCTTTATGAAACCCCACACACGATTGAGCAGCAGGCAGGAGTGGATATAGTCTATCCATCCAGACTCGGTCACATCACAGCTATCAAAGCATTTCTATTGTCTGCTTTGAGTCTTTGCGTGTAGACTAACCATGAACACAGTCCATATATGTGAACTTAAACACTTTGCGTGAGATGAAATAATCAGAATGAACAGCTGGTGTCTAATTATCGTTTGTCCCTTATATGAAGTTCATTTTCAAGGCCAGGACTCTCCTCCGGGAGGGTTTGTCCGATGAGGGTCCTTCCAATTATGTGAAGACGATTGGATTTCTTCTCTCTTTGATGTGAATAACAGCTTCTTATAATGTGTGAGTCATGATCACCAGAATCTCTCTCACGTTTACCAGTCAAAGAATTCCCTTTCTTTTCACCCCTCTTCCATTTTAGAGAGTTTTTAGAATCATTCTGTCTTGTTTGAAGGTTTTTATTTGAACACTTATCACATTTTGAAGATTCAATTTCTTTCAGACTTCATCATTTTATGGGTAAATCATTACATCAAATATATGAAAAGTACCGATGTGCACCTTCCCTTACTTAAAACCAATATTCAAATCAATTTCTAGGGCATAATTGATAATTCCTTTCACTTGAAGCATTGTCAAATGAATTGTCATCATATATTTAGGTCTGATCTTCTCAAAAGTTCGAACTTTTACCTGTGATTCACAATCACAAACGTCTAGATTTAATGGCTTCAGTATATTTTCTTGCAATTGGATCAATATTGCAATAGGTGATGAATATTTTCAAACAAGAAAGCTGAAATGCTCAATTGTATTGTTTTCAATGTCACAGCTGTAGTCATATGATTCTATACTTGAATCTTGTGCATAATAGGCAAAATATATAGATTTTGATTTAGCAGGTATGAAAGTAAAGTTGACAGCCGCTACATTGCCTCATATTTTAAGGAATGTTCTGCTGTACCCACTTCCCTCACATGAGTAGAGTGCAGCACAATGTTGATTAATTTTTTGCATAAGGAAATTAGCACCATGGGGGGATTCGAACTACAACCAATGTTTCCACATAACATACCTCAGTTTTTACCATAGAGAAAGCTGTTCGTATCTCTATGTTTTTACCAAGCATCCTTTCCTTGCCAATACCTTAATTACCCCACTCCTGTTATCCCTCACCGATCAGTAGGAGCCAGAGATTGCATGCATCACCAGTCCTCCTCCCAAAGTCCCTTGACACCAGAGAATCGTGCCATCGCATCATCTTCTAAATTTGATTTCTCCCTTCCGCCTCGTCTCCTAGCGTCCCCCTGACGATGCCTGATGTTTGACTGAGACTTGAGTAAAAATCCCATTCATACTGTCACCGGGTAACACGGAAATGAATGAATGAATGAATGAATGAATATTAAGTCTCTGTTGTTTTGTTTACCTTCATGAGGAAATCATTTGGTTCAGCTTGATGGTTATTCACATTCTGATTTCTCATATAATGTGTATTCTGTACTAGTGAGTGTCTCAAACTATATCAACTTCAGAAAAATTTGGTATGGTGTTTTGTGAATAGTTAAATGTTGATGGTAATTTACTGTGTGTTTGCTGGTGTAAGTCTGAATGGGGTATTAGACGGTGCCTCATTCTATAGTGTTTGCTCCCAGTTGTCTTGGGTATGCTGGAGTTTGTATTTGCTCAGGTTGTACCCCCTAGCAGGGCTGGGGAACGGAATGAAGTTCCGATGGTGGTGAATTGTGGGTACTAATAATTAAGTTGAAATCATTGAAATAATCAAATTATGAATTTTATTTTAGTCCTTTAAAACAGGTTAACAAATTGATAATTATATTTTGTAGGTTTAATGAAATAAATGAAAAACAAATTGTACAGTCCAACCTCGTTATATAGAGCACTGATATAATGAGATCTCGTTAAAACAAAGTAGTTTTCCTTGTCCCGTCTGTTTTTGTTTTATTGTATTTTGGCCATGATATAACAAGGTTTTGATATAAAGAGATATTTTCTCTGGTCTCAAGGACCTCATTATAACGAGGTTTGACTGTACATGTACTATAAGGGGTAGATTTTGTTAATTTGATGGCTGAATTGCCCTTTTCTACGTTCATTCTCTCTCTCTCTCTCTCTCCCTGGTATTTCTTGTTTTAAAGACAATATCCTACCAGTATTTTATCAAGGAACCCTAAAACCAAACATATTACAATGTATTAGAGAATATACAACCAGTCTCTCATTTATTTTTTTTCCATGTTTTCATCTTATTTGTCCAGCTGACAGCCTCCCAGCCGGGTATCCGTCCATCACAGAGAACCCACCACGTTACATGGTGGTAGAGAACAATCGTCCTGCGGCCATCATATGTGAAGCCACTGGCAACCCTCCGCCAGAGATACTCTGGTTTAAAGAGTTCATCCCGGTAGAGTCAAACGATAGGATCACTATCAGAGACAGTAAGTAGCATCAATCAATTACTCAATTTTAATCAATCATTTGATAAGATTGTAAAATAGGAGCTCAGTTGATTAGTTTACCCCATGTACATCAATTGATTAATCAGTCGATCAATTGATTGAAAGAATGAGAATTTAGCAACCCTTTACTTGAGATCCTCTGCTTCAAAGAGTCCATACCTGTAAAATCCAGTGATAGGATCACAATTAGAGAAACGGTAAGTTTCATCAATAAATTAATCAATTGGATAAGATTGTCAAATAGGAGCTCAGTTGATTAGTTGACCTCACGGACATCAGTTATAGGATCACCATCAGATACAATTAGTGTGACCAATCAATTAATTGATCAGTCAATGAATTGATTGAAACAATGAGAATTTAGCAACCCTTCATTTTAGATCCTCTGGTTTATAGAGTTCATCCCCATAGAGTCCAATGATAGGATCACGATCAGAATCAGTAATTAATTATCATCAATCAATTAATCGGTCAGTCATTCAATTAACTAACCAATCAGTCATTCAAACAATGAAGGAATGAATGAATGAATGAATGAATGAATGAATGAATGAATGAATATTAAGTCTCTGTTGTTTTGTTTACCTTCATGAGGAAATCATTTGGTTCAGCTTGATGGTTATTCACATTCTGATTTCTCATATAATGTGTATTCTGTACTAGTGAGTGTCTCAAACTATATCAACTTCAGAAAAATTTGGTATGGTGTTTTGTGAATAGTTAAATGTTGATGGTAATTTACTGTGTGTTTGCTGGTGTAAGTCTGAATGGGGTATTAGACGGTGCCTCATTCTATAGTGTTTGCTCCCAGTTGTCTTGGGTATGCTGGAGTTTGTATTTGCTCAGGTTGTACCCCCTAGCAGGGCTGGGGAACGGAATGAAGTTCCGATGGTGGTGAATTGTGGGTACTAATAATTAAGTTGAAATCATTGAAATAATAATCAAATTATGAATTTTATTTTAGTCCTTTAAAATTTTGTAGGTTTAATGAAATAAATGAAAAAAAATTGTACAGTCCAACCTCGTTATAAAGAGCACTGATAAAATGAGATCTCGTTAAAACAAAGTAGTTTTCCTTGTCCCGTCTGTTTTTGTTTTATTGTATTTTGGCCATGATATAACAAGGTTTTGATATAAAGAGATATTTTCTCTGGTCTCAAGGACCTCATTATAACGAGGTTTGACTGTACATGTACTATAAGGGGTAGATTTTGTTAATTTGATGGCTGAATTGCCCTTTTCTACGTTCATTCTCTCTCTCTCTCTCTCTCCCTGGTATTTCTTGTTTTAAAGACAATATCCTACCAGTATTTTATCAAGGAACCCTAAAACCAAGCATATTACAATGTATTAGAGAATATACAACCAGTCTCTCATTTATTTTTTTTCCATGTTTTCATCTTATTTGTCCAGCTGACAGCCTCCCAGCCGGGTATCCGTCCATCACAGAGAACCCACCACGTTACATGGTGGTAGAGAACAATCGTCCTGCGGCCATCATATGTGAAGCCACTGGCAACCCTCCGCCAGAGATACTCTGGTTTAAAGAGTTCATCCCGGTAGAGTCAAACGATAGGATCACTATCAGAGACAGTAAGTAGCATCAATCAATTACTCAATTTTAATCAATCATTTGATAAGATTGTAAAATAGGAGCTCAGTTGATTAGTTTACCCCATGTACATCAATTGATTAATCAGTCGATCAATTGATTGAAAGAATGAGAATTTAGCAACCCTTTACTTGAGATCCTCTGCTTCAAAGAGTCCATACCTGTAAAANTAAATCCTACCCCAATGCTAATATTTGCTTCAAACCCAAAATGTGTGAACAATACTAGATTGCTTTGAATCCCTTTAAAGAAAACATAATACTACTACATGCAATGTTATTTTCTGTTATGTATTTTGTTTGAGAAGCTACACCAGATAGGGTTGTACTTGTCATCAGGATGTTTTTAAACTGGTCCCCCCCCCCACATCATTTTCAGTGCATGATTCCTGTAGGGTTATTTGCAATTTAAAAAAAAGAAACGATCTTCCGAAAGATTGCGCATTTTGTTCGCAATACTAGAAAAATATATTAGGCATCTTGTTCATAGAATATAAACTAATGTATCCAGCTAGAGTCAGAAAACGTTTTATGTTGATAGTTGTAAAAATAGGTTTCATTTTATTTACTGTGTACTACTCAATATCTTAGTTTGATGATCTAAATATGTAGATTGATTTAGTACAAACTAACTTTCATTATAGTGTGTTTGTGAAAAGAAGCTGAAAATTAATATTAAGTGATATTTAGCCGAAAGTTTTGCATTGGCAAAATTCTTTAACAGCCTGTTGTGTTGAGAGTGTCGCAAATCCAGGCCAATGCCAATTTAGTAGTACATGTATCTATGCAAAGATACTAATTGCAGCTCAAACTATTAATGATTTTGTTTTGTTTGTTCTTATTGTACATTTATTTTTTTTATGATTAGGATGCGATAGTTTTATTTATTCTATTGCTTTCGTGCATGAGCGATTTCAGAATTGCAGTTTATATTCAAATGTACCGTTTAGTCGATTATATCTTGCTCTATGTTGCAATTTATGCGCATTTTGGTTTATTTTGGCTGCAATTTACTGTATTCAATGAGAAAAGGGCCATTTATATGAATAAGTATTGTATTGATTAGTTTAAAGCTACATGTATATTGTGATTCTTTTTTTAATTTATGACTATATATTTGTATATATTTTATTCTTCACTCTGTGTTGTGTTTTTAAAGAATTATTGAATTATATAAAAACATTATTTTCAACTCTGGTATTTTCACATTTTGAAATTTTACCTGAAAAAGGGGCATATGCTCGAGATATATATTTTTGATAATGCGGCTCCCTCATCCCTTTTCATATGAAGCTACTTGAATCGTAGATAGGCCCAGATTTTTTATTTTTTTTTCAAAATGAAATACCATCTCCTTTACCAAAGAAGATACGTTTTTATCTTAGTATGCATGAGATGTTTTAGTTTCATATATAATCCAATCCCTCAGTATATACGCTGAATCATTACATGATCAAGTAAGTGATTTGTTTAGAACATTAATTCTGTTGATTTATGTGTAGAAAAACGATTGACTAACAGAAACTTTGTTATCTGTTCTTTTATTTACCACCCCATCTGTTCCCAACCCCTAATGTTGCCCCACCCCCATTTCCTATTATACTTGATCACATAACACACAACACTATGTCTCCCCAACTCGTTTAACCAAACCCTCAACACGTGATAAATTATAATCTACAACCTCCTACAAATCTGTCTGGCATGTGTGTATACAACGTACTGCCACAACTCAACTGTGTGGTACTACCGTCCTACTTCTACTACTCATCTCTAGCCTTTGACCGTCACCTGTCTTTACGAGGTAAATGCGGTGTTGGAAACTACCCCGCCCCCCCCTGCTTTCTTAAGGTCCAGGTCTAGTTGGTCTACAACAGATTGGTCTAGAACACCTTGGTCTAGAACTGATTGGTCTAGCGAGAGACAATTTATGTAAAAAGTAATCGAAAAAATGATGTGATCAATTTCAGCATGAGAATTATAACTGTGCTTTCCTAGTTTCAACTTATCTAATTCTACATGGAATGAAGATTTTCAATCTTCTGATTCAAATAATTTTAATAAATTGCCATTTGTTTTGTAGACATGGTACATCTATGAGGCATTTCACGATGGGTTATTAAGATAGTAACAGCCTAATTTACTCTTGGTAGTGAAAACAAAAGGATTTTGGACATTCAGATGGAATGTTTACTAATCCAAAAAGAAATTAAAACAAGGCTATATTGAAACCACATAAATAGCATAGATCTAAGAATAAATTTTTCACATCTATGTTGTTGATTCATTTTACTAAGGATTTTTTTTCCTGCGGAATGTGAAAAAATGTCCAATGAATGAGATGAAGATGACTTAACTTGTGAAGGCCAATGGGTAGTAGACCAATAGAGTAATAAACCAACTGGCTGTTATAGACCAACTGGTATCACTTTCCTGTAGTGACCCTCCATAATCTCATTCCATATCATCCCATTCCAGAGCAGAAAGGTCACAAGTCCACCAATCCCTGCATCGTGAGAGATACGACCTTTCTGTTCTCAGCGCAACACGGTCTCATCTATCAAAGATTCATTTTCAAACTTTGCTTACCCAGCTTTCTTAATACTTGTATGCACAAGCAAGACAAAATTATTCTATGTCTGTACTAAAGATGTTAACCATTAATGTCACTTACCACCTTCTTGCGCTTAAGCTGCTGTTGCTCTCTATTCTTTTGCTTTGATATGAATGAATCACGCCCAAACCTACCATTATCCACCCATTATCCCTAAGTATTTGCTTGATGGAAATTGACATTTCTCTGCTTTTCTGTCTTGTTTCATTTTATTTATTCAGCTTGGTTGAATATTGTTTTGTATGTGAACATTTTTAAAAGAAAATTATTAATATCTTGCACCCAAAAATTTGAGGGTTTATAGTTAAGTATAAAGTTGATAATCTGGGATACATTTATCATTCACAAATATATTTGTGGAAATGAGACATGCTCTTTTGATTTTTGTTTGAGAGATACTGAGAAATATTTAAATAAGGAAAATCATCTCTCGAAAGATTTGAGTTTTTCTGCACTTATGCTTTGATTTCATCACATTTTGCTGAAAAGTTGTTGCAAGTTGCTTGATTTTTCTATCTAAATTCATCAATTAATTGCTTTTGGACTCCGCAATGCTTCAAATACAACTTTCATCATTTCTTTTATCCTTTGAACTTTATTTCATTTCTTTGATAGGAATCAAAATGAGATCATTTGTTACATTGTAAATAAAAATTATATTATAACATGTATTCAAATATTTGAAGTTGCATAATTTGATCGAATATAATTATTGATGTCAAGGGCTGCCGTGATTGTTATGAATTCTGACGCGATCGACTGCATGATGACTTGAAGTTGCCTTCAATAATGTCAGATAATTTGTCATCTTCCAGTTTTTTCCCCGGCATGCAACCTGTATCCAACGTGTCACCAAGTGCATGCTCTATTCTATTATGAAACAGAAATGAAACATTGAAAAACACAGGATTCTAGTGTATCAAATGGTATTGAGAAATAGAAACCATTATCGAATGTATGTGAATGTTGAATGTGAAGAAATATATAATCTGTTTTTATGAAAGAACAGTTTATATATATTTGTTTCAAGTAAACAAATCTATTTGTAAAATTAAGTCAGCTTCTTGGCCTGCCACACACACAAAAAAGTTTGGTCACACAAATATGTTTCATTATGATAGCATTTAAAGAGCACATCTCCTGGGGAGACCTTTGAGCTCTAGATAATTTAGTTGATTACAAAAGACATTCAAATACTGATATTCCATTTTCCATGCCTCCCAAATGAGAAATTTAGCATTCTCTTTGAGATGATCTTCAATAAAAAGAGAACTAATTGATATGTAGATGCATTCCTGAATGTAATAGAATGCAATATCATCACTAAGAGATAACCCTAACAGACCATGACTCACTAATCCCTGGTTGATGATGATGAAAAGCAAATATGACAACATCTGTGTAAGAATGTTATCCTTGAATCGCCAAACCGTCTCCCGCATCACCACCATCTTCTCCACCCCTCTGCGGCGGTATCACATCTTTCTCGTCTCTGCGGTCTCTGAGACCATAAGACAGGCACGCTCTAGATACTTGTGTTACATCACTGATGCGTCGCTGCCGAAGAGATATTCAGGCAGCTCAGATTACCACCATCATCCATTCCTTTCTCATTAGATCCTCCAATGTCTATCACTGTTCTTTGCTCTCCTCTTGATGAATGTGGTCGTGACTCTGGCAACCTTCTCTCATTTATTCCCCTTGACAATCCCGCAGAGGATTTATCAGAGGCTTCCGATCTGCCATCTCTTCATCCTTTTGACTTGAGAAGGAATCTTAATTAAAGCGAGGTTTTGGACTTAGATAACCAACCTGTGGATTGGTATTTTAGAGCTGAGAATGTTAGTCATTCTCATGCTACCCCTCGCTTGATTTCCCTTGTGTAGACTCCATTCACTGTGCATACATATGGGGCTAATATTGGAACAGATAAAGTCAATTAATTTTTCAGGGAATGCAGAATTCTATTCAGGCTGTCAGTGAATATTTGATTTCAATCCTTTTGTTGGTTTTCTACTTCTGTGCTGGAATGTCGAAATTAGTATACAGGGAAAATAGATATGAAATAAAAACAATGGTGTTTTTTTAATTACCTAGAATACTTGGGGCTACAGAGTTTCATTTTTGAAAATGGGAATATATTTTTCATGATTTATGTTTTTTTCTGATCACCTCAATTCCTCTTGTGCACGACAATCATGCAGTGTCATTGGCATGTTTTGAGTGCATGAATGTTTGAATGCTCCTGCAATGATCTCTATTGTTCCACACTTTAATCAAAATAACATCAGTTTCAATTTCTTTACATTTATTAGCACACATTTCCTTCTAGAGAGAACTTGCTTAGCTCTGAAAATGATGAATCATTTGTAAAATACAGTTAACACCAATTCTTCTGTAGATTCATGGCAAATGCTTTTTATATACTCTATTCAATAACGCCCAGTATTACAAGATAGTCAATACATTTAGTTTTATTCTACCTGAAGTAGAACAAATTGAAATAAATCAAGTATATCAGCTCATAATTTAAAAAAGTATGTTTCTTTCATTTTGTAAGATCGCTTCATATTTATTTTGGCTGAGTGTTGTGTTGTTATCCACAAATTTGATTTAAGTGAAGTTTGTGCTTATTGAAACACCTGTTTTAATCCAAGAAAAGATTATTGCATGCATATAATTTTGTACATGCTCTGCTTTTATTTTGATATGTGAACTTTACCGTATTCAAGAACTTTATCAATGTTTGAAAAAATATTGTCATATTGCATTGGAAGAAAAATGTGAGAATGTGGTCTGCTAGAAATTCAGAATACAGTTGGGATATGATACTGTCAATTAGCTTCACCCTTTTTTATGAAGAAATTATCATATGATTCAATATAATGTTTCTGCATACACTACAATTGTCCATTTTGAAAAGTGAGATTAAAAAAAGAATTGATTGCACATGAATCCAGCATAATCATTCTATATTTAATTTAATTGTTTGGTGTTTTTTTTCTAAAGTTTCCATTAAAATATCCACATTGAAAACTTCTAAAATTCCTAGAATATGGAATTAAGGAGTTATGAATATTGAATTATGAAAGTAATTTGTTCTTTGTTTCATCTTTTCTCTCCTTGCGTTTACCAGCGGGTCTGAGTTTTGACCGGGCACAGTTGACAGACCAGGGTCGCTATGAATGTGCAGCAAAGAACTCGCTTGGAACAAGATACTCAGTTGAGGCTCAGATATATGTCAAAGGTGAGGTAGACTGTCCTTAGATTGGAGTCGTTTCTCAGGGGTTATGAATCAGGGTACTGTCCGTTAATTCAATTTCCTATTTCAAATTGAAAAATAAAAAAATAGAATATTGACTCTGATCTCGATCAATATTCTGTTTTTAAAACAGAAAAATGAACGCTCATTTCAATTTCCGTCATCAATATGATATTGAAATATTGAAAAATAGAAAAACTAATTCATTTGTTCAATTTCCTATTTTTTTTATGTGAAATTAGAATAATGAAAAACGAGTTTCCTTTGTCAATTTCGCTTTTACAAAATAGAAAATTGAATGACGGCAGTCCGAGTCGATCAATATTTCAATTTCCGACGAAATTGACAAATTGAAGATCGTCCTCTACGGCTCAAACATTACAATCTTAGAATTCTTTCAGACCATATTAATGAACTCCGATCTCGCTGCCCGATCGGCTCTCCGTGCCCTTCCAATATCCAGCGCAAATCGAGTGCATCTTACGCAGAAAGTCTCCGGGCAAAGCCGCCGCCAAACCCGATTGCGTCTACAAGTGCTGAATGAGTTGAGAGATAGATTCAATACGAGTGCGAGCGAGTGCATGGGCTCGGCGGGTTTTTGAGAATGTTTTATTGTTGACAAACCAGGCTGTTTTAAGAAAGAGGATTAGAGTATGATGAATACATGACTCTACACTCCAGGAAGACTTTCTTAAAACAGCCTGATTTGTCAACAAACATTCACAAAAACCCGCCGAGACCATGCACTCGCTCAAACTCGTATTGAATCTATCTCACAACTCATTCAGTACTTATAGATGCAATCGGGTTGGCGGCGGCCTTTACCCCCAGACTTTCGGCGTAAGATGCACTCGATTTGCGCAGGATATTGGAAGGGCATGGAGAGCCGAGCTCGAGATCGGAATTCATTTAAGAGTCTGAAATAATTCTAAGATTGTAATGTTTGGGCCGTAGAGGATGGTCTTCAATTTTTCAATTTCGTCGGAAATTGAAATATTGATCGACTCGGACTGCTGTCGTTCAATTTTTTATTTTGTAAAAGTGAAATTTACAAATGAAACTCGTGTTTCATTATTCTAATTTCACATGAAAAATAGGAAATTGAACAAATGAATTTGTTTTTCTATTTTTCAATATTTCAATTCTATATTGATGAAAGAAATCGAAATGAGCCTTCATTTTTCTGTTTTAAAAACAGAATATTGATCGAGATGAGAGTCAATTTTCAATTTTTCTATTTTTCAATTCGAAATAGGAAATTGAATTAACGGATAGTACCTCAATTGTTATGCTTCACAAGTCTAACTTACAGCAAAATATTCTAGACATCGTTGCTTAAGCTTGTTTGAATTAATGACATTTCCACCAGTCATAAGAAGGAGCTGATTATTGAGGTTTTCTGTATTACCAACCTTTCCAGAATATAAGGATTGTACAGATGGTTTTCCAATGAATTTCTAAAGAAAAACATGCATTTGGTAAAGTCAGAATTGACATGCTTAATTTGCCAGTGACTAATATTTCACTTGTCTGCTATTGAACTTGAAAACAAAATCACACAGAAAATTTGAATCATGCTAGCTTTACCATCCATCTGTAGATCTTCAAAGCTTAAAACATATCTTTTTGACACGACATTGTAAGTCTACTTTACCACTCATATTTTTACTTTATAAATAAGAGGTTTTTTAGCGGAGTAGAATATATTGATATAGATTCTGCCCTTTATAAGTGTTATTATTATTATTATTCTTGTTATTATTGTTATTGTTATTAATATTATTATTGTTGTTATTATTATTATTATCATTATTATTATTTTATGAAAGCAAGATGTATGAATCATGCAAATAATGAATAATTACGTACTGCTTGCAATGCCATACTTTTTAGTTACATTAAACAAACATTAAACCATTTTTATTCCTCATATCAGACCGTCAAGTTGAGCCTCGGTTCACCATCAAACCACAGAGTGAGGAGGTGGTACCAGGGGGTAGCGTCAACCTGACGTGTGCTGCGTATGGTTCACCGATGCCGAGGGTACGATGGATGAAAGCAGGCATGGATCTAGATAACTTGGATGATATACCCATCGGTCGTAACGTCCTCAAGCTTACAAACATCTACGAGTCTGCTAACTATACATGTGTAGCAACAAGCGATCTTGGCACCATCGATGCCTCGGCAAGAGTCACTGTCAGAAGTGAGTATTCAATTCAGGATCATTTTACTAGTTATGCTTCATAACAAGCAGGAAAATTATCATACTAATGGGGTGTTGTGCAAAGGTGCAATTGATCGAAACGTGCCAATGAAAATGATTGTTTCATGCGCGTGTTGTTAAATTTGCATACCATGCGCGAATGAAAATGGGCTTTACAATTTGCAAAGTTGCGGTTGATTTGCAGTTGATTTTGAACAACACCCTCGAAGAGGAAAACGTTTTTACTAACAACACCAATTTGATTGCATTTGTGTCCTGTAACTTTCAAGAATAATCATAGCAGTGTGTTTTCTGTTGAGTGCTAAAATTCAGCTCATGTAGGCTACACGAGGAGTAAGTGAATTGGCTATTTCTATTCATCCTGTTGGATGATGGTTTTGATAAAGTAATATCACCACCTAAATTGAGTAAGTCAATGTTGTTTATAGTTTAGATTACCAGGGCGATGTTTCATCAAATCGTTCTTAAAGTTACACACGACTTTAAGAAAGACAGGAGTACGTTAACGAGTCTAATAGCCTTAAGAATCTCAATCATTCAGCACAAGAAGTGATACCAATTGTGAGTAAAGTCGTTCTTGAAGACTTTCGTAACTTAGTGAAACAACACCCACGTAACATATTATCTCCAATAGTTTTTCAAGTAATTCAAATAACAAATTTTCCCCTCATTCTACAGCACGCCCTAGTGTACCGAACCCACCAGTGATAACAGGCTACAGCGCAGCCACTCTGACTGTGGAGTGGAGCACACTAGCTGGTGATACAGTTACCTCTCATGTCCTACAGTACAAGCGTAGTCGCTCTGGAGGATCTTATACCGAGGTGGACATTGCTTCGGCGCAGGATACGTCGTTCACTATTGAAGATCTCTTGCCGTATACCGAGTACAGTGTGAGGATCATGGCTGTTAATAGTATCGGGCGCAGCGACCCAAGTGATGTCGTCACAGCTACGACTGGGGAAGATGGTGAGCATCTCTTCCTCATCCTCCTCTTCCTTCTCCTCTTCCTCCTCCTCCTCTTCCTCACCCTCCTCTTCCCCTTCCTCCACTTTGTCCTCTTTTCTGTTCTTCCTCCTCTTCTTTCACAGATACTCACTCATCCTCCATATTCTCATTCTTGTCCACTCCTCAAATTTTGTTTTTCAACATTCTCGCCTTCTTCCTTCTACACACCACAATAGCATAAAATGAACAATTTCACTTCACAATAGAATAGTCAACTGCCCCGTTAACATAGCTCTATATGTCAATTATGATTAATTGCCGAGTTTTGTCCCTCAAAAAAAAGGTGAAATGGAATTTGTGAAATGACAGATTTCATGTCATCATGAAGTCATTTCCATTTTTCTTTCAATGGCAAGCAAATTATCACCATCACTAACTATTTAAAGTTTAGAGGAAGGTATTATCCAATTTTCTTGTAATTGTTCATGATAATCTATCAGATTGCCGTTGACAATAAGAATGTGGATTGAATCATATATTGACCCTTTTCCTCATCAGTCAATTACAATGTCTTTTCTTTTCCTTCAATTTTTAAACTTTCTTCTAATTTCCTGTTCATTTTCTATTCATTCTCTTCACGGAGGACTTTGAAGTTATTAGTAATTGATGGAAAGGAAGATTTATTTGTAGGTGTTTGAAAGAATGTGATTGACTTTAATGTTTTGTGCAATGGTCCTTGGTGTGGTGACATTGATAATGGAGATCATTAATCATTTAGATTATCAAGGCTTTAAGTGAAGACCTGGTATATTCTTATGTGATAATTTTAAAGATAAATTGCCCATTTTCATAATTTTGCTTTGATTTTCAACAAATTTTCTCTTACATATATTTAATGTAATTTGTCTTCAATATATGTGTCATGCAAATTACAAGTTCTTCTTAAGCATGTCATTCAGTTACAGAATGAATTCTGTAACTATTTGAATAAAATAGTGTATTCAGTAGCCTATAGGGCTTGATAAGAATTGACCCACATACAAATTCATCAGTATTGCAGACTTTAAATTGTAATATTTTTAGGGCAAGGCTAATTTTCTACAGTGCACATTGTTATTTCACAACACAAATGGGAAAAGGAAATATGGCACCAATAATCTCTAAGCCCAGTGAGGAGAGGAATTGAGGCCAATAGGTAGGGTACTGAAGGCCTGACATATGATGGCCTGTGATTAATTTATGCCCGGATATTGTCTTAAACACCACTTTCTATCCCACTCTCTATCATTCGTTCAGTTCCTGGATCCCCACCCATCGACGTGCGAGCCCGACCCCTGAGCGGTAGCACCATCATCGTCCAATGGAACCCTCCCATCATGCCCAATGGTGTCCTCAAAGGATACAATGTCTTCTACACCACCACCCCCAGCATCGACCCTGAAACATGGTTCACAGTATCAGTGGATGCCGGACGATCATTAACCACTATCAGTGATCTAGTCACTATGCAGATCTATTCGGTCAGCGTGTCCGCCTTCACAGTCAGAGGGGAGGGGCCTATGTCACCGCCAATACAGGTCAAGACTCAGCAGGGAGGTAGGTGGAAGAGGGGGAGAGGTAAGGGGTCAGGGGTTAAGGGTGAGAAGAGGGGCCTATGTCACCGCCCATACAGGTCAAGACTCAGCAGGGAGGTAGGTGGAAGAGGGGGAGAGGTAAGGGGTCAGGGGTTAAGGGTGAGAAGAGGGGCCTATGTCACCGCCCATACAGGTCAAGACTCAGCAGGGAGGTAGGTGGAAGAGGGGGAGAGGTAAGGGGTCAGGGGTTAAGGGTGAGAAGAGGGGCCTATGTCACCGCCCATACAGGTCAAGACTCAGCAGGGAGGTAGGTGGAAGAGGGGGAGAGGTAAGGGGTCAGGGGTTAAGGGTCAGGAGAGGGGCCTATGTCACTACCCATACAGGTCAAGACTCGGCAGGGAGGTATGTACATGTAAACGTGGGGAGGATTGAAAGATGGAAGAAGGAAATACAGGGAAAGACACAAGAAAATGAATAGAGGTATACATAGAGAGGAGAGGAAGAGGAACAGATTGGAAAGGACAAAAATACCAATATGAGGGTTATCAGAAAGGAAAAGAAATGGACCATAAAAAGAAAGAAAATCGTCAGGATGAGAAAACAATGAAACGGAGCAGAACAACAGTAGAAAACAATAAGGAGAATAAATGTAACTGCATAATACTGAAAGAGAAAACCAATGATGAATGAATGGAGACCGCCACTCATAAACATGATGGAATGTATTGATTGTTGAACAGAGAGAGATTTAGATATACACTGCTAAAGCTGCCATTGTTAAGCATAATCATTTCTTCTTAATCCTCCAGTTCCCAGTCAACCAGAGCAGTTTGAGGGCGTGGCCATCTCGGCCTTCCAGATCCGTCTCACGTGGTTGATGCGTGACACCGAACCACAAATCGTTCGTTACGAACTCTATTATAACGTCTCGACCTCCGACATGCACAAGACCATCAGTCCAACCACGGACTATGTCCTGGATGACCTTCGACCTAACACCCTCTATCATATCCGTCTGGCTGCTCGCTCGGAGACAGGAGAGGGCGCCAGCAGCCCTGTTATCACGGTCCGAACACAGCAGTCGGGTGAGTATCTGCATGGATTGGAATGGGTCATGATGATTATGTAATAAACAAAGAATTTCCCTTCGATCTTTGCTATACTCAAGATATATAAAAATGCACATACACATTTTTATGTGCATAATTATAAAGTTATAGACATTCAATGTACCAATTTTCTCTTCATTTTAGATTCAAGATGAAAAGAATCTTAATGATGATATATTATGTATTTAATATTTCACACCCATATGGTACAGCTTTGTGAATAGACTGATTTATAAATGTTGCAAAAAGGGCATGTTTCATAAAATAATCAAAATTATCAAGACCTAATTTGAGTTTAATACTGTACTTTACATTTTATTTTAACCTGAATCTCATGTTCTCTTCCTATCTAAGTCTTATCATTGCATGCACGATGTATAAAATCAGTTCAATCGACAAGTAAGATGTCAAAACCAATGGATGTTGTTAAATGTGGATTAACTGATCTTAACTGAGATATCATTTTTGGTTACAATGCAAATAGTGAAATTGTGAATATTTCTTGTGTTGTGTTTGTATTTAAAGTCCATCTGATTGAACATTGTGATTTTCCATGTGTGTTTCATATGTATGTGTATTCAAGAAGAAGGTATCGCAAAAAGATATATGATGGAAATAGGTTCATAAGGAATAACAAATAACATGGAAAGAAAATTCAAAATTTGTAAATCAATTGAGGCCATCTCATTGGCTTTAGTCCCTTCCCCTCTTCTATTTTCCCATTTTTACTGTAATTTAGAAATCTGTTCTTTCATAGTAACTTTGTCCTCAAAATTTTGAACCCTAAAGGCTTGAAATTCATTTGATGTTCCTCACACAAGTAGTTAACATTGATGGAAAGTATATTGATGCCTTTGATAGTTGTGTAATAGTGATCATATTGTGTGTGTAAGTATATACTAACATGCCCCACCACTGGTGCCCTTCTCCCCCAGTTCCTGGTGCCCCACCCCAGGAGGTGAGTGCAACGGCCCTAAGCTCCACCAGCATAGAGGTACGTTGGAGCCCCCCTGCCTTGGAAGATCAGAACGGTGACATCACGGCCTACAAGGTCATCTATCGTAAAATGACCCTTGATGCCATCCAGATCCCAGAGACCTCTGAACAGGTTGAAGCTGATGTTAGATCACTTGTTGTGGAGAATCTACGCAAGTACACTCTGTATGACATCAAGGTGGTAGCATGCACGGCCATCGGGGATGGTCCACCGTCTGATTCCTTATCCATTCGTACTGCACAGGATGGTATGTATCTTTGAAAGTGCACTGCTTCCCTGCATAGGATCCATATAATGCTACCCTTGGGCAAGCTGTCTTGCCTGAATCCCATCAGCTTTAAACAGATTCTACCAAACTATGGCATGTAAAATTGCTTTATATTTGAGATCTAAGTTTCAGTAGAATAACATGTTTTGTTAATTTGTAAAAAAAAAAAAAGAATAATATGCTTGGTACCGCTTGGATATTTTATAGACTTAATTCTAAATAAGTTCTATTTCCAAAATAGTGGTGCCTACTTTGTACAAGGAGAAAAATCTGAGTGCAAGCACGTTAATTCAGAGTTAAAATTCTTTGATGTGATTTTGATACTGGACAGTGTGTTCAGGATTAAAAGGTGTAAGCTTTTATTTGAAAATTAACTTTTTCACTAAATAAGAGTTGCTTGTTTCCCCCTGCCTAACACCAACCACCCAAGATCCTTATAACAGCCTGCATGAATGTAGATTGCTTTCATAGCTGTTGAATGATTGTCCATTATATATTGTTTGCATATTAATTGCAAGTTTAACTCTATATTCTCTACTTTATGTAATCTGGGCGGTGTTTCACCAAAATAAAGACCTCGAGAACCACTTAACGCACGACTAGTACCAATTCTTGTGCTGAATGATCAAGAATCTTATGCGTATTACACTCGTTGAAGTACTTCCAGTCTTTCTTAAAGTTGTGAGTAATTTTAAGAGCGACTTGGTGAAACACCGCCCTGATCTCATTTCCAAACTGTAAAGGTACAAAGTTGTTGAAATTGACTTTAGAATTACAAGTATGTTATTTAAGAAAGTTACTTTTGAAGGTGACTATTTCTGCATTCCTTTCTATATTCGCATGTATATGAGAAAGAAGAGAAATGTTGTCTTCGTCTTCTTCTATGATTAAGTCATTAATTCAAGTGTTTATATGAGCATGTCTGTTTGAGACCAATTTTTCCAAGATCATGTTTTTCTGGTTATATGATCTAGTAAATATTTTCTAAAGGTTCTGGAAGCTATGAGAGATCATACTTTTTAGAATGTAGTTCAACAATGTTTCATACTACAGCTTCACTAATACAGAGCTTCCGATTCTCCTTTAGGAGGAAAATTGCTTTTCAAAGATATTTTTGTAATTTTTCAAAAATGATTGATCAGTATTCTAGGCCTAGTGTACTGTAAAGTGATCATTTCGATAGTAGAATTTGAGGTATATCTCTCTGTGCATTTCTTTGCTTATAAATACAAGGCAGCTTACATTTAGGGGTATATTGTTCTTGTGTCTAATTCTAATCTATTATCGTGCAATCTGTCAATACACAGCCCCTGAAGGCCCGCCAAGGAAGGTACGAGTCCGCGTCCATAATTCAACAACGTTAAGAGTTCAATGGCAAGCTCCAGATCCAGACTTACAGAACGGACTGATCCGTGGGTATCGTATTGACTACCAGACGGTGACTGAGGAAGGAGATCCTATCGGGTCACCTCAGGCTGAACTTATCTTAGAACCTGATATAAGGGTGAGTATCCCCCCACACACACTCACACACTCACACCCACACATGTCCTATTCTATTTGTCATGCTGTACTGTATTCTTTCTTATAGTTTCCTCTGGTTACTTTGCCTCACTCCTGAATCCGTCTGTTCTTAGACCTATATTTATAATGTCTTACAAAAAAGGAAATAAATGTTCTATTATATTCTATTCAATTCCTTTAAACAAACCTTTACACATCTCTGCTGTATCCCAATATCTATATTCTTGCCATTTCTTTGTTCTTTATTTCCCTTTTCACTTCATTCTTATTTTTTTCTTCTCATCTCGCCATCTTTTTCTTTCTATCACCTCCATGTCTTTAACTAAACTCATCCTTTCATCTCATCTTGAATGTCTTCGAATCTCCATATTCCTATAATTTCTCTTTTATTCTTCAACTTTCCTTTATTTTCGAATTTTCCTGTCTGTATTTTCAATCATTTCCCTCTCGTCATGTCATCTTTTCTGTATTCTTCCAAACTGTATTTTTTTCTCCTGTCCAAACCCTAGCTTTGTTTAGTTCTCTATTCTCTACGATTATCTCTCAAATGACGTTTGGGGCCTCCTTGTAATGTACACTTGATATGAAATATTTCCATCTCCAAGCCCTGCAAGGGTGTGAATGGGAATGCTGTCAGATGAACTCCCAGATGGCTTATAAGTTATCCCAGAAATTGACCTACATTTCTTCAATATTAAATAAGTGGCAGCAGTGGGATGCAAAGTGCGATTATGAATGCCTGTGCTGAAAAAAAAGTAAAATTGTATTAAACAGGTTTTTAAAAAATATTGTAGAGGGCTGCATTTACTGAAACATAGTATTGATGTACATCACCTGGAAACAATTTCTTCAAAACTTTCAGATGAATAGATTCAAGTGATTAACAACATCTTTTCTAAACTGCGGCTTTTATTGAAGTCTACTTTGAATATATATTTCAATGATCTATTTCATCAATCGATAAAGAAACATTATTTCCTAAGTGAAGGAGGAATACTTGAACTATCAATTTCACATTCCTTTGTAAGCTAACTACACGAGAGCTAACCAAATATTGGAAGTTTTCAGTTTGCTGTTGAGGGACCTTGTCTTTTCCAATGAATAGATTCGATATTGACATCCTGATCAAGCTCTTGAAATGTTAAACATTCCACTCTGAAATCAATCTATCTTAACTTACCGGCAAACTGTGTCATTTGAGAGAATATTCCAATGTTACTCTGTTGCTATGGTTATTGTTAAATGTTTGTAATCGTTGTCTTGTATTGTGCCGCCTATACAACCCCAAACCTATGTCTTGTCTCCCCTCCCCTTATCTATGTTTATTCCTCCTGACTAAAATCATAATGGATTTGTCTGATTTGTGATAAAAAAAAAGTTTGTTACGACTCCTTCAGTTTGTTGAAGTCTGCATTTTCTGTAGATAAATTGCTTCTTTGGGATGTAATATTTGAGTGTTTGTGTCTGTATGCTATTTGATTACTTTATATCTGTTTGAGATTTTTAATTCTCTTCAATTTTTTCCTCGATCTGCTTCTTACTTTATATCTTTCTCTCCCTATTCATACTTTTTTTTTCTTTTCTCTTGTTTCTATTTTTTTCTCTCCTTTCTACACTATTTGCCAATATTTGTTCCCTTTGTAACCAAACCTTACTGTTGTTCTTTTGTCTATTGTACTTCGTGTATTTGACCTGAAGACATGAAGTCTTTCTTCTTTTCCCAAATTTCTTAGTTTCTATCTCATCCTTCAAATTTTGCTAGAATATTTTCTAAAAGGGTAATGAATTATTTGATAAATCAACACCTAAAATGTGAATGTACAAGGTGTTATCATTTTGCTTTCATTATGACATCCCTCCGCTTCATTGCTTCTTGTTTTATTTGTGAAGTCTCGGTTCTAAGTGTTAATTTGTCCTGTCAAATAAGCTAACTTTCATGCTTTCTCATGTTTATTCTCTTTATTCATTTTTCCTAATCTTGGCTGCTTCATGAAATTCATTTCATAACAGGCAGCTGTTTGATTGCAATTAGATTTTATCATTTGTATTGAATCAATATTCAAACAAACCAAAGTCCACCATCATTATTCAGTTTATGTACAATTGGCATGGCTATATTTCATAGAGTGGCTCTTACTTGCACCATACATATATCGAGTTTGTAGTATATCTGCTTACATTGGAATGAAATACACAAAATTGACCTCTATGTAAATGCATTCTGTTTATGAAATTTTACCAAAATTGCATCTTATTTATTTCCTTTTGTATTCTTATTTCAAACATTTAATGACTATTCAGATGATAATGAACTATATATATATATATTGCACTTTATTTAGAGAACTTTGACCCAGCACAGTATCTATTGAATATTATAATAAGCACACTGATAATAACAACAACTTACATAGTCAATGTGATACTTGTAAGCAAAAACTCTTTAACTTATTATACTGCGCACACATTTCTATATGTATTCTTTGGACACAAAGCATTTTGATCTGTTTATGTAGATGCGATTGACTAATAGTTAAAGAATATTACCCAAACTTATAATAATTTGATTGATTCAATTACATTTAAATGTTTATTGCTTGTATTTTTATGTAATTTTTTTAGAGTAAATTTGTTTTGGATTATTATATATTATTGGACGTTTTAACCAATGCTAATTAATAACCCGACTCCTTCCCTCTTTAAACTTTTTGTTTCCATTCCGTGTCTAGGATGATGATGAGGAGCAGGTAATAGTCTTGAGCGTTCAGACCCTTAAGTTTCTTTGTAGATGAGTAGTTTGTACTACCACCAGTATTATTAACAGAATAGTGTCTTTTAGGAAGAAAAAGATGGTTGGTTAGCCCCACCCGTCCCACCCTTCCTCTCCCCTTTATCTTCTATGGGTTGGGATGTATAAACAATGAATAAACAGACAGACAGACAGACAAAAAGTGGATAGATGGCCAGACAGACATGGCAAAGAATGATCACAGATAGACAGATGGACAAACATACATACATGTAGGATTTTACTCTTGCAGAAAGATTTAAAACAAAACCAAGAAGGTGAAAGAGAAAATCAAGAAGGTCAAAAAAGAGATAAAAAGGGTAATTAATAAAGCCTCTCTTACAACCGGGCGTGCGTCTTTTGAAGACGTGCGCCTTCGCAATTTCTGGAAAGCGTTGGATTTAAAAGAAATGAGGGGCTTTTGATTTTTATCACAATAAGTTTGACTGACAAGAGACCATCAAATTGTCAGGATTTGGGCAAACTGAATCATAAAGACTGATAGAAAAAATAGTATGTGTTAAAGCTTCTGGCATCTGTTCAGTAATGGTATGTACACATGTATCTGGATGGGTGCTTATCTTATACTGTTTCGCCAAGTCTCCAAGACAATTATGGTGTCACCCTGCAAAAAAGCTTCAACTTCCCATATTAGTCCCAACTTAAAGTAATCAATGTTGGTCTCGCACTACCCGCAATCTTCTATTCTATCCCATGTTATGTAGCTCCTGTTTGTCCCCTAAACTAAATTGAGAAAAAAAATCATACATATCTTAGTCCTTATTCTTCAGGAAAACGATGATCTATATTTAAAATAGGTTTATAGATTGAATAAGAAATTGCTATTCAATATGAGCTAGTAATGAAAGAAATTCTCTGAATTTCAAACTGTTTGCTAATTTTAATGACTCCGCTACCGTAAGGTGGTTCCGAAGGCATTATTTATTGATTTATACAGATGAAATATTGCTCAGTAATTGCTAATCTATATATTCCCTGCCAAAAAGAACAAGTACATGTATATATTTATATATCACTAGCTTGCGCAAGTAATGCACAAATATTCTAATATTAATTTTGTTTACTCACGCATTAGAAATCTTTAAAAGCATAAATAAAAATTGAATACAAACTCCTACCGGTAGCAGTAGCTTTATTTTTTTAAAGATGTTAATTGGAATGCTCATTATAGTCATTTGATGGGATTCTTCAAAGAATCTTGGGGCAATTTAATTAGACCTTTTTTATTTTTAAAGTAACATTATAACAGACTCTGCTGTTTTATGCATTACTAATATCAATAACACATAAATTAACACTTGCCTTTTTCTGATTATTTATTCATTTGATTAAAAGATATAGCACATAAATTATCTGAATATAATAGCGATTACCATAATACTTTTGCTACGATTCTATTTATTCCTTATTTATTAGCATTTTTTAAATCATATGTAGCTGTTGAGTTGCTGAAATTCTGCTGTATATACCGGAAGTATATCTAGAATGTGATGTTTATGAAAGGTTTCATGAATCGCTTGACCAATGTTTTTCATTTATTTCTGTATTTTATGAAGTTTTGAAAGATCACGTTTTATTTCATGCATGTGCTCTCTATAACCATCCTCACCTCTCACTTTTTACTGCATGGCCGTTAGTTCAATTCATATTTAAAATATCATGGCATGAAATTAAATTTGCATTCATAACTCATGTCCTAATCAAGCTTTTTTTCCACATTTGTGTAGATATTTATGATGTTTTCACCGCAGATAGAAATTGTTTGGAATTTGAATAGTGTTTTAGGAGCAAGAATGGCAGTAGTCTTCAGTAACAGCACCTCCTTACTTTAAAAAAATGTGATGAATGCAGTACTGTATAAGCCAATATTTTAGCGTACAGATAATTTTGCAATTTCCAAACACCACATTGCCGTGTTTTTATCTTCACTTGTTTGACAATGTTTGTACACGTATGAATGTGCATCATACAGAGTGGAAAATTTCGCGAGGGCAAGACTGCGAAATTCACAAAATTAAAACCATCGCAAAAATTTCAGCTTATACAGTATTCATTTTTCTGATGAATAGTGATGAGGAGTTCCTTATCACTCTTAACAGATATCTTTAGAAATGCATGGTTGCCAACTGTTCTTGAAAATGCCCAAGATAAAACTATGCGAATAATGTAAGATCTGAACAAAAGCGAGAGTATACATGGTAATTTTAGCCATAGTCCCAGCTATTCATTTTGAATGAAACCCTTGAATTCTTATGAAAATGCACCTCCTGCGTATCGTGGAATGGTTGGCATCTCTGTCAATGCTAGGGTATGCTTGCTGTGGTTTGAATTGAAAAAATATGTGCCGTTCTGCCCCATTAACCCTAATCAGGCCGGGGGGACATTTTTTCAAATATCTCCCACACGCGCCAACATTTTTTCGCGACGCGTCATAGACTTTTTTTATTTCAACCCCAAAATTGCTCAAAAACGTGATTTTGTGTACAAAGTCAATGCAAATTGTGTTTTCACTAAAATATCATAAAAACTTGAATATTTTTACTTCTAATGGCTCAAATTAATTCATTTTAGCAGCATTTTGCCTCAAATAATGTCTGCAACAAATATCAGTAAAAAAAACAACAAAAACAAAAGGTCAAAAACAAAGAAATACATAAGAAATTTGTCAAACAATGAACTACATAAGAAATTACTTTTGATAAAGGAATATTTTCAAAAAGAAATCAGCTCAATAGGAGATTTAATTAGTGATTAAGAGCCCAAAACTTATTTTATGCATAAATTAGCATATTTAATTATTTCAACAATTTTTTTGAAAAAGTAACCATACATTCTGGTAGAGTACGCCGCAAGCATTATATGTGCCAATTTATCGCGATCGCGCGTTCTACGGCCGAGATCTGATGCCCCCCCCCCCCTCGGCTGTGGCATTGCTCAAGAAGCCCGGCCTGATTAGGGTTAAAGGGAAATCAACCACTAGAATTATCGTGCTCTCATTGAATGAAGAAAAATCAGATGAACAAACTGAAAATTTGAGGAGTTGTCCGACATGATTGTGTGTGTGTGTGTGTGTGTATTTGGATACTCAGATGCACAGAAAACATTGTATTAATGCTTTGAGATTGGCTAAAAGCTTCACTCGATATTTGCTTATTAAGGCTAGCTTTTATAATGTAAGAAAAATTAAAAAATACGTTTATTAACCAGGAAAAGGGTTGATACACGAGACCCTTTTAGTAGACTTGGTTCTTTTTTCTTGCTCATTCACCATTTCATCATTTTAAAGGAAAAATAAAAAGTCAAGAAGCATATTTGTATCCAATAAACACTGCCAAAATATTGCTGCTTTTGAACACTTTTGGGATTCTGGGAGCTTTATTTTTGGAAAAATGCAATATGCACTGTACAGTAGTCAACGCTTGCTATGAGCACTGTAATTCAAAGATTCATTTTCACACCCACAAATATACTTATTTTATATTTTGTTGCTTTCTGCACAGATGATGGTATGACAAACTTGCTTTTAATACACACTTTCATTGTCGAGGTATCATGTCAACATGCTTTGAGCACCACTTCTAGCTTTGCAATACTGAATGCTTTCATTTTGTTGACCAAGTCACGTTTGTTTGGTATGTAGGTGGCTGTCCTCGGTGGTCTCCTCCCCAAGACTTTCTATTCCATTGAGATTGCTGCATTCACTGTCCGTGGAGACGGCATTCGAAGCACAACAGAGATTCAGCAAACACCGGGAGAAGGTATGCCAATGAGGCAAAAAATAAGTAATTATTTAGTTGAACTCCAATGCCATTTCTGAAAAAATAGTGTTGGCCTGTTTGAAGGTTTTTTTTTTGTATTATTTAAAAAAAAATGTAGCACATTTTTTTTTATAAAGATGAAAACCCCCAAAACTTTACTGTACAGTTCTATGTGAAAAAGTTGATAGCAACCCTGCTAAAATGCATAGCAAATTGCAATGCGATACCAGGGAAATTATTCCCTAAATTAGGAGAATTTTATATTACCAGTGTTAATTGTACGTCAAAAAAAGAATGATAAAGATTACAAAATTGATATCAACATCATCAAAAGCAATCTTAAAAATTACTAACAATCTGCTGTTGATATCTCCCCACAGTCCCAACCACACCGATTGACTTCCGTGTTGATCGTAACCTTGACGACACGTACACTGCCACATGGTCCCCTCCGGTAGAGACCCATGGTGACCTTGTGACCTACAGACTCAGCTACGGCCCTGAAAAAGGTCGGCCTCTCTATCTGGACCTTAGGCCGGATGAGTACCAGTCTTACACCTTTGATGATCTCAGTAAGTTTCATTGCCGTCCTAGGCGGTATTTCACCAAGTTACGAAAGACTCTAAGGGGGTGTTGTTCAAAAGTTGCAATTGATCGCAAGTTGCAGTTGATCGGAACGCGACAATCATAATCATTGTTTCATGCACGTCTTGTTAAAAAATGAAAATGCGCTTTACAATTTGCAAAGTTGCAGTTGATTTGCAGTTGATTTTGAGCGACACCCCCTAAGAATGACTTTACGCACAACTGGTACCATCTCACTTGCTGATCTGAACAAGAATGTTACACACCAAACACATCTCCTCTGCAAAGGAATGTACAAGCGATATAACACCTGTAGAATCTGATTGATGAGTATTAAAAACAAATTGGAAACCTACTTTTTTGTCTGCTAGAGCTATTGTCAAGTTTTGAATGGGGTCAGTTAATTTCTCTGATTGTCCGATTCCCTAGTGATTAACTATTTCTTCATGAATTTACAATGTTTATACAATCTCCAAATTTGTTTTTTCTTTCGATTCATTAGTGCGACTATGATAATAATAATAATGAATGTTTTTTATATAATGCTCATCCCTCGCACAGGGAAAAACGAAGGATGAATAAAGATATGGAAATGCTAGTATGTTGACTATTTTGTCTTACATTATTTTTGTCTCTTTGTTGCAGGGTTGGGTACAAGATATGAGTTCAGTTTGACTGCATCCAATGAGGAAGGGAGTAGCAATGAAGCCGTCTTCTACTACACCACACCAGAAGGAAGTAGGTTCAAATATTTAAATATCATTTCATGAATTTTTTGTATAGCGGGATAATTTTGCGGTGTTAATTTTTTTGCGGTTGGGTAGTCCATGGACATTTTCGCGGGGTATTGAATTCGCAGATATAATCCATGAAGAAAAGTATTATCTATCAACCTAACTAATAAAGATTTTTCAGGAAACTGAAAGGGATTACTGCTACAAAAGAATGCTTTTAAATGTTGAAAAAAAAATGACCGAATAATCCAAAGATTATGATGAGAAACTCAAATGTAAGTTACACGTGATTGAAACATTGATAGCGCTATAGTGCCACTTCTAAATGCACTGTGTGCAGTACTGCATAGGTTAACTTTTTGTCCAATTTTTTAAGGACTATTTTTGCTGGTCTAAAATTCGCGGCCAGCAAATACACCGCGAAAAGTGCGAAAATTAAACCCCCGCAAAAAGTTTCCGCTATACAGTAGTTTTGCTACATGTCTATCAAATGATAAAAATGGCATCATATTATTGCCTGTTGGATCACAAACTTGTCTCTTCTCTAATCTCTACTAAAAAAATCTCTTTGAAAATTGAGCTTTTAAAAGAAATAGTTATCTGGCACTTAGATATATTTCCATGCCTTTAGCGTTGATTGCCATCAACTGAAAGCATCAATTTGATAACATTCCTGCCTATCAATGTTTATCAACTGAACACTTGTTTTCTAAGATTGCTACATATGTTGGCCTGTAGCCAGAGAACATGCTTTCCATTTTTTCCATGAAATTTCACTTCACTTGAATTTGCAATTTTCTAACAATTAACTTTGCTCCCTGCAGCTCCCTCCGGCTCCCCAATGAATGTGACAGCGGATCCTCTCTCAAGAAGCGCAACGGTCTGATCATCAAATACACTGTACTAACCTATGTCTTTACTCCTTTCAGCTCCCTCCGACTCCCCAATGAATGTGAAAGCGGATCCCCTCTCAAGCAGCTCCATACATGTCTCCTGGGATCCACCTCTCGAGGAGGAGCGCAACGGTCTGATCATCCTATACACTGTACTAACCTATATCTTTACTCCTTTCAGCTCCCTCCGGCTCCACAATGAATGTGACGGCGAATCCCCTCTCAAGCAGCTCCATACATGTCTCCTGGGATCCACCACTTGAAGAGGAGCGCAACGGTCTGATCATCAAATACACTGTACTAACCTATATCTTTACTCCTTTCAGCTCCCTCCGGCTCCCCAATGAATGTGACGGCAGATCCCCTCTCCAGCAGCTCCATACATGTCTCCTGGGATCCACCACTTGAAGAGGAGCGCAACGGTCTGATCATCAAATACACTGTACGATACTACTCCACCGCCATGCCCGCTGAGCTTACTAACCGTACTACCGACACTGAGATCATCCTTGGGGGACTGGAACCTAATACGGCTTACTATGTGGAGGTCAGGGCACATACAAGCGTTGGGCCTGGACCTTACAGTACCAAAGATCTCACCACAACACCACGGGAAGGTGAGATCACATTTAGATTATGATAGTTGAAATCAAATACATCAGCTGGAGAAGTGAACAACTCAAGAATCACATAGAGAGAGTAAATAAGAATTTCTAATGGGATTGTGTGCAAAGTGTATGTAGTAAGTACATAATGTTTGTTTTTACTAGGCACAACTTCCCTTGAGGTACTCAGTCATTCCCAATCTATTTTTGTTTCAAACATGATATGATACTGTTTTTGTCGAAGCCATAGAAGATTAACTTTAACTCTTGTATTTCAAAGTTGCTATGTCTATCTCCAGAATCAGTCCATTGTGACCAGGGCAAGACTTTACGCATGACTGGTATCAGTTCTTGCGCTGAATTATTAAGAATCCTACAGGTACCTGTATTACACTGGTTAACATACTCAGCCTCTCTTAAAGTAGTGCGTAACTTTAAGAACGATTTGGTGAAACACCACACAGTTTGCATTAGACTCTCTTGGATACCACAGAAGACTAGGTGCATTTATAATGAAACAAAATGCCCACGCAAAACAATTGAAATAAAAGGGAAGTATACCATGGTCATTTCTGTATATATGAATAAAAACAATCAGTCATTATCAATCACTCACTTATCATGACCTCATATCTATGATAGCCCCTGCCAGTGCCCCTCTGAACCTACGCTGTGCCGCACCCCATGGAACACAACTAGAGGTGAAATGGAATCACCCTAGCAACATCCAACGTTCAGGACCAGGCTATAACTATTTAGTCTACAGCACCACCAGAGCTGACAACACTGACATCACCACATGGGGGCGCCCTGTGTCTGCGAGAGATGCCACATGGCTTGAACTACGAGGTCTAAAAGAAGAGACTACTTATTACATAGCAGTGAAGCTGAATACACCAGAAGGGAATTCCCCCGTCTCACAGATCATTACATGTCTTACAGGAACATCAGGTTTGTATCTAAAAACTATAAATTTTAGGGGGTGTTGTTCGAAATCAACTGCAACTTTGAAGATTGCAAAGCGCATTTTCATTTGCGCACGGTATGCGCATTTAACAAGAAGCACATGAAACATTGATTTTGATTGGCGCGTTCCGATCAACTGCAACTTGAGATCAATTGCTACTTTTGAACAACACCCCCTATGTCTTCTTTCTACTTATTTCACTTTTAGATATGAAAGGTGATTTTTGTTTAGCAAAGAAGAATACTGAATAAAATTTCTTTTATTTTAACTAAGTATTTTGATTAATTTATATTAGCATTGAGCCTATTTTACATTGCTGTCCTGTGACGACTTAGTATTTTAAATTGTGAAATATATACACTATCAAAATGTGAATACAAATTGATAAACACTAAGAAGCGCTATGGAATATTGGTATGAATAAAAATTGACAAAAAACAAAGTGCGAAAATCTAGAGCATCGCCATTGCAATAGAGCTGTGGAAAACCTTGGACTGGTTTTAGCATCCATTGCACAAGTACTACTCTAAGGAAATGTTTTAAAACATATGAGACAATTTTGCAATGTGATCGTTATCCTGATATGGATGTATAAAGATAAATGCTTTGTGATTCACCTGCAGCTCCTTCTGAACCAAGATCATTTGATGCACATGTATCGTCTGATAACACTATCAACCTGGTTTGGTCTGCACCTAGTGACATCCCAGGAAGACTCAAGGATTATGTGGTTAGTGCACCTTCTCTCTTTCTCTAAAAAAAAAATTGTCGTAGGTTCGAGTCCCACCCATGGCGTTAATTTCCTTCAGCAAGAAATTCATCCACATTGTGCTACACTCAACCCAGGTGAAGTGAATGGGTACCTGGTAGGAACATTTATTCCTTGAAACGCCAAGTGCGCTAATGAAGTGGCTGCCGGGCTAAAGCCAGGGTAATAATGCTGCAAATGTAGAGCGCTTAGAGAATTCTTCATAAAGAGTTGATAAGCGGTATATAAAAGCCGTTCATTATATTATTATTAAAGATTACAAAAAATATGTATAATCTTTGAGTACATCAGTAGTCATGAAGTTAAAAAGTTCAGGGCGACATTATTTTTTCATTGCTTTTTTTTGTCAACATTTGAATTTGACTTGTGAATGATATATGAGCACCTTTTTATCAAGAATGCTAATTTCCTTTCATTGTAAGTTCTTTTCAATCGACTTGTCTTATAGATTAGTATGGACAATCAATAAATTAGTCAGTCTGTTATATGTACGGTATGACCTCACTCTTCTATTTTATTTTGCGTTGTGAGATATGAATTGTGAAAAGCTATTTCAGGAATTACCCATATTAGGGAGTTCAGGTATATCTCATACTTTTTTCTGGCATTATAATGCATAGCTGCCAATTTTGAGTAATCATTCTTATTTTGGCAACACAAGTACCATGCATTTCAATGTAAAATATGTGAAGATTACGAATTTGGAACATAATTATTTTTAAATTTTATTGATTCATGTTGGCAGCTATGATAATGAGTGAACATTTGAGTGAATTCATGGAAGCGAAATCAGCAAAACTTTAGTGTATCTAAACAAGAATAATAAAGCAATTGTTGAATTGTGATTTGGTATTTAGATCAAGTATCACACGAGTGAAGAGTTCAGACGTCTATACCCCGGTTACTATGACGGCGGTGGAGAGATTGAGATCCTAGCCTCTGAGAACCGTGTGTCGTTACAAGGTCAGCTGTTCAAACCTAACATGGAGTATCAGTTCAACATCACGGCGAGAACAGATGCCATCAGAGGACCCCCAGCAACCATCTTTGTCAGGACTAAGATTCAAGGTAAATATAAAAGCACAACAGAAAAGGGATGTGGAGGTGTCTTGTTTTTTGTTGCAGTAGTCCCAACGAAGAGGCTCCTTAAAAGCTAAGCTATGGTATGCGAAAAATTAAGCTTTTTAAAATATTTATGCAATGCACCCTGGCTCACTTGAAAGCTGTAGTAGATTCAACATTGTTTATTTCATTTTTCAGTCAAGACAACGAATTAAACAAATTGACATATCGACCATATTTTTTATGTCAAAAGGAGCAGTTGTTAGATGAAAAGAAGCCCCCAATTTTTTTATTTTAATTTGGAACCAGCAAGAAGCATATATTGTATCTTGTGAATTTCTTGGCTCTTTGAAAGAATTACAGATACCACATTATATATTTAACTAAACATATTCATAATTATATTCAGAATAGAAAAAAAAATGAAAAAGGGGGAAGTGACCAAGTTGAGAAGGATGTATAAAGTTGGAAGAGGTGACCATAGTCTAACTAGGTTAATCTATCATGAACATGAACAAGTTTAGCATAATTTCCTTGTGATTTCCTTATCCTTTTTATATCCTTTTTTTCCATATTTTATTATCCCATTTTGTAATATGTGTCAATATTGTATGTTTACAGCTATGGAGCATATACCCAAGCCAACAGTTGAGAACAATACAATCAAAGGCGGGAGCATCAAGATCGCTCTTCCAAGGATTGCTCAGAATGCAGCACTACTAGAGTACGTTTATCTTCTCAACCTTTTAGAGTAAATTAACCCTAATCCCATTGGGGGGACAATTTTTGCGATAAATCTGAAACGCGAGAAGCTCGCGCCACAATTTTTTCTGACTTTTTTCTTTCAAGTCTCGCGCAACTTTTGACACCAAATTCGTGATGACCGGGTATGCGGTACCGACGCTACGCGCCTTTGAAAAATATTCGTCGAGCCAAATATGAGTCCAAAACGTGATTTTATGTGCAAAGTCAATGCAAATTGTGTTTTTAGTCAATATTCATAAATCCTTGTATATTTTGCATATTAATGCATGAACTGAATTTAAAAATTCATTTTCTATGCCTCTAATAATGTCAGCAACAATTCCCATCGAAAAAACAATAGAAATAATAAAGTCGAAAAAACAAAGAAATACATGAGAAATTCACAAAAAACAATAAAATACATAAGAAATAGATTTTGATTGCATTTTCTTTCCATGACAATATGTCTGAAACATTACTATGAGTATCTAGACCAAAAATCAGCACATTTGAAGCTTCAGCAAGTGATTTATTGCCATTTGTTAGAATTCATGCATTATTATGCATAATTAAATCCTAATTAGCATAATGAGTAGATTTTTGAAAAATTTGACCACACAATCTAAGAGATAAAATCGCGGGCTATGTGCATGCTAAATTTTGGTGCGATCGTGCGGTCAACGGCGAAGATCAGAGGGGGGGGCCAAATAAGCCCCCCCCCCCCCCCCATGAGCTGAGATGACTGAAATATCCCAATGGGATTAGGGTTAACCCATTATCTACTGATACCGGGTAGTCCCTGGCTATAGTTTATAGGAATTACAGAATACAATAGTCAATTGTTAAGTGATATAAAGATCAATAGCATTATATGACCTGTTAATTTCTATTTTATCATCCCATATGTAAAATATGTTTTTGATCCTCCAAGCTTTTAAACTTTCATTGTTTAATCCTGTCAAGATTTTTGTATCGCTTTACATTGTTTGTATATTGTACTTTTTTCTGTCTTGACAAATACATCAAATCAAATAAAGTAAAAATAAACAAGGACTATAATTATGTGTGACATATACATAGCTCTGTGTCATTCTTAGTTTGGTTTCTATGAAAAATACAAGTGTAAGTATTTCCTTATTTTTAGAAAGAGTCTTTAGTTTTCAAAAATCCAAATAATAGTTTAACGTTAAAAGAATATCATATGCTTTGGAAGTGTGAGATGACATATTTTGATTGACCTTTCCATCCCTTTCCCTATGTGCAGATACCTGTATGTGATCGTAATCCCCCTGACCCGAAACAAGAATGGCGAAGTCGTCCCTCTGTCACTCAGCCCTAGTCAGATCAAGACTGAGGAACTAGAGTTACGATCCCGTGGAAAGAGAAGCATCCATCTACGAAGCCGCAGGGCGGTGGTTCAAGACTCAGAGCCGTACATCGCTGCCAAGCTGATTGGGGAGGATATGCCAGAGTCGTTTGTGGTTGGGGATGGTAGCGAGGTGAATGGATACAGAAACAAACCTTTGAAGGAAGGAGAGTACTACACTGTCTTCACCAGAGCTATCATTCTTAGTGAGAATGGGGTAAGTATAGCAAATCCTACAGGTACATTGAGAAATCACGTTTGGGATTATTATCATGAAATTTGGAACCTTCTTAACTTTTAATATGACAAAAGCCACTGCTTTTAATCTTATCTTCTTTTTTTTTCTTCTTTTCACGATAAAACAATAAATGTTTCAAATTACTACCTTTCTTTCCGATTTGGCATATTTTCCACTCACTGGATAAATTTTGTTTGATATTCAAGGTACAAATACAAAAAAACTTGATTGGTTCTTTCAAAAATTAAAAAGAAAATCTCCACTGGCTAAAAGAATTGTATAAGAAGAATAAATGAAATGTAACAAACAGTAAGTGAAAGAGGTAGAAAAAAGAAATTCCCTACCTTAATCTCATTGTCACTTAGTAAGAATATTAATGTCTTTTTATTGTCCATTTACAGACAAAGCTTGAGACATCAAGCCCGTTTGCTGCACCCATCAAAGTGGAACCACCGATCTCTGAACCACAAGCGACACCCAAGTCTGATAATCTGATGATCATCATTGCAGCGGCTGTCGGTGGTGTTGTTGTCCTTCTATTGGTTGCTCTTATCGGCTTCTTTGTACTCAGGTAGGTTCATGCACAACCAAAGCAATTTTGGGGTGTGTTTTTTTTTGCATGTAATTACAAATTTCTGACTTTGCAAGATGTTGAAATTTGTTAAAGTTGGTCAGAAATTTTGAGATTTCTCAGGCAATTGAAACCTTTTTTTAATATTGGGTTTGAATTGTGAAATGTGACATGTGTTTAGGGGTCATTTAAAAAGATAATGATTTTATGCATCTTTCTCTATTCATTTGTTGAGCATTTTGTGGTAATTAGGGGTGATATTGTTCAATTTAGTTTAACATATACTGCAAGGGTCCTATTCTTTGTAAGGGAACTGTATACATTTTCTGGAATCTGGTGCTTTAATTGAATGTTTCAACTTGACAGCAAGGTTGAAATATATTTCATAATAAATCTATCTGTTATCCTTATATAATGGCGGTACAGTGAAGGTTTTGTAGAGATGAAAAAAGTAATTTCATTGTTATATATGTTCGCATAACTGAGAGGTGAACTTTTCTCTGATACACAATGCATACTTAATCATGAGGTTATGAAATGCCTTATCAAAGCCTGTCAAAAGTCACTAATAAAATATAAGAGAAAGTGATAAAAATCATAATTTATGTCCAGCAATATCTAACATCATGCTATGTCATATATATAGTCTTCTGTTATGATGTTTTCGTGAATACATGTATTTGAATGCACATTGACCAGAGTACCTTTATCCCTTCCTTCCCGCCCATCTTTCTGCTTGCTTGCATGTATCCTTTGAATGCTGCCTTACTGCCATCCCATCAGACTGGTGCACCTCCCCTTCTCATACCAAACACCTATAGGAGGTAAATATATACAACTAACCAAACTTTGAGAACAGTCTCTGATAAAGTTGTATGGCATTTGCTAAAATCGCAAATGAAGAAAGGAAAGCACATGTAAATTTGTACTAAAAAATCATGTGACAATTTACATATTTTCAACAGTGTGATATTTTTGTAATCCATGCTAGAAATGACCATTATCTTAATGATTATAACATAGTTTTGATGATTTGCTTAGCCTGATTACGAAATGAAGGAATATGAACATATCTGCTATATAACTATGTATTCCATCTGCTTCCTATCTTACAAGTGCCTTTGTAAATGGTAGAATGACCTTTGAAGAAGGAGTAAGACGAATCAATTGCCTCATAATGAGGAATAACAAAAATTGTATTAAAAACTGCTGGTTTGAAAACATATAGCTTCTAAACATTTGCTTTGCTTTTTAACATTTACTTTGCATCATCAATATGCTATGTTCTCGTTTTGGAATAAGATTATAGAACGCTGTCTATATCTTCCTTTCCTAGGCGGCGTGATCCTCGCCCTCCGAGTGCAAACAAGAGAAAAGAGAACACAGAAAGCAACCTGGCAGACCCTGTGGAGATGAGAAGACTCAACTACCAGACTCCTGGTAAGATATATTCAACATCTTCATCTTTACTATTCCAGCTTCATTATTGTCATCATCATTGCCATCATCATCATTATAACTACCACTACCATCACCATCACCATCGTCATCACCATTATTATGATCGTCATCGCCATAACGTTCATCACTATTATCATCACCATCATCACCACCACCACCACCATTATTGACATTACCATCATCCTCACCATCATCATCATAATTATCATCATCATCATCATCATCAGCAGCAACATAATCGTCATCATCATCATTATTATGATCATCATCACCACTGTCATCACCACCATCATCACCATCATCATCAACAACATCATCATCATCGTCATCATTTTCCTCTTCCCTATTAGCAACATTTCCATCATTTTCCATCACCATCATCATTGTCGTCACTATCATCAATTTTATAATAGTCATCATCACCATCACTATCTTCACCACCACCACTACCTCCACCACCACCACCACCACCACCNCATCATCATCATCATCATCATCATCATCATCATCATCATCATCATCATCACCATCATTATCATAATCATCATCATCATCATCATCATCATCATCACCACCACCACCACAATCAATCAGCAGCATCAGCATTGTCATCGTCATTGTCTTTATTTCATCATCGTTCATTAGCACCATGCATATAGATGATATTGGCACCTTCTTATCTCTCTATCCATTCAACTTTGATTTAAGAATGAGATGACAAGAATGTGTTGTGCATATGCTCAATCATGAACATTTGTTTCCTTGTTCTCTTCCTCCCTCAGCCATGATGTCACATCCGCCAATCCCAGTGAGTCAATTCCAGGAGCATATAGAGAGACTAAAAGGCAACGATAGCATGCTTTTCTCACAAGAATATGAGGTAAGAAATCATGAAATCCTTCACCACTTGAGTGTTATACAAGCATCTGTTGAAAAGATGCAGACTTTGAGGAATTTATGGCATGGAACTCTACAACAACTGTCATGAAGTTCACTAGAAATTACACTCAGTAAACTGACAGAAAATTCTTTGTTATGCATATTTTTAGCAAGTCTCGTAGAGCTTTTGATTACTGGTCCAGCATAATACAGTGAGTAATCAAGCGCCATGAGCGCCTAGCTGTGGCGGATACCGGCGCTATACAAGAGGCCATCATCATCATCATTGTATGCCAAACAATCTAATTCAATGATTCCTCTTTTCATAATGTGACATGATGCTCTTTTTATGCCTCCGCTTTGTTCAATATTCAGTGTGACAGTATTTCCGTTAAACCTTTCTCTTGCCTCCATCTTTCAGTCCATCGAGCCTGGTCAGCAGTTTACCTGGGATCACTCTAACCTTGAGACCAACAAACCCAAGAACCGTTATGCCAACGTGATCGCATACGACCACTCTCGTGTGATCCTCTCCCCGATGGAAGGTCTACCAGGCAGCGATTACATCAATGCAAACTACTGTGATGGATACAGGAAACAGAACGCTTACATCTCCACGCAAGGACCGCTCCTGGAGACCATGGCTGACTTCTGGAGGATGGTCTGGGAACAGAGGACCAATACCATCGTCATGATGACCAAACTAGAGGAGAGGAATAGGGTGAGAATTAACGCTTCAAATTGACAACTGTGGATGCTGAAACTCAATGATACATGTATGCCCATCCATTTGTGTGTGAATCTCTTTTCCATTTCCAATTGATAATATATAGATCAAAGGTTTCAATTCCATGAATATTTTGCACGCTGAACTATTCAGCAAGTGTCTGATGTCCTTAAAAGCAAGAAACAATGAGCAAAAATGAATTTGTGGAACTTCTTCTATATTGCTATCCTGTATTTTGAGAAACTAAAATCACTCTGTTCCTCTGTTTTATCACCTCATTGCACCGACATAAATCTTCACACGTTTCGAGATAATGAATCGTTTGATTGTTTTGAACTTGAAACATCAGAATATGTAGCAATTAAAAGATTCTTGCTATGTAGTAAAGTGCAAACTGCTGTTATGGCATCAATGTTCTTGACATACAGAGATTATTTTGTTCAAGATTTTATCATTTCACTGGGTTTTAACCCCTATAGAAGATTCTACTGGTTCCAATGAAACTGATTCAATATTCTGTACATTGACCTGCTCACTGTTTATTTTCTGTTTTTTTGTCTTTCATTTCCAGGTGAAATGTGATCAATACTGGCCAAGTAGAGATCAGGAGAAATATGGGTTTGTACAGGTGACCCTATTAGATACCACAGAACTAGCAACGTACACTGTCAGATCATTTGCCTTGGTAAACCTCAAGGTGAGACTCTAAGACCACTAGTATTATCTGTACGCTTCTCTCTGTCTTCCCTTTCATTGTTCAGTGGTTTACAATCTCCCTTCTTTTCTGGCATTCTGTTTTGCAAATACTTAGTGGCATGCATCCTAATAAAGTTGAGTCAGATCTTTATTCAATTAAGGTGGTGTTGTCAGAAAAATATGATCATTTGCAAGTTGCAGTTCCACCTTTGTTTCTTGTGTGTTTTGTGAGAATTGCAGATTTTGCGCAAATAATATGGGAATTTCAAGTTGCAACTGATTTGCAGTGCTATGCCCTTAACCACAACTGTATAGCAACACCCCATAAATCAAGAGGAATCCGTAATTTTGATCTTAGATTATTGAAATGTTATTGAATAGCATCATATCTAAGTAAACATAGAACTTGGAATACAACGATTGCATCACAACTATTATCTCAGTTTGTATTTGATCTGATATGTTTGTGTGCTTGACAGAATCGCTCAATGGAGAAGAGAGAGGTAAAGCAGTTCCAGTTTACAGCCTGGCCGGACCATGGAGTGCCCGAGCACGCTACATCGGTGCTAGCGTTCATTAGTAGAGTAAAGTCTTGTAATCCACCTGATGCCGGTCCTATCGTCGTACACTGCAGGTAAGAATGGGGTATTCCGACAGTTGGGCAAGACGTAGGGTTAAGGCTGTGATATGGTTTGTGCTTCAGGATGGTAAGAGGATTGAGGTCAGGTTTGAAGTTAGATTTGTATTTTGGCAAACTGTATAGATATTACACCAGAGCTGTTGTCAACATACCATGCTTCATACATTCCAGGGGATTGTTACCTGAAAGTTTGTGTCNCACCTGGGATCACTCTAACCTTGAGACCAACAAACCCAAGAACCGTTATGCCAACGTGATCGCGTACGACCACTCTCGTGTGATCCTCTCCCCGATGGAAGGTCTACCAGGCAGCGATTACATCAATGCAAACTACTGTGATGGATACAGGAAACAGAACGCTTACATCTCCACGCAAGGACCGCTCCTGGAGACCATGGCTGACTTCTGGAGGATGGTCTGGGAACAGAGGACCAATACCATCGTCATGATGACCAAACTAGAGGAGAGGAATAGGGTGAGAATTAACGCTTCAAATTGACAACTGTGGATGCTGAAACTCAATGATACATGTATGCCCATCCATTTGTGTGTGAATCTCTTTTCCATTTCCAATTGATAATATATAGATCAAAGGTTTCAATTCCATGAATATTTTGCACGCTGAACTATTCAGCAAGTGTCTGATGTCCTTAAAAGCAAGAAACAATGAGCAAAAATGAATTTGTGGAACTTCTTCTATATTGCTATCCTGTATTTTGAGAAACTAAAATCACTCTGTTCCTCTGTTTTATCACCTCATTGCACCGACATAAATCTTCACACGTTTCGAGATAATGAATCGTTTGATTGTTTTGAACTTGAAACATCAGAATATGTAGCAATTAAAAGATTCTTGCTATGTAGTAAAGTGCAAACTGCTGTTATGGCATCAATGTTCTTGACATACAGAGATTATTTTGTTCAAGATTTTATCATTTCACTGGGTTTTAACCCCTATAGAAGATTCTACTGGTTCCAATGAAACTGATTCAATATTCTGTACATTGACCTGCTCACTGTTTATTTTCTGTTTTTTTGTCTTTCATTTCCAGGTGAAATGTGATCAATACTGGCCAAGTAGAGATCAGGAGAAATATGGGTTTGTACAGGTGACCCTATTAGATACCACAGAACTAGCAACGTACACTGTCAGATCATTTGCCTTGGTAAACCTCAAGGTGAGACTCTAAGACCACTAGTATTATCTGTACGCTTCTCTCTGTCTTCCCTTTCATTGTTCAGTGGTTTACAATCTCCCTTCTTTTCTGGCATTCTGTTTTGCAAATACTTAGTGGCATGCATCCTAATAAAGTTGAGTCAGATCTTTATTCAATTAAGGTGGTGTTGTCAGAAAAATATGATCATTTGCAAGTTGCAGTTCCACCTTTGTTTCTTGTGTGTTTTGTGAGAATTGCAGATTTTGCGCAAATAATATGGGAATTTCAAGTTGCAACTGATTTGCAGTGCTATGCCCTTAACCACAACTGTATAGCAACACCCCATAAATCAAGAGGAATCCGTAATTTTGATCTTAGATTATTGAAATGTTATTGAATAGCATCATATCTAAGTAAACATAGAACTTGGAATACAACGATTGCATCACAACTATTATCTCAGTTTGTATTTGATCTGATATGTTTGTGTGCTTGACAGAATCGCTCAATGGAGAAGAGAGAGGTAAAGCAGTTCCAGTTTACAGCCTGGCCGGACCATGGAGTGCCCGAGCACGCTACATCGGTGCTAGCGTTCATTAGTAGAGTAAAGTCTTGTAATCCACCTGATGCCGGTCCTATCGTCGTACACTGCAGGTAAGAATGGGGTATTCCGACAGTTGGGCAAGACGTAGGGTTAAGGCTGTGATATGGTTTGTGCTTCAGGATGGTAAGAGGATTGAGGTCAGGTTTGAAGTTAGATTTGTATTTTGGCAAACTGTATAGATATTACACCAGAGCTGTTGTCAACATACCATGCTTCATACATTCCAGGGGATTGTTACCTGAAAGTTTGTGTCAGGGATTTTCATCCAATCGAAATCAAAGATTTAGTCAGGGCTGACTAACCCCCATTGCAAGAAGCTTAAGGAAACACTCCCAGGTTTTAATTTTGAAAGGGTAGAGGGACATGGGGTATAGATTGGTTTTATTGTTTCATGACTTGATATAGTTGGATGTTCAGGCTTCCTTCATAACATGGTTGAATGGTTTGGCTCAACTTGCATGATTAGTTATGCCTAATTACATTAGTGTGTCTAATGTGCATGAATCTACTTTCTCAACTTTCAAATGGAAGGCAAATGTGGTGAAAATACCCATTATCACTTATGAAACAAATTATATTTGTCATTTCCCATCTTGCTGCAAGTTTATTGAAATCAATCATATAAATTATAAATTGAAAAGTTAGGATCAAACTTCTTCTTTGCCTAACAGTGCCGGTGTGGGGAGGACAGGAGCCTACATCGTCATTGACTCTATGCTAGAGCGCATCAAGCACGAGAAGACAGTGGACATCTATGGTCATGTGACCTGTCTACGTGCTCAACGTAACTACATGGTGCAGACAGAGGAACAGTATATCTTCATCCATGAAGCGTTATACGAGGCAGTGGCTAGCGGGACAACAGAGGTCCATGCACGCAACCTCTATGGGCACATTCAGAAGCTGACTGCTCTTGAGCCTGGGGAAACCATCACTGGCATGGAGAATGAATTCAAGGTACAACAATTCATTCTAAGTCTCCTTTTATATTATGACAGTAATAGGAATGATAGATTTCATTTGTAGAGTGTGTATCACAAACAGGTCGCTCTGTGCTGAGGAATAGAAACAGAGGCAGAGCTACTATAGAATGTGCTTGGCATTCTTCATGATTTGATAGCATCGATTGGAAGACATTTTCTAACATAAATGATTGTAGATGTGCTTTAATGTTGCATGGATATGCTGATGACAGAGTTTAGCTGAAATTATGATGCAATGATGTTGGAATGAATGAATGAGTGAATAAACAAACAGATAGATGAATATGTAAAGAAATAAATTGATAAATACATAATTGAGTACATGAATGAATAAGCAACTATATAAATAATCATGTAAATAAATGACTGAATAAACAACTAAATGAATAAATATGTAAATGAAGGAATAAAAAGATTGAAAGATAAATTTGAGAATATGCATTTTATTTAACTTTTATTTTTGTGTGTGTCTTTGTACAGAGGTTGGCAAGCCAGAAAGCCCAGCCGTCCCGATTCGTCAGTGCCAATATTCCTGCAAATAAATTCAAGAACAGATTGCTCAACATCCAACCATGTAAGATATCTTGCCTTAATCAATGTGGAGATGTCATTACACACTTAACTGTATGGCTAAGTGTATGGTCATTGGTATGATCTCTCGCTTTTGTGCAGTTGTTTAGTTATTCACGCTTGAATTTTGACCCCATGCATATGCAAATATTATAATAGATACAATTATATGGGACGTGCAGCCACTCTGCAGAGTGCTCAAGGCGCTATGCATTATTATTACCCTGTGTACAACAGTGCACTTGGCATTTCAACGAATAGATATTCTTGCCAGGTCCCCATTCACCTCACCTGGGTTAAATGCAGCACATTGTTTCTTGCTGAAGAAAATTATTGTCATGGGGGTGGGATTTGAACCAAACTCAGGTTGAAAGGCGAGAGTCAGAACTAAATGTACTGCACCATGGTTCATCAGTGGGTTAACCCTATTCCAACTGGGGGGGGGGGG
>BQKZ01000007.1:0-30489 GCA_036244855.1 Temnopleurus reevesii
TTATGTATAAAATCACATGTGCAATAAAAAAAAAATCTGCGTTTATTGCTAATATCTATCGTATACTGTAAGGTATTAAAAACGTTTCTTTTGCGTATAAATTCACACGCTTGACCAACGTCGTATGCACAAGCCAGGGTCAGTCAAGCATATTTCCTATACATGTATAACATGCGTAAAGGAGCGGATTTCGAATTTCGTATACATGTAGCTATATACGAAAATGCATGTAGCAATATACGAAAATATGTGACTGGGCGTTGAAGAAGACGTTTGTAGTTCCGGCATCACATCGCAGTGTCAAACCACGAAAGAAGAGTTTCCATATATGATTTGAATTTGATATTGTTGAGATGAATAAAAAAAAGTATCACCTCCGGCATCTGCAGAATAATTATGCCACTCGAAGATGGAGACAATATCTGTGACAAAGATGAACAATGAGTAACAAAGAATAACAATGGACACGCCTCAGTTTACTTGAAGTCATTTCCAGATTACCATTACACGAAGCATGAAGAGGGATACGATAAATTGATTGTCAAGTATGAATCTATTTCAGATTAATTCATATTCTTGTTAAGTACACCCGAGATCATTACCATCCTTTGTGAAGAGGAGACGCAAGTATTCATGAACGTAATCAATGACGTCAGCATATTGTTTGAAATGCCATGGATGATTATATGCTGGCTAACACTTACAACTTACAACAATTGTTACAGAAAGTGAATTGAAATGCACGCCAAATCAAAAGAAAATAAGTAATGATAATGACAGGAAATATAAACCTGACTTAAGTTGGTTTTATATCGCTTACCAAACTTGATAAGACATATTCAATTTGCCTTTCGATGACGTCAGCGCGTCTCTCACTTACGAATCCTTTAGGCCCTTTCACACTTATGAGAATTTGGACAGATGAAAGCTGACGAATAAGAAATTTCTTGAAGTGCGCTCGATTTTTTTTTCTTAATTTATTGTTTTGTATTTTTGATCTGATAATAATTCAAATACACCCCCAAAAAGAAAAATGTGCTAATTTCTAGCAATGTTCTTACTCGTCAGCCTTCGTCCACTTCGATTCGCATATAGGTGCTGAAAGGAGATTTTAGTTGGAAGACCAACAGAGTCATATTTTGGCTGGCATCATTTAACTGAACAATTTTCGTATGAAAAAAAAGACACATAAGTATCTAAATTGCACTTTCCATCTGAAAGAATAAAAGAGATGGAACAAAAACAGACACGATTTTGGTTTCATTTTTAATGCATTGAACTTGGAATAATTTCTGTAATTTCTGTAATTCGATTATATTGTTTCTTTTATTGTTATCTTGTTTGTTTGTCAATGTAATCTAACGTAGTTCTTCTCCTACTTATTCTCTTTCTTCTCTTCTTCTTCTCCTTCTTCTTCTACCTCTTCTTTTATGTTTCACCTGGATCCCATGGAAGACCAGTAGTGTCGTGCCTGGCACTGCTGAATGGGATATCCAGCCGATTCATATTTTTGTTTTATCATGTATATAAATAAGTATTTGTATAATTCATTTTGGTTGTATTTTTGTTTTGTTTCTTTTTATTTGAATCGGAAAATAAATACTCTACTCTACTATACTATTTATTTGTACTTGTAAGGAAAAAAATATTCGCCATGCGTGTATGTTTATATGCCAATGTAATTTTCAAATTGTAAAGTCCCCCTCCCTCTTTTCTACCTTTTTTTGTTCTTTCTCTTTCTCTCTCTCTCTGTATGTCTGTTTGTATGTCTGTCTGTCTGTCTCTCCCCTCTCTCTCTCTCTCTCTCTCTCTCTCTTGTCCAATTTCCCCTCTTTCTTCTCCTAACTTTTTTTCTCTCTCTTTCTCTTTCTTCATAAATTCCCCCTTTCCTTCATTTCTGTTCTTTAATTGGCATCAATCATCTCAACACACACACACACACACACACACACACACACACACACACACATACATAAATGAATGCAAACACACACACTTTTTTCCATCTGCTTCTTTCTCACACTTTCTCGCATTGGGCATTAATACCCATAATTTGTATTTGTCTTGTGATAATCAATATTCACGTAATCGTTCAAAACGCTGGAATAATCGAAATAAACATGCGTTTTATATTGGCAATAATTATTTAGAACTTTTATTTTCAACATATCAATAGTGTTGATACTGTTCAATCGCATACATCTTTGTACATATTGATGAATCGTTTTTACAGCAACAATAATAGCTAGCCAAAATGATTGGTCGTTTTCACCGAGCAGGGAGTATAGAGTTTTCGCCTTCCCTCCCGTGGCGATTCTCTCACAGGATTATGCATTACATTATGTGCTCATATCTTACCTAGATAACAACATTCTGAGTCAAGATGATTAACAAATACTCATCATCGAATCATGGCATTATCTCTTCTCGATATAAGCTGACGTAAATTCCGTCTTTTTGGCATCAGTACACAAATTGCACTAAAACATGACATATTTTTACCTCCTAAAGACGACTTTCCATTACTGCTGTATAACATAATAATCACATTGTGATGGCAATATCAAAACATTTTCATTTGTATCAAATCTAAAGAAGAGGTACATACTTTATAACCGACAGTGGCTTATTCAATGCTATGTATTTATGTATGTATGATAATAGGCTGGTTTTCTTACTTATTCTTATTTTCAAGCAACGTTTACAAAAGGGTCGTTCTTGACAACATGCAAGCTTGTCTACGGCTTTCCCCGACATAGCAGCAAATGATGTGTGCAAATTTGATTCCAGGTATTGTGGTACTGGTTCAACTATTAAACGAAGGTGAAAGGAATGCCAAGTGGATACGTTCGTTTCAAAGAAGCATGCACTAACTTTGAATCACAATAAAAACGAGCCTATTACATGACATGTCTGTCTAGAAAAATAGAAAACATTTCTTCGTACGCATACACATTTATTGTACAAACAATTGATTGCAAAGAAAATGTTCCCAAGAGAGCAATGGGAATGCAATGCATAACGTATGGGCAAATGGAGAAGAGTGTGGATCAGACGACACAGAAATGGCGCCAAGGTGAGACATCTGCTTGTAACACGTCTCCCTACAATGGACAGTGACTTAACATGCGGTTTCAACCCAACTCTTCAACCTCTAAGAATTTACACTTTAGAATGGTTAGCCATTCCAACCAACTTTCGGGGTGTTTACAAATCTCCTTCTAATAAGGTTACTAGTTCTCATGTCGAATCAATGACGCCATTGTCCAGTACAAGAGGTGGCGTGAATTGAAGGTGAGTGGTTTTAAAACCATGCATAAATTGGCTTTCTTAAAATATTCAACGTTTCTTGAAAATGTTGAGAAAGTGTCTCTTATATCTCGCATTTGAGGTGAATCAATGGTATTTGTATAATCTCAATTACACATCATTCCTGTTTTAAAATGTTTCATCAGTTCGAGTACAAATTATGAATTTCAATATAACTTTTCAAAACAATTTGACTATTAGGTTTCGGTAAATAATGTTTCAATTTGTTCTTTCTTCTAAAGCAAACCTATCGTTATATGCCGAAAATAAGTCCATCAAATGTGTCTGTAATCATATAACAAAATCTACCATTGGGGGAGATTTAAAATGACATGAAAACAATTACTCGAAGCACATGCGCAGTCCTCATTGAGGTGTATGAAATATTACCTGCATTAAGACGATCTGTACAATGTACGCGTTTTGATTGCTTTACTCACACTTAAATTTAGACACATTTCCACTACAGAAGTATAGCTGCGTTAATGATACAACATAACTATAAGATGCAAATGCATGTGAACGAATTTAAGAATACGATGAAAAAAAAAAAAAGATTTTTATTTTGTTTTCAATCTTAATTGTTACTCTGCACACAATTTTGTTGAGACCCATGTCTCTTTTATGCTTCTTTAAAATTGTAGCACATTATAAAAAAAATCAATTTGAAGTTTCTATAATAGTGAAAACCTAAATAAATTGAAAGAACACTGTCCGAATTAGCATTACATTCTTGACAATTTGTTCGAAATATCGATGGGTTGATCAATTTTAACTATTGTTTATGAAGACAACATGCGGCACCCATCTACAATAAAAATAAAGGAATAGAGAACTCAAGTGGATTTCTTCATCAACCCGAAGCAACTTTTTAATTGAGTGTTCGTGTTTTTAATCCAATGATGATTAACTGAGATCTATAAATGGCTCCATTTTATCGTCTTATAATTTGGATTGTGTTGTTTCAAATACCTTTGGTAGATGGATGCTCAGAGATTTAGATAAATTATATTTGGATAAGACGATGACGGCGTGAATTAATCCCATCATATTACTGAAGAATAAGAGATCAGAACATAATTTGCATACTTGTAATTAAGTTTTAAATGTATAAACGATAATCTCATTCAATACAACAATGCAGTGAAGGTTGTGTGATGATAAAAATATACAATGGGCAAGATATGACTAGATTACATGATCGACAATTAAGCGAACGAGACAAGGGATGTGCTGAAAAGAGGGGTAAAAGATATCCCCTCTTTTTCTCTTACTCCATCTCGTTTTACCCTCTCAACGCCGAAAGTAAAAGAAAATTGCAAAAATAACAGGCTTACAGCCCACTTCTTGGTGCTTGATTATATACAAGCAGCTTACGAAGATAGAGTAAAGAGAGCGTGAATATTTGTAATATTCATCAGGAACTTGAATTGACGGAGAGAAGCAGAGGTGTGTAATAGTAGAAGCATATTGCCTCTGGGATGAGACTTCATGAATATTAATTAAAAGTGATCGTCCATTTACAGGCATGGTGGGATCTGCCTAGGAAACACTGAGAAAACAGTTCAAGATAAAATGCAGTCTGTATTTTCACAGTATGGTTTCTGTATGAGAAATCTAGATATTAAAGCGAATGATAGCAATTTATGATGCTGAGCGATTGTCGACACACAAGAAACAAGGACGCGGGTTCCTATTACCCTCTTTATAAAGCACGATGAAAACTAATTTATTCATCTTGATGAGTTGTAAGATGATTTAATAACAGAGAATCTAACACAGATTGTCCAAGTATATCTTTCTCAATAGTCATCTATTGAAATATAAAGTTTTGTCTCTTTTCTATTTACAACATCAAGTGCCGACACTTTCCAATCACCGCATGTTCCAAGGATTTCAGTTCGTTCGATTTAGAGTCTGTTTTATTCAACATGTTGGTACTGAATAACGCGGAGATGAACGTTTATAGTAAATGGTTTATTTCACTTTGATTTAAACCTTCTTTGCAATGTTCAACGGTGATGATCGAGATCATCCTCATCATCGTCATCATCGTAGCCCGGTGGAGGCGGCGAGTCGAGTGGCGGTGAGTCGGCTAACGAGCGCGGTGATGGACTATCTGGGTTCGGACTCAGTAAGCACGTTGCTCCCTCGGCTAGGGGCGGCGAGTGAGCCGAGTTAGATACGCTCGAGTTCTGCAGGGCTTGTTGTTGCTGCTGCTGCATTCTGTATAAAGGTAGATGAAGAGAAAGAAAAGTTTTCGTTAATAGATAGTAAAACGACTATTTGCATTAATATTTCTACAAGGATAGCATTAACATTGGCATATCAACCTCATTATATAGACACACAAGAGTATTTTAATCTAACATAGGATTGAAAAGAATAAAAAACCACTTTTCCCTAGAACTTTTTGTACATCGAGCTCTTTTCATTGAAAGTTGGGATCTTACTTCAAATAATTATACTTACGCTTATTTTTCGTATTACGAAATGTACGGTTATTTGATATTCTATGGATAATAATACTAACCTAGCTTGCTTAGCATTAATGCAGAACAACTATACGCATTTTGGAGGAGGTCCTATCTTTTTAATGTTATGATACATACTGGGTATATTCCATTCCCCAAAATATTATATATCACTTTTAGCAAGATGTGACAGTTTAGATTGATTGCTATCTAATTTTGCAATAATCAAAACAAATCGCAGCAAATTTCTAGCAATTGACTAAAATAATGTTATAATAGTTGGCCGGATGGAAATGAGAATTAGGGGTTTAAATTCTCTTTGTGATTTTTCAATTCAATACTTCCAAAAATATGTTTATCCAAAATTTGCAATTATTGAACTAAGTGATATCAGCATAGATAGAGACCCAAGCTGATAAAGGGATATACCACTACAAAAGTGAATACTCAATAAATTAATTTTATATTGCAATGAAAAGACTCAAACCAGCGGAAGCTGATAATGGTATAGGTAAATGAATAATGGTACTGGCATTCATGACATCGTGATAAATATCATCACCCTTTCCGGATTGTTGGCTGTCATTTTGTAACGCTTCATTATTTCATATTTCCCTCAATTCTCTCTTTCTCTGTCTCCCTTTCTTTCTATCCTTTGTTTTCATTAACCACGCAGCATTAACCAGCCACCTTTTCTCCTTCTCTCACCTTCATCTTTTCTTCCATTTTTTCATTGATACCTGGGACAATAAGTTTGAGCAGTCAATCACACCAGTTCACCACCATTTCTAATGAGTTGAATGTTATTTCGAAGGGAGTGCGGTTTGCAGCTATTGTCAGGCACTTTCAGACCATTTCTGTGCATCGCTACTTGAGTTTTATTATTCTTTGGCCTCTGTTTCCGCTGTACCAGTTGATATATGTTAGCTTTTCGTACTCACACACCTTACAATAATACGCTTTTGATATTACTCAAGCGGTGAGGTGGGCAATTTGTCGCATATCTGCTCGCTTTTTTGCTTCAATGGGAAGGACCTAAAGATTGATGGCCGATTGTTGGGGCACGATTCTCTCTCCACTTGATTTCTTTCAAATGCAAGTTGAAGTACGTTGGGTGGAATAGGAGAGACGGGAGAAAAGAGAAGGAATAGAAAGAGAGAAGGAGGTAAAAAAAACCTCTATGCGGAGATTAATCGAATGTTTACACGTGTGTATGCAAATAAGAGGTGTAGGTTTGATGGACGGATGAAGGTAGTATTCACCTGCCGGGGATCTAATGACAAAAACCAAACAAAAATGTGTCGGGTCGTCGAGTATTCGTTTCTCCCTGGCGGGTTGTACGACAAAACATGCAGTCAAGTGTGAGTAACTCCTTGTTTCCTTTAGGACCAAGTCTAGCCCCCATTTGCCCCTTGGAACCCTTCACCATCCCCTTGGTCTCGGGCTAGGCAATCGGTTTCATGGGGTGCACACTGGAACAATTGCGGGTAAGTTTTGTCAAGAAACATAAATTTGGGCAATTTAATGGTATACATCCTTTGAAAGAGAGGGCGTCGACCCCGTTATGAAAGGAGAATTTTCTCTGTGGCTACCCCAATCCCTATCATAACAGGAAACATTGGGTAGGTATGAAAGGATCTTGCCAAACTCTACCCCAGATTGATAGGTTAGCGAGTAAACATCATGCTCCTGTGAGGGTTTACACAAGACTTTCCATGGTACCCCTATGACCCCACCCTCCCGTAGAATTAGCAAACTTGAACCAGTATCCCCCAAACATGCCTCTTCCAAAAATTAACAATTCCACACAAAGCTGGAAATCAAACAGCGGAGGCTTTTCTCCTCATCTATGCACCACCAAGAACCACATCTACCAAAGACAGGGGGCAATCGTATCTCCATAGGGACAGGCCCGCCTTCAAAATGAAGACCAAGAACTTGGGGTTTGAATGGAAGAGTTTCTTCGCTCAGTAGCAGACTTTCTTTCTTACCCTCGAATTGTTCTTCAAATACACTAGGTCAGAGTACTTGAGTAATTCACAAGAAATTAGAACACGCTTACAAGAAACAGCCGGCGAAATATTGACAAACGACTGATTTCGTTGAGTAAAGTCACATTGGGCATCGAGCAACCAACACCTTCATACAACACAAAGAAATAGGCATATTACTGTAGTGTATAAAGATTGCCCCGGGGAGCAACAGGGAAAGAATAACCACTAAAACACATATTTGATAAAAGTCTTTCAGTCTGAATGCCCCGATTGATATCGGTTAATTTCTGTGCCATTCGTGTGGCGTCTGTAGAGACTTGAAGCTTTTCTTTGCTTAAAACGTCAAATTGAACTGCAATACGTCTGGTGCCGGAGCGTAAAGTGATTTTGCTTCTATCATCGAATATGTAAAAGGGGGTGACGGACAAAGGCGAAAAGAAATGTGTTCGATATGTTGACAAGAAGAGGGCAATGTCTCATTTTGTTCCACATGATGATTATTCTAGAAAGCTAATAAATGAATCCTCAATGTATTCGGTTCTATGTACTCTTCTAAATCACATTCTCCGTTTTGCACAACATATTGGACGAATTCATCCTATTTTTACGAAAATTCAATACAGTCATTTAGATAATACACAAATTTGCTTCCAACTATTTTACATCCTCATCCCATGTCCATCTGTCTTCAAATTACATCGGTATCTGAGTGAAAGGAAGGACACAGCTAAGGGTTTGGTGGAGTATTTCCAGTAAGATATTACTCTTTTGCCAAGCTGCACGACTGATAAAATACACCATCTGAATAGAAGGGACAAAGAAGTTGTACTTTTTGCCCACGTGTGAACGTATCAGTGTGGTTAACCGACTAACACTTCATGAAAAGACATATTCCTCTATCCGCCGCTTCTATCATATACACAACGCCTCTTTATTATATCGTCACACTCGACTTGCTAATTCTATCTTTTGTAACAAATACAGCTATGAAAATAATTTAGAAAATGATATTGATAAAGGGGCTTACGACGGAAATGAGTGGCAATTTTCTAACAATGACGAATAGATTTCAGAATGGGAGAAATGAAGTGTCAGTCATCTGGGTGACGAAGCCAAAGATTTGTAATTGACGAATCATTCGTCATTTTATTTTCATTGATGCGGATTGCTCTTGCTCAGTCAATGATGTGAACTTGACCTTGGTTAAAGTATAGTGTCTGTAATATATGAGCTATGATTTATATCATAAATATGAAATGATATATATGAGACGAACATGTTTAATGAGACTCCACCTGAGATGAAATCTTGGTTATTTAGATGAGAAATCTCGCAGTATACATCACGAAAAGGAGCAATCCGAGCAGATAAATTTCAACAGTCACAAACCAGAATGTATGAATGTGAGTCACGTCCTAATAAGGTAAAATTCTTGCGAAATGAATGATATGGGAATCGTGACTGGTAAACTGGAGTAGTAATATCTGATTTTGTTCATGACAAGCTTGTGACACATTTTTTGGTTTTATTCGATTAATCCCAAATATTGTTTTTCATCTCTTAGTGTGATACCAAGACAAAAATGGATGATATTGAATCCTGATAAAATGCGACTTCTCTGCTCGTCATGAAATCAATCTCTAGAGTTTACACATGTATTGTCTGTGGAGCATTTTGAAATAATACGCGTATGGGATGAAAACAGAGGAGGATAGGATCGGAGGATGAGGATGAGATGAAGATGAAGTAAGGAGGAGGATGAGAAGGATGAGAGAGGTGAGATTGAAATCAGGTGTTATGATGCGCGCTGCGCAAGTGTGCCGCCGCAAATAATTTGGTCATTTGCGGCTAGGGAGTAGATCTAGATTACACGGCTGGTTATCTCGAACGTGATAGCCGGGTCACACCGGGCCAAGTTTCACTGATCACCGATCATGGTGATGCAAAGAGGTTCCAACAAAACGATCCTCCACACCACAGCCTTAGAGGGATGATCCGGCGAAGAACATGCATCTTATCAAATAATCAGAAATAATACTAGAAAATATCAATTTCACTGTGTCTCTCCGTGCATGTCAGGATTGGTTATGAGAGCAGACGAGATCTCAGACTCGGAAGGTGGATGGGGGAAAATGGAGGGAAAAGAGCCAAGTGTGAAATTATAAAGAAATCTAGTATTGTTGAACTGGGTCAGTCTTCTTGCGTTTATATGAGTTATTTGCATAGCCCCGTTGCATACGATAAAAAGTTCTGATTAGAGATGAATTGAGACTAGAACTGTCAGTATGATATCGATATGAACTTGTGATATGTCACATCAAATCTCCATTTCTCTCTCCATATCTCTTTTTCCCAATCCATCCCATCCCGTGCCTCCATCTTAGGTTGTTACTTAGCTCGCCCCTCGCCCTATCAACCCCTTTATGATCCGTAACAGAAGGGCATATTATTCATTGAATGGGATCGATTGGAAGCAACGATACGCATAACACAGACGCGCCAGCGCCCTTCTTCCCCATGTCTTTATATCGAATAGAGAGGCATCCCAGCCCGGAAATTTCGAGTCCCATGGCTATTAGCTGAGACGCGAGAGAGCTATCACTTGGGCTCATAGGGGACCCTAACACATAGTCATCTTCGTGAGCATGAATATTTCAGTGATTATCAACTTTCACTCCCCTAAATGAGAGAAAAGAAAGGGCCAAACATAATGCAGAAGGAGGGGGCAGTCCTACATAGAACATGACGGTGATTAATAGAGAGCATTTTGCTCTATATGCCAGACCATTCTAAGCGGAGTTGCTAACAAATTATTCATTTTTCATAACAAAGCGCATGCAAAATAATCTGAAAGTTTCTCTAGATTAAAGTGTCCATATTATGCGATGATAAAACATAAAAACATTTACTTATTTCAACCCTCTGTGAGCGAGAAGAGTTATGCGTGCAAATACAAACTCGGTGTTTATTATCAATATTTTATTCAAAATAGTTGTTTTCACGTTTGCATATTTTGTAATCGTATTAAATTCTCTTCTATTGGAAAGATGATTTCTTTAACATTATGTATTCTTTATCACTATTCTTATAACTTCCATATGAATATTTCTATGACTGTTTCCTAATATAATGACCTTCAAATAATCTAGATGGCGGCTCATATGACATCAATGAACAATATTTGACAAGAAAGCAATATAGATGTTCAATAGAAGAACAACTTTATTGAAAAGATCTTTGTGATCACTTTCTTTTCTGCTCTGCTATTATGGGGTTCGCTGACTTCGCTAATATAACTAACGCTTGATATGATATGGGATCGAAGACCGTATTGACACTTATCGAACTTTGGTGCTGAAGCCCAAAAACTAAAAGAGCAAAGGAGCGATCAGTAGCATGACACCCATTCATTACCCTCACATAAATTCGACTATCTTTCATGTCTTATTATGTTCCCTCTGCACATACATAAAGCCTATTTTCTTGCACGGCGATCACACGACTCACGCATGACGTCACTCAGGCAGAAAAGCGCTCTCTTTGTCCGAATGCTAATTCTTGTCAATGGTAAACCCAAAAATGGCCCTCCCAGTCTCCTTGCTTCGGTACCACCCAAATGGAGGTTGAATTCGAGGAATATATACTAATTGTACATGTCTTCGTTGCATTTGTTTTTTCTTCTTGAGACGAGAATCCCTCTTGATGTGTATTGTTAAAAGTTTGCAAAAAATGTGAAGAGTGGTATAGTACGGAAGAGAAATTTCTCTAGCCGTTGTGTCAAGCAAAGGGAGCGAGAGAGAGAGAATATTTGGGGTTTTGAGGCATTTCTCATTCCATTTAGAATATGAACACCAATCATGAAACTTTACCCATTAACAAAATATATTCTTCTCCTCGCATAGATTGCAACGACGAAACAGAAAACTAAGGAACAGTGCAAAGTCAGAAAGCAGAAGAGTGAACGTTTGTGACGAACATCGAGTGGTTTTTACACTAGGCTTTTGACAGTGTGTCTAAACGTGGTAAACAAACCCTTATCATTTCACCCTTTCACGCAAACCAAGCACTTAAACCGTCAGTTTACTGGCCTCTTTTAACCCTTATATGTGCATTAAACATCGTCTTGTCTGACAGCTATTCACTCTCCGTTTCCAATTGAGTAACCGATCGTGTATTCCCCTTAGATCACCAATGATTCATGCACTAGTCACTTGAGAAATCCAAGATTTTTTATATTTTCATTTTCTCTTGTTATATACATTGTTTTCATTTTGTTACCTGATTCGTTGGCATCTTTATCATTTTTCTACTTTATTTACTCTAACGAAATTGTATATACATATTTCAAACAATAAAGGAAAGGCAGTTTATATTTCATAATGTTTCGAAATCACGTGATTTATCATTACTAAGTTTGAATATGTTTACAATAAGAAATAGGGTATCGCAGTTTTCAAATCAATTAAGAGTTAACCTGGTTTTTTTTTATAATTAATCACTGGTAACATATAGCTTACATTTAAGAAAATGCGCCGCATTTCAATTGAAATATTTATTAAGGTATTTTTATTGGAAAAAAGGAAAGAAACAAAATGAAACCAAAGAAAACAAAAACAAAAGGAAATTCAATCCATTGCATTTTGAGTATTGTTTCACATCTTATGAAGATATCGTTTTGTTGTTATTATCGGATTAAGCATTTTTTATGAACATACTTATAAAAACATAGTAACAAATTCAAACATTAAAACAGCATTTAAATGTTAGTGATGCTGCTCCAAATTTGGTCACCAAATTTGCCAGAGATATAAAGAAAGATTCCATGTTCAGCTCTAGCATAAAAATGAAACATATTACACACAAAAATTCATTTTGTAAAAACCGTAATAATAAAAAAAACCTCGGTGCATCCACCGTGCCAAAATCTAATGGACGGCTAATGTCAAACAGTAGTTCAATTTGGCGAGCATGAGAATAACTATCGACATTTCATGGCCTACACCAGCCCAAATATTACGGCAATATCAATTTCAAGATCTCGATAAATATTTGATTTAGCGACCCGACAGTGGCAATGTAATTCATCTTGGTGATGACACCGTGCTTGGTCGGATTTGCCTGTATACGTTGTGCAATGGTAATGGTATTTCAATTGTTTGTAATTATGTTATTTATAGAAAATATTCGCTTTAAGATCATTTTAATGTTCTTAGAATAGTTTAATAATCGTTGAGCGATTAATCCTCAAAATTAAAATTAACAAATGATAGGATATCTGGTCAGCATACTGTTAAACGAACATTCAAAGTTGATCTTTTATTGAGAAGCGCTAAAATGGTGTCAATTGAAACGTTTAATGAATAAAATAATTTTCTTGGATCAGGTCGCAGACTATTGTTGGTCAGTGTTCTTTATCGAAGTTCAATCATTCTCATCAATACACGAACCAAGACTTGGTTATTCATATCAATTTTCGTTTCGCAAGCAAAGCATTTCACTTAAACTTCATAATCTTTCTAAGAAGTTGAAGATGACCAATCTTTGTGCATATTCTTTGTTTCATTTTTTTTAATCTTTTTTCTATTATTCATTTGTTTCTGTTCATTTTTAGAGAAAGGTATTAATACTCTCCTGAAAGAGTTCATACTTCCTCAAAAACATGTAGTTACAAAAGTTCCCAAAAGCATAATTGCATAATGACGAAAATCTAAAAATATCAACCCCTGTGTTCATCTATCCCTTTCTTTTCCCCGACGTTCGTACAGTATGAGAGGGACAAGATGCGAAATGAGTATACAATATGTCTGTTGTTGTAAAGAAATTCAAATGAAACGGAGAAAGATATAAGAGCAACGATCTAATTCAGCAGGGGTGATAAATTAGGCCGACACCTCGGTTCAGTGGTCTTGCGTTACAGCTAAGTGACAAAACTTCCTTTAAATTAAGACGTAACAGAGAAGAAAATTTGCCATGTAACCTGCAGGGGTGGCACTTGCGTCGGTACAAGATGAGAGGAAAACGATTGGCCCCAAGTACCGGGGCATCCAATTTGTTTCGCAAATAATGGGGGTATCAATGCTACTCTAATGAAACCTAGCGCCATGTTGTGTGTCTTTATGCGAGATGAGGGGCGACACCCGGAGGAACGCGAAAAAGAAATAGAAAGAAGAAGAAAAGAGATAAGAGCTGCCAAGAAGGTGATCTATTACTCACGACACCAAGGTTTGGGAGAGGAAATTAACATCGGATATTAATCAAATTACAAAGATAAGGTGTGATAATTACTCTAAACTGAGACTTATTCATGTAACGGTGACACAAATGAAATGTTAAATTGTAATCAATGAGAAGAGATGATGACTGTGATTGGTAGTTGGACCTATTTAATATACGTCAAACATTTTTGATCAAGTTTATTTCAAGAAAGCAGATCGAAAGCCTATTGATTCCAAGACACACTTCGTTTGTAACTTAAGATCATGTTCACAAACTAATAATATATAATTACGTATTTGAAAGAGTAAATAAATAATCATTGAGTATGCTGGATTACGGAATTCATAAAGGTTCATTTGGTCAAAATTTAAATTTCCCCATTTATAACAAAAAATATTCTAAAAATATATATACATATAAAATCAGCTATGAATATTTCATTACACTTACAGCTTAACCATAATTATACCATGTGCATTGCACAACGGCAATTTAAGTATATCAAACATATTAATTTATTCCATTATATCCCTTAGGAGTTAAATGTATATGAAGTACCATCTCATGTTTAATAAACTACATAATAAATCATTGAATTCTGTGTTTATAGATGCGCATATTGAATTCACTTTTAAAGTTATTTCCAAAATAACACTTTTTAATACAAAAGAGATTACTAAGTGAAACTTTCATCGATAACATTGAATTATGGTATTTTCAGATACTTCATAATGATGATTTGGAAGAAAAGAAAATAAATATACGTATTATTTTGTAACATGAAGTTTCACTTTATCTTAATATTGTATACACTTTCAGACTTTGTTCCTCCCGTATATATGACACGTTGACATTACAAAATATATTATATTATATAAAAATCATAAACATTGTTTATGATTATATTTTGGTTACACTTTATCCACCGATAACATCTAGCAGGACAATATTTTAAATGACCCATTTTTAAGAGGTGTCTGCACCAAATAAGAACGTCAGTCTGAGGAATTTCATATAAAAGTAGTACACGCTCTAAAACTAAATGTGCATATTTCGTTTATTTTCATTAGAATATACTCATTAATCAATTGTCTTCAGTTTCATAACTATATTTAGGTGGTGTTTTTTTTTTTTTTTACATGTACAGTGTTTGGAGTGTGAGATATTTCCTCATTTTTTCCGATATGAAATTTGCCGAAACAATCTATATCAACGGCAGAAAAATATCAGCTCATTACGAAAATATTTAAAAAATGCATTTGTGGTTTCGACTATGTACTATATATTTAAAACTATTGCCATGGTCAGAAAATTTATGAATAAAACACTTTGAAGGCAGGCAATTCTAAATGAGAAAGTTGTTTTCTTTCTAGATATCAACATAAACTCCATTCATGAAAAGTACCGACATATCAGTGTAAAGCAATCACTGTTAATACAGTATTCTTAATTTCACGAGATGATTCCAATGAATTTTGAATGGTAATTTACATGAATTCGTTCTATTTGAATGGTCGAATGGCGAACATTTTGTGCCGCAAGCATGGAAGGAATTCGTTTCCCCCGCCCCGCGAAGCAAGAGTTCACAGACCGGCGACTGACCAAACGCCTGCCCGGTAGGTGCGGCGGGTCGCCTCGCTTGTAATGGGGTCAAAGCACCCGTATCAGATAGTCGGTAGAAGAATGCCGAAAATACGGGTAAAGGGAAATCACTATGTAGCAATTCATGCCTTAAAAGATATTTCATTACATTGGATTGCTGCTAGGAAGTTCAATGAATTGTTAACATTTGTTTTGTCATTTGTTACAGAAAACTGAGCTACAATTGAAGTAGAATTTGGGGAAATATCATGGTTTCTTGTAACGGAAGATATATGAAACCAAGCATGAATAAAATATGAAGGATAAACTATAATAAAAAGCAATATGTAATACAAATATTCCTAGCTAAGAATTCACATGACTAAAATCTTAATCAGAGGCATTTGGGAAATGAAAAGTAAATACGGAAAACATGATCAATTTTTGTCCATCTTATTTACTGGAAATATTTGTAATATGATATGTTCACTTGTGCCTGATAATAGTTTGTTCTCAATAATTACTTCCCATCTTTCCTATCAAATTTTTATTTCAGATAGTTTTCGGATGATTATGGTGATTTCAAGCGGATATAAAATCATCATGAATACCATAATTATGTAATTTATCGAATGAAATATGAATATAATGACAAAGTTCACTTATTATCTGATCGAATTCGATTATACTTGGGGAAAAATTGGATCTAATAAACGAAAATTGTACTTTTATGGAGATTTTGCTAACCAAAAGATTTGTTTACAGTTTATAGCTTCAAACGAACGAATATAGGGAACGATTTATCGGATGTGATGCTCATGTGTTTCAGAATTATATCTAATTTATAGTTTTACTTTTATAAAAAATAAAGTTGTATTTACCTGTTTTTAGCAGCTGCTGCTCGATCCCTTTGCCTCCTGTTTTTGAACCAGTTTCCAACCTGTGTTGGTGTAAGTCCTGTGGCTTGTGCCAGTTCACGTTTTTTGGTAGGGTTGGGATAAGGGTCTTGGAGGTACCATTCTCGAAGCAAACTCCGCGTTCTCTCTTTGAAACAATGAGTCTTTTGCTCTCCATCCCAAATTGTCCGAGGAAGAGGGAACTTCTTTCGTACCCTGTATTTATCAACTGGACCCAATGGCCTTCCTCTCAACTTCTCTGCTTCTTGGTAGTGAGCCTCTAACCACATGGCCTGTAGTTTAGCATGAGAGTCCTTGGTAAATCGGTGGTTCTCCAAAATATGATAGAGTTCACGATAGTTTCCTTGGTGAAAGGAAACAACTGCTCTTGCTCGGAGAACACTTTCATTCTTGCTCAATGCCTCACAGGTTCCTGGTGCAACGGGTAAAGACCAGAGAAATCTGGCCAATCTTTCGATGTCTCCACTTTCCTCCAACGTTTCACAAACGCTAGCAATTTGAGTCGGTGAGAAGCAAAGGGTCGGGAGGGCTGTCGGGAGCGGGAACAGTGTCCCGCCCGGCGCTGCGGCAGGAAAGGGCACAAACGGATGCATGCTACTATACATGTGGGCTAATCTTGCCAGGCCTTCGCTACTTCGAGGGTCGTGTAGGCTGTAGTACTGCGCCAGCGCCTGGGCCGCTCTCATAGCGCCCCGGTCGCTTGGCGAAGTCTCTGTCTCCGTCCAAACCATTTGAGCTAAATGCTGGGGTGTGTCTGTGAGCTGCGATATGTGTCAGTTTTTATCAGACCCGGCTTGTGACACAACCCATATTATCACTGCTATCATGCTAAGCATTTGTTGGATAAATGGTTTTCGATTGGCTTAGAAGCAATTTGTTGGACCATCACCAAGGGGACCATGTCAATCACTGTCACGCCTGCCAATCAAAGTGTAGAGAAACAAAGACATGACCACATGGGCCGGCTGAATACCAGGTCCAATTACACCACCAAGAATAGTCGAATCTGCTGTTCGCTTCCAAAATGAGTGGAGCTAAAAAGGGTGGAATATCTTTACGCCTGGATGAACTAATTCCGGTGCACAAGTTTCTTATCATATGAGGTCGCTCATATCGCCAGCCATAGAATAGCAACCGTGAATAATGCAACCCCCTTCGGGCCCTCCCCCTTCTTGTGACGAGTCTGCGCAGTGACAACTCAAATCTCCCTCTCACGAACATTTGACGAACGAGCAAACTGCAAGACAAAACTCAAATCGAGTGCGCCAACATGCGGCGTGACACATACAACCCGATTTGACTCAGTTTATCATTTTGTGGGGGAGTGTGTGTGTGTGTTCTGAGTATATCACACTCACTCGACGGATTGCTAAACCACAAGATTGAATGGTGGGCAAACACGTCTATCCATTTTAGAAATAACAATCATCGACCCTTCTTCTCTTGCAAGAGGCTGACGCAGGAAGAGCTAAAGGCGATGGCAATCCGCGCATTTTAATTGACACTAATTACTGCTATTGTTATTACAACAACGCCAAAACGCGGTCTGAATAGACGGCTAAGGCCTGAATTTGCAGTCAGCTCATAACCCTCCCGTTTTCTATGGCGTTAGAAGCCATACAATGGACTCACATCGAGTAAGAAGAGAGAAGAGTGGCAGGGCAAGAGGGAAGATGAGCAAAGCTGAAAAGGGGATAAAAGATTGTCACTACAATCCAACAATTACTTCTCGATTCACTTTGAAAAGTGACCTCTTCCACTGACACCCTCTTTATAAAGGCACATAACAATTATTCCACGCTGACACAATGACAAATTACATCCGTGAAAAATGCTCTCTACATAAGGGTATCAAAGCGAAGGTAAATACACCTTGAGAGTGAAAAGGGGGTTGGAGGGGCTAAACGATCCTATTTACTAGAGAAGGAAGGAGGAAGACATTTGTAGAGATGTCAGATATGTCGATAACACGACAGAAAATCGCGACATAATGATGACGAGGGATTGAATCAACGTAGCTTGGATTGTAGTCGATAGATGCAGCTGGAATTTCACACAGACCGCCAAATTGAACATTTTGAGATTTGACAAGAGGAGCAAATATAAGATATTTGCCAGCTCAAATACAATTATGTCTCTCAAGCAGGCATTGACGTACTTTGAATAAAGTGCCTGGTTGGGAATATTCTAGTAGTGCAGTGAGATAGAGGAAAGTAAACACAAGTAACACTATCAAACACCATTACCACCTGTTATAAAATGCATACAAATATACTAATATTACAAAAGAATTGCAAAACAACAATTTGTTAATAAGATATGTCAAAGTTATCATTCCATTAAGCAATGTCGTAACATTTCCATCAAAATCATATTGCCCAATCCTCGAATAGGTAGACAATTTAGTAAAGTGTATACAGAATGGAAATCAGATAAGATGCTTGATTGAAGCAAATGAAATATTCATATATTTGATAAATAGATCCTCAATTAAAATCATATGAAAATAAATGTAAAGAGGGGTTCCACCGACAGTGAAATATGCGAAAAAATTACATGAGCTTGAAAACATTATGTTGTGTGATCGTGTAGTGTGTGAATAAAATTCTGCACCAACATCCTCTAAAATCATATTGATTGAAATAGCATAGATCCTACAAAGGAACTACAACGACTAGCTTGTAGCTAGTATCATTTTGTTTACCAATAAACATTACGAACAACATAGTTTACCAGTAAACAGTAAGAACAGCATAGAGTTCTAAATTTTGCTGACATTTCCCACGCTGAAACAAAAGGCTATGTAGCAATTTGTTGTCTCATCATAACCATTAGCATCCGATTTGAATGGCTTTAAACGCTTCCATGTTTTAATTTGTTTGCACTTGAGTTTATCATAAGGGGTACTTAGCGCAGTGGGTAATGACTGCGTTGAAAGGGATGTAATTCAATTGGTCGGGCTATCTTTATCACTAAGTCAACTCATTAAGTAGAAATTATGTCAAACACTGTATCCCTCGTGTACCAGATTTTTCAGTCATTATTAATTGAGGTCGTTCCCTGTCATGGAGTCTATGAAATGTAAATGTCCATACCGTTATTTATCATAAATTTCGATAATGTATGAATGTTCATAAGTAAGCTACATTGTGATCATTTTTCACGTTTTTTCATAATTGATAATTTGTTATGCATCACAATATACATGTAGCTATAAAAAGATAACAAGATAGCTAAAAGCTATAACAAGATAAATGCAACTAGTAGGTACAGTTTCCAAACCACTGTTTGGTTTAATAATGTACTTGAATGATTTCAGTATAAAAGGAGAATTATATTAGCAATTATTTTACTTTACAGATATTATTATGGAAATTTATAGCAGAACGATTGCTGAAAATTCTCCTCATTCATGATGTTAGAAAGATAGATGCTAAAAACATGACTAAAATTGCAAAAATGCATCTAATGTGCATGTAACTTTACATGCTTAAATAAAGTGATGTTCAATAGATCTTTTACTATTCGCATCACAAATTGATGTAAATAATTGCACAAAATACTATCACGAAATCGCATTTTTAATCTACTTATACACTTTTCTTTAGAATTATTTAGAATATCATGGTATTAAGTCCTAATTCACCCATAACTAATGCATTTGAAGCCATTAAATAATGTATTCAAAATAAGTTGTGAAAATGATTGAAGTTGTTAATGGGCGAATAAACTTATAAAGCAAAGACAAATTTGGTTCAAAATATCGGAGAAACTGGAAATACTCTCTTTTATCGTGACAACGACATAAGGCACTTAAAGTTTCAGCGTGAGTTTCAGCGTGAAAATCTGAGTTGTTGATCATATCAATAAAGCAATGAACCAGATTCGTTAGTTTTTGTCTATTTATATTGATACATTTTGTCAAACAAAGTTACACCAAGGTAATTGGCAGCACTGAATCTGAATCTAAAAGATTTACTCATGTTACAAATGCAATATCATCTTCTTCTTCTTCTGTTAAGCTGCTTCATCATGTCATCTTCTACATGTTTAGAAAAAAGTATAAAAAAAAGCTTCAAAATATCGTGAAATGTTGCGATCTGGAGCAAAACTTTGAGATGTACTATTTGGTAGCCCCAAGCTGACACTGTGACATGTTATGAAATCCTTGTTTTATATCTTTTATATTCGCCATCGTTTATGCATGGGACCGTGACGCGCTCGAATATGGCGCCGTTTTAGAACCAACCAGTCCCACACACTCAAATGCACGGGTTCAAATCCTCTGAGCAATCCGCATTGCAAAATCATACATTTTGTGGCTCGACTTGTCACCCAAAATGGTGCAATATTGCACTCACAAAGATGCTCTAAATCCTAAGTGTGCATATTTCTGCATTTCACGTTTCTTTAAAAATGAGCTCATTTAAGCTTTTATTCATTCAAGCTTTTATCGTCACCTTATTTCGGAGGTTTGGGGAATGGTACCGAGCCGCAGCTAATACGTGTATCCCAGCACAATAAAGATCTGCAGGTGCGATTGAGAGGTTGGAGAGAATCCCACTCAATCTAATTTCACATTAAACCGACATGAACGACGCCGACCAATAAATACTGACACAAGAGAAGCCATGACACCGAGTCTCATTAATTTGCGCCATGTTTTCTTCGGGGATAAGGGAGGGACACGAAGGAAGAAATAGGGCGAAATCAAATAAAGAAATCAGTGACTCCTTGTGCCCGATGCAGGAGCAGTGAGCAATTAGAAAGATGAGAAGCTATTGTGGATCACTATACTGAACCCGCGACTCAAAATTGAATCTTCTCTGCCCTATTAAGCCTAACAATTAGAGACACTTCAACTCCTACTTTGCCAAATATGATTTGACATAATTGCTCCTCTTTTAAACGCGCGACGTGGGTAATTTTGTTCTTTCTCCTACCCCTTTCCAATGTTTGGTGGATGTAAATTTAGAGATACCATGGCATTTACTCTAATTTGTGTATATTTAGTATACCTTCAGGCTATATTTAAATAGCAATGAAATTTATATATCAAGGACATAATCTATATCACATCTTTATTCTGAAAGACAATGGTTTATTCAAGTTTTTGCGAAGGGAAATGCTGAATGTACAAAATCATTGAGAATGTGTTAAAAAAATTTTAGTGTACTCTTTTCGTATCAATGACATATTAATTTAACTAGGTGGCGGTGTCATTGCTTTAAATGATTGTTCATTGAATGTGACGATTTGCTCGTTCTCCCCCTTCTTTCTCTCTCCCTCTCTATATTTCCTTCTCTCTCTCTTTCTCTCCCTCTCTATCTTTCCTTCTCTCTCTCTCCCTCTCTCTCTTTCTCTCCTCTCTCCTTCTTTCCCTCTTTCCTTACCTATCTATCTACCTTTTTATCCAGCTATCTGTCTATATCTTTCATTTTTTTTCACATTCACACACACACATACACACACACATACATTTTTTTTTCAGCATTAAGAGAAATGCGTGGTTGACAGGTCCATAATCATAATAATAGATGCAATTACATGTCGTTTTGGTCTTACTGAATATGAGCACATTTCATTCTAACCATAATTTAGAAAGACATTGAAATTAGTCATGAGTTTGCATTAAAACTAATGAAATTATTTTTGAATATCAATTGCCATTGAAATTGCGAAGGCGCACATCCCTATATGAATTTACTCAATTTACTCTACTCAATACTTCATTCTAATCATTCCACTAAATTCACTATCCGGTCTGGTTTCGATTAGTTTGCAAACGACTGATATCTGAATGATTATTTCCCAAAATGTACAGATCTTTGAAATGTGTTTATTGAATGCTAACCAACTGTAATGATGACACGATGATCATATGAATTTTTCCTAAAAATAGAATCAACGAAATAGGTTAATAGCCACTGTTATCCAAATTCTCATCAAAACGAATGAATGTTTTACGATAATAGCCGCTTTTTTAAAGAAAATTCGGATGACAACTTTTTCGAACTTTGTTCAGTTTTCACGGATAATCACGCATGCATTTATCATTACTTGTGATGAAATAAAGAACCTAGTCATAAATATAAATGAATATGATAAGTAATTTATGGAAGTTTTAATGGGCTGATTTGACTGTAAACTTCAAGTATGAAGATAGGATCAGGCGTGGCAGGAGATAATTTAAGGTTTATAGGTGCCACTTTTTGGTTAGGGACAATCATCTATTAACATCACGTAATGTGATTATATTATTGAGTGATGCCTTGTCACATTGGAATATATTTATATATACACATATATATATTATATTAAGTTCACGTATTCGCACGGTTATACGAGACAAGAGAAGGTGTGCATTTATGCCAATCTTGTTTTTATTAAAACGTCCGAAATTTTTTCGGGGGCAATCTGCCCTCTTCTTCAGGGGGAACTTGTTTTGTTTCCCCCTGAAGAAGAGGGCATGCAGGTTGCCCCCGAAAACGGATATGGTTATATTAAAAGACGAGACGAGAGAAGCCTTGAAGGTGTGCATTAATGCCAATATTGTTTTTATTAAAACGTCCCAAATTTTCCTTCAAATTTTAATGCACACCTTCAAGGCTTCAAGGCTTCAAGGCTTCTCTCGTCTCGTCTTTATATATATATATATCTTAATGTTGTATGTTGTGTTGAAAAGATGTCCAAAAAAAAACTAATATCAATAATGTGTTCGTGGAAATGCTGCAGTGAGATTATGTTTGAACGGATATCATATGAGGGCTTATCAATAGATGATGACAAGCAATAAAGTCAGAATGATGATAAACGAATATATCATTGTGACAGACATGTTTTATTTCCTTTTTTTTCCACAAAACGCCACTGTGCGCCAGACGTGTCATGCCTGTATCGTGTCCATCGAGGGAGTAGCATAAGTGAAAGATGTCCACGAGTCCCATCACAAAGTCTAGATCGCAGACAGGTGGTTCAATAAAAACCCTCTAATAGCATCGTCTCCGCAATTTACACCTCCATCCTTTGGGGGAAGGTCGCCAAAAGGGGTAGGAATGGATGAGGAGAGGGGTACACAATACCCCCCTCCCCCTTCCCATCTTTACTCTTCCTTCTGCGAAATAGTATTTGTTTCCTGTGTTACAAACGGTGTTAATTAATTGTAATCCGTATCCAGATGTGGTTATCTATTGGCCTATTAATATTATCCAAGGAAGTTATAGTTTAACAGTAATTATATAGAAATATACATGTGCTATCATCTAAATTTAGTTGTCGAAATGTGTAAAGAGATGTAATTAACACATTTAATCTCGGCTAACGATTTAGTAGAGGAAGAGATATAAAGCTTTCAGTCAATGACATGTCGTTTTTATATAGAGATAGTTTACCCATCACGATTTTTCAAAGTACAACTCTGTACACTCATTCCACTTTGCTAACATATATATAGAGAGAAAACCATTCATATGTATTTTGGGGGAAATTGTTTGATGCACAGCGGTATTTATTGTATTAAGTCGGATCAATTTCAATTGGCCAAATATACGGAAGAATCATAATCAAGCAACTGGGCTTATGTTGGTTGCCAGTTACTCAAAATTAGCGAAGCTAAGTTAGTCCACTTTGTCAATACAACAAATTTACTTTTATCAGTGTTTATAAGCGTTGAAATATAGCTATATATTTAAAAACAAACTGATATTTGCATCTCGTTCGTATTTAATATTTAGGTATCTAATGCATGGGAAGGCCATCCCTCACTTATATCAGTCAATGTCCCCTTACACTCACATACACACACACAACGCACAAACACATACGCACACACCTGATTGGTAGCAGTGGGGTAGTGTTGAGCTAATCAGAGAGAGAGAGAGAGAGAGGGGTAGAAAGGAGGTTAAAAGATATTGTGACACAGACCTATTACTACGTCACTATATAGCCAAAGAATTGACTCGGGGCATTGGAATGACGAAGTGAAAAAAATCCTACGAATCCGAAAAGGAATAAATAAAAGAAACTAAAAGGGGGAAAGGGGATAAAAGATCTGTGATAATGATAGATAATTAGGAGGATAGTCTGACATGCATATCTTGAGGCTGGACGTGTCCAAGCGTAATTAAGTTTGGGAGAGTGACAGAAAACAGAGTGAAGGGGTATGATGATGGTCAGGGGGTTTGTATTGTGATCAGGAAGAGGGTTTGAGTGTGAGGATGTTGGAGAAAGAAAAAATATAGAAAGAGAGAGGTGAGAAAGGATGGAAATTATATTAAAACATAATCTTATTATTTTTTCTATATTCATAGATTAATTACGTTTCATGTTTCATTATCATATCTTAATTTTATTAGTTCATTTATTTTCTTAAGCTTTGTAAAAAGAAAAAAAAATGTATGCAATGATGTATGTGTGTGATGTAGTCACATAATATGCATACCCTGTATCATGCTCTGCACAAGCACACACCGAAAGTCTACGGTATGTGCTTGCAGACTAACCGCTGATCGGGATCCGTGCGATCGACAAATTCGACGGAATCTGTGACGTCATGTCGGACAACTCCTCATTCACTCTGCATACGAAATTTCACATTTTCTTATTTTCGTCACCATAATGCCAATTTTGTGTTTGGGTATAGCATTTCTTTATCGGTTCTGTATGTATTTTGAGAAAAATCATGGTGCAACCTTACTCTAAGTTTTACATTAATCGATTTTTTAATTCTATGTACAAAGTGCATGAGGAGTTGTCCGACATGACGTCACAGATTACGTCGATATTGCCGATCACATGGATCTCCATGAGCGGCAGTGATCGCTAAATATATGTGAATTTGACAATTCAAACTTGTGAGCGGATTGTCTGATTTTGCTCAAATTCTTACAGTTTGTTCATCAAATTTTTCTTCATTCAATGAACACATGACAATTCCAGGGGTTGGTTCCCCTTTAAATATTACACTGTTCTAAGCGCTGTTACCTGTGTCAGCTGAGTGAAAAAGGACATGGTGACTAAAATAATTGGGCATTTAACTAATTTTTAACTACTTTGTTAAATTTCCCTTATTAACGCAGGTCTTCTTGTGTATTATTTTCAACATCTATCATCTGATCATGCACTGTCCAAACCTATTATTTTCAAAACAAAGTCCTTAGCCTTTTGTTATATGTATGAAATTTGGCCTAACACTTTACCATACGCTAAACTTTGTTTGAAATAGAAATTTTGAGCGTATACATAACGTATTTACAACGAGACCAACATATGCAAAGTGTTTTTGTTACTCATTAAAAACTATTCATCCAACGTATTCAACGGTTGCTTATCGTGTCTCCTGTGTTCATAGCTCATTGGTGTTTCTTTTCCGAATCTCAACGTCCTTATCTATATAGCGTATATGCAGCGTATGTGTGATATATCACGCGAAAATGATCGCGAATGTCGTCATATTACGTTAATATGTCGTCGAATACGTTATGGAGACGTTTTTGTTTTTTGTTTTTTTTTTGCATTCGCTATGAGCACGCTGAAATACGATGTCATGTGTTGAGTACGTAGGCATTTTTTTTAGCATGCCAACATTTATTTATTGTGTTAATCTCTGAAGATTTAAAAGCAACCAAAGTGAGGAAGATGTCGCTCGCACGCAAATCGTTACGTATCAAACATCTTCAGCTCGCCCAATAAGGGGCAATGAACTCGACAATACATGAAGTAGGAAAGTACGAAGTGCAAATAAGTTTAGAGGTGCAAGAACAACTATCGCTGCCTCTTGTCAGCAAATATTAGCCTAGTGCAATGACACCGCATAATATCATTCTCTTATTTCTTGTTTTGAACATTCTCAGAACCACTCCACTCACTCTCATCTCCTTCTTTTCATTTCTTTACACCTTTTCTTTCCTATTATGTGAATAGACGAAGAGGGGAAGTGGCAAAAGGAATTCTCGACTTAAAGCGATACATATTGGGTTTTAGTCGAGGACGAAAAGGGGGAGGGTTTGTTTTCGGATCACACTAAATGAGGGGGAGAGGGGGCACAATGGACTTGACAGGGTCACAATGGGGGCTGATTACGACCAATTGTGGGGTAAGAGGCTCAGGTATTATTGTCTCTTTAAAGCGAGATATCATCAAGTAAGATTAGTCTTTAGGAGTTATGAGAATAGATGGAAGCGTGTCCAGCCAGCTTGTGGATATTGTAAACAGATAGGGAGGCTGGTCGATGACTATTTTCATTTCTCATATGCAGGATAATTTCCATATTTGGGTCAAATAAAAACATTTTTCTTAATAATTACCAAATATTGGATTAGAATTGATGATTCTTATAAGTATGTATCTCAAGGTCTGAGTAGGAATTATCATTTTACAGGTTAAGTTTATTATGAAAATATGAAAACTCCATGAAAATGAATTCATATTGCTTGAATGAAACTTGTGTGATAATACATTTTTAAAAGGTATGGTCGGGATGCATAAATTGATGTGAAACGAGCTGTTGTATTCACAAATTGCTTTACATACCTAAATGTGTACGAAATTAGGAGAAGGTTTTTTTCGCACATATTCTGGCGTATTTTACTACGGAAATTCTAACCAGCCGTTATTCCTACGCTGCACAAAATTATTCGCACGGTGGTCGACCGGCGCAGAGTAGATGGAGGGGCCGGTTTAAGCCATTTCTTGATCGATTTTATTCAAACAAACTATGAACATGCTCTAATTTGCTATTGAAAAACTGCATTGTGGTAATATTTTTTTTACTCCAACTCACAAAGTAGTTACATATCTGAAGTTCCATCTCTCCCAAAACTGATCTATCGGTTTAAACACGTCCTTAAAGATAGGGAGGGTATGGCATAATACTCCCTGTTCGAAGTAAAGAATGTCAAGTTTCCTATCCATACTCGAATGGGTATAGATTTCTATTTACTCCGCCCATTGCCTATTATTCCCACCTCCTATTGAATGTAGTATGGAATGATCTCCTCTCAAGCATCCTTTGTTGACTAACAAACAATCGAAGAGGGATTGATTTTAGAGCGAGATAAGTGGAAGAAGGATTGATATGGGTGGGATCTTGTACCCTTCACAATACCCCTCCTAACGATTCTCATTAACACCTCGTGGTTTGCGGCCAAGTTTTCGACAAAAGAAGATCCATTTAAATCTTGACTATTGTACCATAAATGAAATAAAGGGCTCTTCAGGATCAGAGGGGGGTCCAAGCTTTGGAGGGGCTGAGAGGTTAGCTGGGGGAAAGTTTGTGAAGCTTTGATGGATAGATGCTCCTCATGATAGTTATCTGGCTTCACATTCATGATCAATTAACACAATGTAGCCTAATTAGTGATAATGGCGACTTCATCCACCTTATTCTCATACCCTAAACCTATGAATAGAGACCTTGGTTTAGGAGTGGATATCAGTTCGATGTAATCACCAGCGCGCTTCTAATACATGGTTAGGATTCTATTGCTCAGGATTTGGCTCAATTACGAAGTCTTTGGATAAGGAAAATAAAAGGGAAATGTATACTCAAATGAGCAAGGAGTATGCTTTGTGGTAGAAAAGCACGCTAATTAAGAACAAAGCAAGCGCGAAATAGGAGAAATCCATGCAATGATAAAATGTTGAATGCTTGAAAAATGATCCAAAATGTTCCTGAATTATTATTCCATGACTAGATAATGAAGATAATGCCTATTATATACACGACCGTAAACGCAAAACAGGGTAAGCATATGATATGGGATCATGCTTATTTTTCACAATAATGATAATACTGCTTGATTTTATATGGCGCTTTTTCCAAAGGATACACACAGGCTACTCAGTAGTTGATGCAAACTACAGTGTACATGTTTTTTTTTTCTGGATTTTCTACTTTTCAAAAGCTTGGTTACGGAAAGGCTGGATCTTGGCCAGAAAAATCTTGCTTTAATTAAAAGCACAAAACAAAATATAAAAAAACGACGAGCAGTTTAAAAACATTTCAAGTAAATTAGACACTAAATAATAAAGCTATGAATATTTCAATGATATAACTGAACATTAATTTTTATGCGAATTGGCAATTCGTGTTATGACGTCTATCATGCACTTCTTAACTGTTATCTTATTATAACTTTTTTTTTCAAGAATCCGTAAATGTATATTTCTTGAAAATATCCATGCAAATATCTGCCTATACGGTGCGTATAATAAATTCTTTCTACATTAATCACAATGTGAATGGGCTTATGTAGATGCCTTTCTTCCAAGATTTTGCTACAGTAAACATCGTGAGAGGGCGTTGTATTGCGTAATTGCGCAGGGGAATAAATTTTGAAAATAATCGCTCGTAATGTACATAGAAAACTAGATGTTGTATAGTAACTTTTCAATTATGATACTCATACTGAACACTTTTACAACGGTCATTTGGATTGTTATTATTTGTTTTCAATAATTATAGATTTATTCATTTTGTATAATCAGATAATGTTAACCAATTGTGGATGATTTATCTGTGTATGTATTTTATCAATAATTGAATCTGCAATTCGACCATCTGGCTGTGATAGATATTAATTTTGTAAATCGTTTTGAATTAATGAATTATCAGGTGATTATATACAAATATCATGCTTAGAATAATCTTTCACGTGTTACGGTAAATGCATGGTATCAATATTTTATAAATCATGTTTTTTTTTTTTTTATAGTTGTCATCTTTAGATTCTGTTTATAAATCCTTTATGTCATCGACAAAAAAGGTTTACCTTTTATAAAAAGAAAATGATTTCAATATAATCAAGTTTAATTTGATTCCCAATGCGTATGAATTACAATAATAATCTAAAAAATTAAAATGTCATACATTATTGAATAATAGATGATCAAGAAACAAAAATAGATTCAGTGAATGTGTAAGTTATTTCAAATATGCTATGATCATGAAAACCCACATACATATGTATCACGTGGATGTTAATGTTTTCTCTCTTGTACCCGAGATAGACATTGATTTCCCTGCTAATTCCATATTCTAAACATAGACCAGGTGAAAACAAACAATGCCCATTTTAAACCACACAATGATGTCTAACGACTTCACAATCTTTTCCATCTCATTGACAAATGATTATAATTCTTCTCGCTAATGGGGCACTATATCCGGATCTAATCTATATTGTTTGATCCCTGTGTGATGGAATAGATGATGTCTAGGGTTGAATAGATCTAGGTGTGAAGCTATCCCGGAGATGCTCATTTTCTCGGCTTCAATAGGACTATAAGTTGACAGACTGTCAAGCAGTCAAATGATCCTTTTTTTTTTGTCACATAAAAAGAAGTATCTCCCCTGCAGCAGGCAGGATATTTACAGAACAAAATACAACTCTCACCTGTCAAAACCCGAAGAAACCATTTTCATTACAATTTAAATGATCTTCTTGCAAATTATAAAATCTCTTGAATATACAATTAAGTATATAGATGGTGTTTGCTATTAGATATATAAATCATAATATTAATGACACAGGGCAATAATATTCACTTACATTTTCTTATTTATGTATTTATTCATTTTTCTTTGTATGTTTTATGATGTTTTTAATATTCCACTGATTACAATTTTCTTTAAAGTTGATGCCCTCTTTTGGTTCATTTGATACTTCTAATTTATTAAGTGATGTAATTAATTTATCTATTTCTTCAATCATTGTTGTATATTATTTGTTTCTACCTATTTTTACATATTTCCATATTTGTCTGTTTGCCTATTCAATGTATTTATTCACTTATTTATCAGCAAAGTGATTACTTAATTGTGGCTAAATGTACCAAATTACGAACTATATATATAATAATAATAATAATGAAACACTTTTATATAGCGCATAACACAATCATGCGAAAGTCCCTAAGCGCTTGAAACATGGAAACATGGAAAGAGAGAGAGAAGTAAGAAGAACTAGGATTATCAGTAGATTAGTTGTTTTTGAAGAG
>BQKZ01000007.1:31717-71453 GCA_036244855.1 Temnopleurus reevesii
TTTTTAAGTACATCCATGCAAACATAATGTTTAACAATTATAATACACAACCCCATTGATGCTTAGAATGATAATGACAAGACAAATCGTGAGGGGTCACGTCTCGACAAATTGAATTGTAAGACAGAGAGGGCATACTTTTATGACTTGGGGTGTTGTACTTATCTTGCATGAAAAACTTAACCCATTAGCTACTGGAACCGTGTAGTCCCTATACAAAGTCTATGGAAATTGCAGAATTTAGTACTCAATGTGTTAAATAGGAAACCAATAAAGGAAACGATAAAGGTACATATTTCCAGGATGTTTCATAAGAAATAATACAGCAACAAGTCCTCTATGCTCTTTATTTAATTTATATATCATTAATTAATTTGTATACAACTTATTACTACCATGTTAGTCACAAATGTGTTGTAAACGTGCGCTTGTTATTTCTTTCCACTTAGCTTATATACATAAACAGTTCACAGTCATGTCGTAGGAAAGGGGGACAAGTTGTTAAAAAAAATCCACCATCTCAACGCCCCCCCCCCCCCCCCCCCACCAACAAAATAAAATCTTATATACGAGCCAAATTTTGAAACAGATGTAGAATGGCAGTGATATGTTAAGTTTTTGAACGTTTTTCTCTTCGATCAGGTATTCAATCATTCATACTTCATCTCCCGAAATTCGATCTACTATATCAGTATATGATACCCTTCTAAGATTCAAAGTGTATTAGTTTGCCATGTTTTTGCATTCTATTCATTTTATTCATTACTTTGACATATTTAATTGTTTTTGTTTGAATTGTGCATATTGAGCGCCTGGGCAACATGTATGATGAACTTCTATCGACTGGACTAATAGCTTTGTAAAATGATAAGTAAACAAATAAGATTAGATTAACAGGTAAAAGGTAAAGAGATGTCAGAGACAACCAACTAATCGAAACTGATTGGTGATGCATGATAACATAGAGAACAGGTGTATAACATAGGAATTGCAGAGGTTTGAGCGCTAAAATAGGAAGTACGGAAAGCTGACACATCTCGTATTGAATTACCGAAGGCGAGCATCATACGCAGTGGAGCGACAAACCCGGCCTCGGGGAAAGACGCAATACCCATTGCCTTTTAAGATCTGAAGCGTTTGTTTTGAAGGAAAGAACATCATTATATCCTTGGTACTCGATACGATTATAATATTCAGAGAAATATCCTGGAACGTAGTAACGACCTTATTTATGAATATTAGATAACTTAAAAAGTGTTTGACAGAATCTAAAAGGGAACCCGCACATGCTCTCAGTGAATGAACAAAAACCAGTAAAAAAAAAGGTGAAAGTTTGTAGCAAAGTCTGGCAGTACTTTCAAAAGTTATGCATTTTCAAAGTTTCAGTGATGTCTGCTGATTAAGATCATTGAGTTGGCAACTTTGGCATAATGTGTGACGCACAAGCAGATAACTCCTCATTAGCTTTGCGTATAAATTTGTGTAGAAAATAGTAAGATTTAGAGTAAATGTTCAACATAATTCTTGGCATATTACAAGCAGAATCGATGAAGACATACTATGCTCAAGCAAAAAACCACCGCAACATTTCGATGACTTTTCTATTATTTTTATAAAATGTAAATTTTGGTATGTTAAATGTTGTCCCACATAACGTCATAAATGGCGACTTGACGAATTCCCATCAGCAACAGGGATCAAAGAATGTAAGCAACTTTTCAACGGATTATTTGATTTTGTTCAAATTACTATATTTTTTTATCAATTGGTTTTTCTACATCTATTGACAGCACAACATTTTCACGGATTAGCCCCCTTTGATATTTCACGATTTAAAAGCCTTATAAAACGATGTATTGAAATGTTTGACCACCACTATAGCGCATTATTACATAAGCCAACTCTGACATCGATCAGTCGATAACAATGTAAAAGAGATGAAAGAGGAATGAAACTTCGCTTCAGGCCAAAGGGGAATTTCACCCAGACATTATTGAGCGCTCAGTGGATGAAGAAAAATATTTCAAATTTTCTTTTTTTTTCTTCGAAAAGTAGACAAAACTGTACTTTTCTCTTCAAGTATGATATGGACATTTTGAGTGTGTATGCATGTCATAATGAATTTTGTTGATTTATGGTCTACTTTTCTAGAAAAAGAAGAAAATGTGAAATTCTGTGTATTCCGTAAGATAGATGCGGCATGTAACTATATGTTTGAAATGTACCAACTATTGTGTATTTGAAAGATTGTGATTTATTTCGCTGGGTGACGTAATGATAGATAGAATTTATTCAATATTGTTGCCAACGGCCCACAAAGGGGTGCACACGCTATACTGCTGTGTGAAGTTACCCGGAGGCTATGAAAAAAAGTCATAGGCTGTACCGGGTGGGACTCGAACCCACGACCTCTGGATGACTAGACCAGTGTCATACTCATAACCACTAGACCACCGGAGCGCCCTAGCGATAAGGTCACAATCTTTCAAACACATTGGATTCACATAGAACCTTATCACTAGGGCGCTCCGGTGGTCTAGTGGTTATGACACTTATCTAGTCATCCAGAGGTCGTGGGTTCGAATCCCACCCGGTACAGCCTATGACTTTTTTCATAGCCTCCGGGTAAATTCACACAGCAGTATAGCGTGTGCACCCCTTTGTCAATGTTTGTGGGCCGTTGGCAACAATATTGAATAAATTCTAGTGTGTATTTGTTTAGTATACTGAGGCAATTCAAATCAACATAAGCATTATATCCCTAGTGGGTGAATGAATTTCAACCAACAGTTTAGTGGACAGTAATGGCCCCTATCGCTGAGGCGACTTTTACCCAATTATTTTAAGAGTTCATAATTGAAAGAATTGTGTTATGTATGAAAGTGCCGCCAAACAGGTCCATCACATCTTTAATGTTATCACATCTGACTCTCGGTGCATCTATCTCCATACCTTAGCATCTACGAATCCAGAGGCGGGGCAGCAAGGTGTGAAAATTAGGACAAATTAGGAGTCGACAGCAAATATTAGACACGAACAATGAAAGTCAGAAGCCATGCTTCGGGTGGGAGAATGATTCTAAACACACACCATCTTAAGATGAAGACAGGAGGGGTGGGAGTGGAGGATTTAACTAGGTTTTCTTCTCAAATGAAATACAATTGAGAGCAAAAGCGAGTGAGAAAGGGATGCTGGAACCGAGGGAGCACTCAAAATGCAATTTATCTGTCACCGAACATGGGGGGTTGATTGTACTTTGGGGTAATGAAGCCAAGCTTTGTTATGTTGACGTCTTTTTGTCTCCTCAGTGGTAAATTGTCTGTTAGTAGGGAGAGGAAATTAAGTCGAGACCTGTTGGCTTACTTTGGACGGGAAGCCGCCACCGGGCTGTTATCTGTGTTTGATGTGAAGTCAGTGGAAGAGAGGGATGCCTGCATGTGCGTCATGTACTGACTTGCTTATCTACAAACATAGCAAGCAGTTTAATTGGGACTTGCTATGATCTGTGACCCTGGGGGCGGCAAGAGTTTACTGACATTGTTGGGGTGATTAACACTGGCAAGGAGGCTGTTTAAAACGTTTAGAAACTAGACTGTAATAAGGATGGTTCAACTTTATTCTGGTCGATGTAGATTTACATAAAACGCTTTCATCTCTTTTAGTTGCTTCCCTTTGTCTTCATCTCACCTTTATAGGCCATTAAAAGTTACTCATTATCCTTTCATTCTTTCTGTTTATTAACGTATATCGTATATGTTGATAACAACAAGATTTGTTGTATAATGTGGTATATCTGCATTCCTTTTTATTATGTGTGTTAATTCAATTCGTTTTGTATGTTCAAACCCTTTTTCACTTTAACGAGAGTTTTTTCGTTTCCAATTTAAATCAACAGGTTTTTATTTTACGTCATGTCAATCCAAATATACGTATACATGTATTCCTTACTTATACATGTATTGTAGATTATTGCATACCTAAAATGTATTGACCTCGAGGCAGTTTTGTGATGAATCTTCGTTTTACATCTGTGTTTTAATACATCTGTGTTTTAATTAAGACAAAACAGTGAAGTCAATAATCAGATAATAACTCAAATCAACTTGTTGATTGAAATTATCGTTGTCTCAAAATTTATTGTTCCTAAGTTTCCTACAGGAAAAAGTCTTTATATATCTTCTTATTATAAAGATTTGACTAAAACAATAATGAAAACGGGTAATGTTACCAGTGTTAAGAATGATAGTAATAATAATGATATAATATTATAAACAACATTGGCAAATAGTGATGATAATGATGTTAATAATAGTGGTCGGTCACTAGGCTTTGAAAATAAACACAAACAATATCTAACATAGGAATTAAAAACATAAGACTAGAACATGTAGAATGTACATCAAAAAACATAGTTCATTAATGGCTATGCATTTCACTAACTGTAAATGTTCGATAAGACGAATGTAATCGTATAATTTGAGCAGGTTTCTCTCCTTTTCCTTCTCTCATTCTATTTTTGACATAATTCTGTCTCATTATTCCCAGGCGAATCCACTCCCGACATGACACGCTAAGAAAACAGAATCGTCTCCAGTGCATATTCGCGCCAAATTTGGTTATTGAGTTTATTTTGCACTCCTCGTGCCCAGGGGCGTGTACCGATAGCTAAGAAGCAGAATCGTCGTTTTGTAGTCGCTCTTGATTCGCTGCACCCCATCCACTTTCTCTCTCTATACAGCGCGCTATACATACATAGATGCCGCCAGCGCGTCCCTGGTATTGGCTAAACTGCGCGTCCCAGTGGAGGGGTAGCCTAAACGTGCCAGTAGCATGAAAACCCCCGCAGGGCCAAGATCGTATCGCTACGAAACCAACAACCATTTTCATGGCATACAGAAGATGGGACTGATTCACAAGCCAGCATCCCTTCTTGAATTTCAAGACAGCGTGGCATATGCCTCGCCTCGGTGGACCGGATGAGGAGGAGAGGTAGGAATGGGGAAAAGAAGGGAGAAAAGAAGAAAGAGAGATATTTCGATTTTTGCTAACCACACGACACTCCGAAACGAATTTGGTATGCATAATCGCAGAGATTTATGTTAGGCCTGGGGCAGAGCGCAACCCTCGCGCCATTATCTGTCTCCCTGCATATACTGAAGCATCCAAAAGAGCGAGCAAGCTTTGGTAGACATCAAATAACAATATACTTGTCTCTTCAATTATGATTTTTCGAGCAGGAATATTTATTGTCCTACAAATCCAGAATATCTGATTGGGATAATTCATGCTTTATTATCAAAGACGCCGTGTTATGTATTTCATGACAAGTGTCATAAATGAGAAATTCTCTAATCGGGTTGTGCATTTGTGAGATGGAGTGGATATGTAAAGGTATTTGATTCTTTAGAAAGCATGTGATAGGAAATGAACGAAGGTTATTCAATAATAAATTTATGGGAAACGTACTAATGGTATAGGATGTTCTACCCATTAAACACGAACCACGGATTCAATTACCTCGACACGTTCTCTACAAACATTTAAATAGCACTTGGGAGCAAATAAAGACACGTTTTTAGATGAGTTTAGATTGGATTCGAAGGAATGAAGAAAGGAAATAGAAAGCACGATGATCGTTTGTACTATAGCTATGACCGCGTGCGTTGATTTCTTTGGGCAAGCAATGCGCGATGATGTGGTTTGCTATGGAATTATATCGCATCGTGCCAGCGCGCATGCCGATGTGCACGAAATGCGGAAACTTGGTCGTTTTTCAGTGATGAATGGAATTTGATGATGGTATGAGGACTGGAATGGATGTTCCTATCCTGTAGAGATCGCTCTATCGGGACTTGCCTTGCATCCACAAGACGTATCGATTGAGAATGATAGGGGAACGAATGCTGGTTGTACTCACGTACCGACACTCAACCATGGAATCATCCACCGAGTCTACGTGAGATATCTTTGTCGTCGAGACGCGTTAGAAACGATTTCTGCAAATGCATTTTATATGAACGATCGATGAGCTTGGGGCTCAATGGCCCCGATCGCTTAGCGAATATACGCTCCCTAGAAGGGCTGTTCGCACTGTTGCATCTCCACAAATTAGCTTTAATCAAGTCGGATTGCACTTAAACTTTTTTGTACTGCTTGTGCCATAAAGGAACATACCTACCCCTAGTATATAAATTACCAGATCATAAAGGCTGCTCGCGGCCGCCAGGCTGACAAAAACTATTGTTGAATCAATATTAGGTCCCTGAATGCAGACCTACATTTAGACGTCTCATTCTTTGAAAACGGTCGTGCCACATCAGGAACAGGATTGCCTGACAGGACGGGACAACTTGAAAACGTAAATAAAATGAATGTAAACTCTTGTATACTTGCAACAAATAGAAATAAAAGATTCTATATTTACAGACTAATGAGCAAATTGAGATTTAAAAATGTTAAATGGTATCGACTGCTTATATTGTGAAGTTGTCCCACGTGATGTGTTCGATGTAAGTTAACCCAGGAAAGGCATGTGATAATGGTGTTGCAGCAGTACAGTAATTTCAGTAAGCTTGTACTTTTCAAAATAAAAATTTGTGTGTTTCAAATATGCATTGAAACATATGATGAACACATTTTGATTGCTTCCAACAACCTTTTTTTTCTTCAAAACTAGATATCTGTCTTAAGAACGAATATAATGTTGTTTATCGGTAGCACCATGGGCGAGACCCGTGTCTGTACTAATACTTATCATGCACGCCACTCGGAAGGTATACATTAACACTGTCCTGATGTATCGCTTTGTTTTTACCTTCCATTTAATATATCACGACGTCTTATCTCTGAACCCGCTATCCGATTAACTCCCTAGTGCTCATGGCTTGAACAGAAGAAAGGAGTGCGTGTAGGATCGTGCAGGGGCTTTTCATGACACTTTAGATTCTTAGAGCTACCAAGTTATCATGCCATCGATGTGTCAGGAGCATTATCATTTTAAGAGGTGGTTCGGAACGGGTAAAGATGGCAATCTTGGCGGCTCGTGAAATTGCGACCTTGGTATGTTGATTCCCATCTCAATAAAGCGTCAATCTGCGAAACGAATACGCCACCCAGCCCCCCTGAGCACACAGATAACTCTGATAGCGTGTTAACGATCAAATACTCATTTTGGGGACGCTTCCCTTGTTTCACCTGTTTCGTAAGGGTAGCTTCAGATAAATAGCAAATACTGCAGGGGGCTCGCTGTGGGATCGAATCTAGCGGTAAATATGAGCAGGCGGTGGAGATGGATGCCGCTTACAAACAAGCGACATGCTGCACTGCTTGAAATTAGACCCCATCACATACATTTTAGCCGTCACATCAGTAAGATTTTGAGTGATCAAATCCAACCTCTTCTTTTCACCAACTGAGAGTAGTCATATAAAGCTTGAAATGTAGTAGAAGTGCAACGACCATAAACGGAAGCAGACTTGTTTCGGTAAATTGACATTAAGCAAGCTGCGAGCTATCTTTCTGCCACTGATCTCCGCACTGATTTATCCATAAAACCTTTTACTCCCGTTCAGCTATGAGATGACAAGTATCACAGGTACACTCACTCAACAAGAACTGAAACCAGAAGATCCCGATATAGGAGGAAAGCCAGGTGTGCTAGACAAATACTTGCTCTGTCGAATGAGACACTATTTGATTCATTACGAATGATATTTAAATAAGAACTCACCACTCAATGGTACAGAGGAGAGTATCATAATATCATTGGACTGCATCAACCATTATGGGTATATGCACTTTGGCATCACCCAGCAACATTCCTGATAAATCATGTTTTAGTGTAATGTAAACTCAAGCTGATGAAAGTATTGAATTATTTTTTATTTCTATGATTTAAATGATTCTATTATGATAAGATAAACTATCAATATACAAAGTTATATATGCAATTGAATATCCAGTACAATATTTCCACAAATACAAAGGGATGTTAAGCGTTGATCATAAGACCGCCAGAAAATTATTTGACCATATTAAAAAAAGTGATGTATTGTCCATTCGTTTCCATTTTGCAATGCGCATTCATTTTTTTTCCACCGTAATAATGTATGAAAATAGTAAACGGAAATGGTATCGGTAACGTGAACCTCTTATAATGGCTGTTTCAAATATCATAAACACCTGTATAAGAGCCTATATGGTTGAAAAGTAACATTTCTCCATCAGTGCTGAGATTCCAAACTGAGCAAACAATTTTGAGCTACTAATGAACCGATTCAACATCGAATTTCAACTTCAGTGTGAGCAAATCGATAGTATTGCTGAAAATTTGAAATTCAATCAAACTTCATCCCCGCCTGTGAGTAGTCTCACCAACGGTCTCATCGATCAATTTTTAACCGTATCCTGAGAGAAGGAGAGAATAACAAAATTAGATGAAAAGTCAAAACTGTTCATGAAGTAGTTTTTCTTCAGACTCGTTGGGCTTCGTTAGATTTTTCTGTTGCATTATCTTTTTTAAATATATTAACGACAAGGTGCAAATGAAATAAAAGAGGCTGAGGCCGTTTTACTCCTCCCTATATATATATATTAAAAAAAAAGATGGTGCACATGATGCGGAAAAGGGGAGAAGGTTAAGAGAAAATGAAAATGAAGAATTCTCCTTTACTTGATATTCTTTTAGTTTTATGTGTGTAATGTGTAAGCTTTCCAATTAATTTTAAATTACACTCAGACAAATTTGTATGTCGAGCTTTTGATTTCGTGCAGAATGCACATGGTGTGTGCGTGACTTCTGTGAAATTGAATGATAGAATCGTTGAATTTGCTTGAGTAAAGTACAGATTTGCCTAGGATAAATTTGTTTTATACAAGCGTTTTTGCTTTACTTCTCAAACCATCTTTAAACACCTTTTTACCAACATTTAATTACAATACATGATACGCTGCTGATGATATCATTGAAATGGGCCGAGCTCGGAGGTTGGGCTTAGGAAGAAGATGGTTTCGACAACGTTCAGATCGATTTCATTGTGGTCATGTAACAGCGGTCAGCTTTGGTTCAATCACCATCTGCCAAACAACCTCCAGTGATGTTTCGATGACATCATCATCGACGGAATGTTAATATATTGCTTTTCTGTTCCTCTACTATCTCTTACAGACACATCCTTTCTCCTATCAACATGTTACCACCCTCTCGCTCTTTCCCTCTCTCTCGTTCTCTCTCCCCCCCCCCTCTCTCTCTCTCTCTCTCTCCATCTCTCTCTATCTCCCTCTTTCCTTTCTTCTCCATCCGCTTCCATCCCCATTCCGTCTCCCACATACTGTTTTTCTTTTATAATCCCTCTCCTTTTCTCTCTCCTCCTTGCTTCTTTCATCCTTCCCCTTTATACAGTCATATATATACACACACACGCACACGCTCACACACATACTCATATACGCACACGAGCACAAACCCGAACACACGCACACACACACATACACACACACACACACTCATACATGCACACGATCGCACAGACGAACTCACGCACACATGCTCAATTCCTAGGTTATGTTCTACTATTATATCCGATATCTCTCAGACTCTCTTCATGTGTGTCCTTGCTATGTATAATAATAATAATATATAGCATTTAAACACGCCATCTCTCTAGTCACCTATTCAGAGGCGCGAGACAAATTATCTAATATTATTACCCGGCCATAGCATAGCTGCCAAGTAGNCTCTCTCTCTCTCCCTCTCTCTCTCTCTCCATCTCTCTCTCTCCCTCTCTTTTATTTCTTCTCCATCCACTCCCAACCGCTCTCCATCTCTCACATACTGTCTACTCTTTTATAACCCCTCTCCATTCCTATCTCCTGTTTTTTTTACATCCTTCCCCTTTTTGTCTTGTTTTTAGTCATTTATATACACACGCGCGCACACACACACACACACACTTAATTATATACACACAAGAGCACACACACATACTCACACACGCACAAGATCACACACACATACTCACACACGCACACGAGAACACGCACGAACACAGGCACACGTATATATACTCGCACATGCAGACGAGCCCACACAGAATTAAGCACACGCACACGCACAAGTACTCACACGAACACACGCACACGATCGCACAGATGAACTCACGCACGCGCACACGCAAGCACACATGTTCTCAGACTCTCTTCATGTATGTCCTCTGTCACTCTGTCAATCCTCTTCTCCTCTTTGTCTACCTCCCAATTTATACTCCCGTATGTGTGTATGTGCGCATGTGTATGTGGGTTGGTGTGTAAGTGTGTTGGATGGTGAATGTAGTTATTAACATGCATAAACTTTCGATAAACTTTGTATTTTCCTGTTCTATTTATGTATTCTTACGCAATATGTATACTGTGCTATCTAATGAAGATGTAAACTTATCGCTATGTAGGACATTGTCTATGCATAACAAAAATAAAAATCATATCTAGTTCGTTCTTCATATTTCACCTCATTTGATGCTCATTTATCCCTGTCCAAATCTCTAACATTTATGGGGTTGCAATGAAAACATTTATGGCGCCATAGAATCCATCTAAACGACCTATACGATCAATGGTGACAACATTTGAGCCTTGATTTCCGTCAATCCGCCCATGCCATTTCACGGTTGACATCACTTCACACATTTCACCCCTTCCTGAGCGATGTGTTAAACTTTGCAAATGAATAACACATTGTATACACATTATCGAGTCCCAAAGAGATTGTAACTGTAATGTCCATATACTAGGAAACCGCCACAGGTGTGTATAACGCAAGTATATTGGATTGTTACGATAAAGGTTATAAAGTAGCGAATAAAGAGGTGATAGTTGTGTCGGTTTTTCATTGTTCGGCTCGGTAACATCTCATTTTATGTCGGAGAAAAAGACAAGAGGTTGGGCATCTCTTCAAATCACCTGCCGCTCTATGAAAGAGAAATGAGAGAGAGAGAGAGAGAGAGAGAGAGAGAGAGAGAGAGTCTCAGAGAGAAGATTATAGAAAAGAAGAGAGTTGGACACATACGCAGACAACAGAGAGGAAATGGGAGGGGGTAGAAGTGAATGTGTATTATGTATGGATAAGATGGATGTGGGTATGATGTGAGTGTGAGTGCATATTATGTGTGCACGTGTGTGTGCACGTACGTAAATGTATGTGTGTATTTGAGAGCGCGCGCACGTGTATGTGTGTTTGTGTGTGTGCGTTGCATGTGTGTGTGTGCGCGCGCGCTGCATGTGTGTGTTGTGTATGTATCATGTTTCTACACATATGTGTGCATGAATATAATGAGAGATAAATGTGGTAAAGAGGATATGGAAGTGTATTAGAATTACTGAGAAGGCAAGGTCTTGAGAGACAGATCATAGAAAATGCAAATTGAAGCAATGGGGTTAAAATGCGATTTTGACTGTATTAATCGAAGCATTCCGAGGATATTGATACGCACACGGCAGATGAATTATGGGAAGTCGTGGGAGGGGGTAAACGTCTCTATCTACGTAGGGGGCAGACACTTGTAGTGCTACATTTCACACTTCTTTTACCAGTGGTGCTTCGCTTGTAAATGCAATTGATTTTTTTCCTAACGCGTTTGTTTTGTTGTTTTTTTCTAAAATGGGGGAAACAAAATCATTCTTTGTTAAATCTTACTTAGATACCATTGTCTGCATTAATATAAATCACCTGTTCCAGTACTTTATTATCTTTCTTTTTGTTACATCATTATGCATTTATGTGTCACTGTGTTTTTCATTCTCGTATTTCCCATTATATACACACTAAGAAATTAGGGTACAACTTTGCACCCCTAGGGGTACAATCCCATGTAACACCGGGTGATCTGGGGTACAAGTTTGAACCCTAAATGTGAGGTGCAATTTTGTACCCCAACCAAGGGTACAAGTTTGTACCCTATTGGAACACATTTGTACCCCAGGGATGCAAAATTGTACCATTAGGGTACAAAATGAGATCTTTGGCGTTTGGCAAAAAAGGAAAGGAAAGGATGTAGTTTAGAGGCGTGTATCATTCAATTCTGAATATTTACGCCAGAAGAAGAAGAGAGAAAGAGGGTCGCCATCTTAACGTCTCCGCCCGAAAGACGGTATGCGACCTGGTTTCGAACCCACAGGCAGGAACGAACCCAAGTCTATATGACTGTCCCGCACAGATGGATTTCAGGCGCACGCCACGGCGCCTCAGTCAATATCGACCCTCGATACCGACCCTCTTTGTTCGTGAAATAGTGCCACCTGATTGGTCAGCCACTGTCGCCTCGCTCGCTCGCCATTGGTTAAGACGTGTCCCTTTTCTAGTCTGCTTTTTATAAACTTTATTCAAAACATCGATGTATTAATGGTTTTTTTTCTTCCGAATCTTGTAAGGATCAACGGAATAAAAAACATATCAATAAATTAAATCTATTACGTATGAAATAGAGTTCCTAAAGGTAAATTAAGAACAAACTCAGCATTCATTTCCGATCACGTATAGAGAGTGGGGTCTGCATTCTGCACTAGTTTCAAATCGGGAGGGTACAACGTTGTACCCTTCGTACCAGCTTTCATCACATGGGATTAATTTTGAAACTCATAGGGTATAATGAGGATGCCGGGGTTCAAATTAGTGACTTTGCGTGATTTTGGACCCTAACTGTACCCTAATTTCTTAGTGTGTATGGTATGTACCTTGATTGTTTCCTACAATACGAAAATTCAGTTGAGTTCAATTTTGTAAGCACTTTTGCATGAACAAATAAAATATGTTTAATGTGGCATTTTGTATAATAGGCGTTTGAAATACTTTTCGTCTAACTAAGATATCAAACTATTATTGTTTTTCTGAATAAATTTTGAAGCGATCATATCTATATTTTATTAGATTATGATCCTGTGTTCCTTACATTTTGTAGCATCCCAGTTGAAATACTTCGTCAAAGCTACCTCCATCTTTGTTGAAAGAAATGAATCTCCATATTTTGAGTAAAAATTCAATGATGATTGTTATTGCAAATGTAACAAGCTCTTAAAATATGCATATACATGGTTATCTCATTGATCATGTTGATTCTAGTTCTAACGTTGTTACCCTGGATACAATTAATATTACTGTAGCCAAGATATTTCAAAGAATTTGTTTCTACCAGATTTTCTTATAAATCTTGTGGGTCAGCTGGGTAAAACGTGGATTAATTACCGTCATTATCGAAATTCATACCGATGAAAGACAAAGTCACTCTACCACGAGGTTTTTATGCCATTATTATCATAATCAATCATGTTTAAACATATAGTTTTAAGAATGTTATATGTCATTAATGACTCTATTGTGATGCATCTTAGAAAGGGTTTTCGTCTACTGAAGACATTAAACTAGGAGACTTTTACTGCAAATTAGTTCAAATTGAATAAAATAGATTTTTCGCTATAATGATATTTGTTTGAGTTAAAAGTCTGGGCAATATGAACTGCTGGAATACACTAAGTAATACTCATATATATGAGCCCTAAGTTTGTTTGAAACTGTGGTGAATAGGAAAATAACTATATAACTAAATATAATAATGTAAAAAAACGACTCTCTCCTCGCTGTCAAAAATATGATATGGCTCATTTGAAATCGAAAAAATGTCAAAATGTTTGTTTGGGAGCCGATTCGGACAATCAGGGCTGCAACACCCATCAGCGCACCCAACCTCCGCCCCTGGAACTATGGGAACCGAAAGAGTATAAAAACAGATTTATACATGATATTGTTGACTCCCTTTAAACATTTCAAGTCAAATCTCTCCCTTCTTTCAACGATCCTGATCAAGTATGTGAGAAAGCTATGGGCCTCAACTCTCTGATACCGACTCGGCATTTGGTCTTGTTTGAATAGTGCAAAATCGATAGGCATTGATGTGGCGGGGTGTAACAGATAGTTTGCTAGTTTCATCGGCACTAGACTTGGTGATGCAGGCGGTAGTTTGATCACACAAGCTCCCAGTCGATTGGCTAAATGACTAGCTGACCTTACCTAATGCCTATTCACCAATAGTGATAAAGAGAGCAAGAAATCAAATCAAGTCACAGAAGCGATGAGTGTGCTAATTCGACCATCTTCCCGACTTTTCACAAGTCTTGTTTGTCTGATTATTCTCAATCCATATGTGTTTCCCCTCTCCCATGAAAGTTCATTATCTTATCATATCTCGAATTTCTTTTGTGATTAGTTTTCACGATTATTCCTGATAATTGTAGAGGCTCTATTTCTCACTCTCACTTATAAATTTAACAATCCCACTATCTCTCTTTCCAACAGTTTCGACTTAAATTCATCGGGTTTTATCCTCACACCACAGCCAATCATTATTCTCTCCTCTCCCCCTCTCTCTCCCCCTCTCTCTCTCTCTCTCTCTCTCTCTCTCTCTCTCTTCTCTCTCTCTCTCTCTCTCTCTCTCTCTCTCTCTCTCTCTCTCTCTTTCTCGCCCATCTATCTCTATCATCTCAAAGTATTTGAATGTCTATTGATATATACATCAACCAACCTGCTTTATTTTCTGTTATTTATAAAGTATTCTGTATTTCAATATCTTTACTTGCTTTTTGTTCACTATCTTACCGCTTAAATTCTAACCGGTTAATGTTAAACATGGTTTTCCCCTATCATCTTCTTGATATCTTCTATTCTGTACACTTTCCTTTTCATCTTCAGTGACTACTTTATACTCACCAATGTTCTATCTGTAAACCTACCCTCCCGCAGCGATCCTGATAATAGCACCCCGCCCCCACACTGTCTGCTCCAGTTAATGCCACATCGAGATAACTCTTCATTGGATAATTTTATTTGAAGAATGAATTTAGGTTATGAGATGGTTTCTTGAATTTAGCCAGAGTAAATGAAGCTCGTGATGTAATTATTTTTCTCAATTTGAGACCTGTGAAGGTTAATAGGGAATCATCGTTCTTTCTTAGTGTGTACGTGGCTAGTGATGCGTGATAAACTTATTAATATGTGTGTTTGAGTATTGGTGTGTAAAGCAACAATATGATAGAACTATATGTGATGTGTGTGAGTGTGTGAGAGGTTGGGTGCGTGGTAAGAGATGCGTTAAAAATGTGTTAATGTGTAAGTGAAGTGGATGGGTGTGGCTGTGGATGCGTAATAAACTTGTTAGTGTTGTGCGTGAAATGTGCGTGATATTTCACACATGAAAGACTCGTTAATGTGCGTAGGCTTGGCTTTTCTCTGCTCGGAGTGACCATGTGATGATTCAAATTTAAGTCTTCAGTAGTTGGTCTAGAATTTCACTTTGGTGACTTATCATCTACTTTAGATTTTAGTCACTATGTCTGCTAGTATATAAATATGTATTTCTTATACAGAGAGAGTAAAATATGTACAATGTATTTGAATATGTATAGTTTGGAGAAATGTTATGATGAATCGATTGGTATATTCTTTGTATCATCGCTCTGAAGTTTGGTACCCTTTTCGTGGGGATAATTGAACGCATGACTGAACAACAAACAATTTCCCCAAAAGTGCAAAATCATATTTATCCCAAATGGCTGAGTGTACACCAAAACTGATTTTAACAGAACTCGCACACACCCGTAGATATATAAACATGTCTCACACACATATACACGCATACACACCCACACGCTCGCACGCTCTCACACACAAATTGTTTGCAACACTTGTTGAACAAAAATGATAGCCACATATTTTAGAGGTAATTAAAAGTAAAAAATTAAAAAAAAATTGACAGCGCCTATTGCGTAACCCCCACCCCCTGAAAAAAATAGGAGATACTTTGTAACCTGTGAGGTTATTTGGCGTTTGTGCATGTGATGGCGGTGTGAGTCATGTGTATTTGTATGTGTGTGTGTGTGTGTGTGTGTGTGTATGTGTGTGTATCACAGATACATATAAACTGGCACACACACACTCACACACAAATCATACCTAAATGTATCTGTTCTCCCACAACGCTCTTTCTCGTGTTTTCATCCCTCTATTTTCTCTTCATCACATTCTTCTTTTTTCTCTCACTCTCTATCTGAATGCATAGCTCACCCTTCCACCACAAACAACTAACAGACAGACACACACGTACACACATCCACACACGTACATATCTATAATAGAAAGGATCCCTAAATGTGTACTTCGCGCGATATTGGTCATTATGCAACGGAGAATTGTGCATTGGTTTGTCTTCTGTAATGTATCATGCTTGATTTACCCCCCTCTCCGAATATTCCACACCGAGTCACCCTTCTTACTGTTATTTTTATCCTCACTAAATGGTCCGGTTAGCAACCAATTTCAATTCACCGTATTGAAATTTATATAGTTCTCGGACTTGTGAAAAGTACATCGTTGTCCTTATTCTTCCAATCTCATGCATATTCACTGCAAATGAAGACACAAGTTAGAATCCTTTTTATCGATTAAAAGACTTCCAAAAGTAATTTGATAGCCGGTATCTTGGAAGGCTAGCTATCAAATCAACGTCGAGGACGCGGGTACACATCGTTAAATCAACCTCGTACGTGAAAAATAATTTTCTTGCTCGCCTGCTCAGCGTTGCTAATCATGCTAATAGTACAAGAGGGTCGGGTGCACTCGTGCCCGAGCCCTTCTTACCTTTTCTCTCTTTCTCGATCTTTTTCTACATTTATCTGTTACCTGTCTATATATATACAGAGTGAGTAAAAAAAAATGTCCTCCAACTTTGATGACGTCCTGTTCAAAACATAAAATTATAATCCAAAATTTGATGGTATATCCTGGTAGAGTATTCTCCAAAGAATATTTTGGTACCACTTTTATTGGTATTGTTGCACGCATGACTGCACACGAGACAACTTTGCTAAAGGTATAAAATCTTACTTGCGCCAAGTGGCTGAGTGAAGATGAACACAATGAAAATAACTTGTGTCCCTTGGACAGACATAATCACGTTCAAACACACACGTACATGCACACACACGAAAACACATGCAGAAAATCATCTAATACACACCTACACAGAAACATAAACCATACACACACACACACACACACACACACACACACACACAAACGGGGGCAAAAATCTAAGTGGTAAGACCTTATCGACAATCTTACTACCTATTCAGTTTTCTTTCGTAACCAGATAAAGTCTCACAAAACCCACTGAGCATAGACACACAAACACATACACACACATACACACAAACATACCCCCAAACCAAGCACACACGCACACACGCGTACACACGCACACACCCATACTTGTAAAACAGTACTCTGTAACATCTGTGAAGAAGAACATGAAGAACATAATAATCTCTTAAAGCTTATGTGAATTTTTTAAAGATCAAACATTTAAAAATTGTTTCTTTTTTAAGTGCCCGCCACTCTTATTCATAGCTCAATCATTCACCTGTCTTCTGTTCCTACTGGACGATACACAGTTGTGCATGATGGATCCATGTTGGATGGAGCATTCCCTCCATCATCCCAAGGCTCAAAAGCATCTTCCTCCATACCCTGTTGTAGCTGGATCTGATATGTCTGCAGATGGATTGGTGAATACTGGAGACTTCCCCACAAGAAGACTTTTGCGACGAAACACAAAATTATGTTTATTTCTTGATTTGTGTGTATGAATTGTGCGCGTATGTGGGCGTCTTTGTGTGCAGTTTGTGGGTCTGTTGTTTACTTTGAGTGTGTGTGTGTGTATGTGTGTGTGTGATCGTGTGTGTGTAGGTGTGTGTGTGTGTGTGTGTGATTGTGCTCGTGTGTGTGTGTGTGTGTGTGTGTGTGTGCAACTGCAAAATGCTTGTTTGAGCTTGCCATTATCTGTCCAACTGCCGCACGACCAAAGGCTGTTTGTTGTCTTCACCCAGCCACTTGGCGCAAGTGACATTTTGTTCCTCAAGAACAATCGTCTCTTGTTCAGTCATGCATGCGATAATGTACATAAAAATGGTACCAAAATTTTTTTTGGAAAGTACTCTTTCAGGACATACCATCAAGTTCAGGATAATAATTTTAGATTCCGAACAGGACAGCTTCAAAGTTGGAGGACATTTTTTTGACTCACCCTGTATATTGATTTCACCTTTTCAATTTACCTCTCTATTTCACACCTTTAAACAACTGTCGAGTTTGGTGGTGCGATCTAAAAGATATTGTTTTCCCCGTTATTTTTCCTATTCAAAAGGATAAAACAAGGGTTAAATGTCATAGAATTGGTGTTGCAAGATTCTAAAAGAATAAAGTTGAAATGATTTTTAAGAATTATCACATTGATTTGCGTACTTTCATGGCACACATATTTCGTCAAATATTGAGATTCCTGTGTTCAAATTTTTTGAGAAATTGAATGAAAGAATTACAAATCAATGCAATTAAAAATGCAGCCAAAGTGGAAACAATATGTTCATGCTTCTGCACATAAAATCCGCCGCTTACCGTATGTTCGTCATTCTGATATTCGAATGAAGTTATAATTGCGATCAAATTCGAAAACATGTATCTGCTTTGGATTCCGAAATTTTTCCAAGTGTGTGGATTAACCATTTCACACAGCAGTTAAGGAGATGTTGGTTCGTTTATAGGAGAGTTTTGATGTGGAGGTTGCAGAAAACTAGACCAATGGGGCCCAAGGGTGAGATCAAAACGAAACAACCTGTTTCATCCGGGTTAATCCCTAAACCAAGCCAGATTGAGGACCAAAGTATTAATTTTTCTTTCAATGATTTAAAGGTATTATCCTTCAAATTTTGAATGGCAAACGTTACATGGAACTATCAGTGACGTTTGAGTAACGTTGTTACAATACTAGTTTACGTTTACAAATATTAATTTCACTACCACACTTACAGAAAATATGATTACATACGAATTGCAATATCAGGCAACGTAGTCCATCTAGTTTTCAACAATTCATGTTAATAATATATCTGTGACATCATTGCGCATAAAATGATATTATCATGATTATGTCACGATTCTTTAAAAGAAAATATAAGGATATAACTTCTTAGGATATAATAATGAATTGTATAATTTAGTGTGAACTATGTTAATTTTTACTGCGTCACACGTGTTATGTATGTGATAATTTAAAATCATTTGTTATTGATTTAGATAATATAGCTTACATTCTAAAATGAAAGTTTAAGAAATTGAATTTATGCAGTTTACTTTAATTTGAACATCCGAATTGTTGGTATCCGAAATGCGTCCTAATTAGTGAATGGTTATAGCGGAACCGTGGGGCTCGGGTCATGGCACTGTAACTCTGGTATTAACCTAGATACAGCGGGTTGGCTTGCCCTACTCTCACAATAGCCTGTTATAATAACGCAATTATTCTTATTGACAAGCCTTCACCTACTCCCATCATGCGTCCAATTGTTGGGAGAATGGTCTAGCATCGCCTCACAGACGGGGCTCGGTTAGGACAACGTCTTGGGGTTCACAATCCAAACACACCCAGCGCGCAGCTCCATCGAGCTAACTCAAGCACTGCTGGGTGCCCTTTCGCAATATGATTCTATTAAATTAATGAATTGGAGACCTTTTATACTTGTAACTTTAGGGCGATACTTTATTAGATTTTAAGAAAATTCTCTGCCTGTCTCCTCTTCGATACAATGCTTAGTGTATCTCTTGGGACATAAGAAAGGGACAATACTTTGATTTTACTCTCTCAGCTCACTTTCTACTTAGTTTAGTTTCCCTAATTGTCACTTTTTCGGGAGAAAAATGAATAGATGATTAGACGGGGCATGAACAGAATGAGATGTCTTTGAAGTCGTATGACTTACGGGTGTGACTGGTTGACCTGTACTTTTGAAAGATGAGAAATGACAAGATCTGTTGGGAGTACAATAACTGGACCAAGATATCAGTTTACGTATTCTTTTCAAATCAGGAAAATAATATTTTTGGCTTTCCTCTGTGTCATTTTCCTATGATGTTATAAAGTGCTTACTCCAATTTCAGAAATCTTATTACGCACTTTTATAATTCTCTTGGCTTATCTACCCCCTTCGAGTTCATTCTCCAGCCTCCCACAACCGCCTCTTCGCTTCCTCCCCCCCCCCCCCCCCCCCCCCCCCCCCCGTCTGTCTTTCTCTCTCTGCCTTTATTACGCTCCCATCCATCTCTATCTGTTGACAAATTGCTTTGCAGACTTGATGATGATGATGATAATGATGATCATGATCATGATCATGATCATGACACTTGAAGAAAATGATGATGACGATGATATGTGATGTGATAATGATGATGAAGATGACAATGAAGATGACAATGATGATAACGATGATGATGATGGGATGATAATGATAATAAAGATAATTATTATGATGTTCATCATCATTATCATTATGATGACGACAAACAGCGTTAGCTGGCCTGCATTTGTTTTTGTTTTTTTAGATTTGCGGTTAAAGTGATACTGCTTGGTCGCAAATTATTTTCAAATTTTCAGTTAATTTGAGGTTCTTTTAGATTTCTAGTTGATATACCATGGCATTTGCCGTTACTTTTACATTAAAAAAAAATAGGCTACATCTCCCGGTCTGCATGTACCTCCGTTTTATTTCACAAAGGGGGCGGGCTAAACTTTGATCTATGTTTGAAACTAGGAACAAATAAGTAATTAATTAATATTGCTTCCTTAAAATCATATGCCAAAAAATTTCCATTAATAAAAGAACATTAATTGACAGAACTAGATTAATCTGTTATTTCGGTCTCAATAAGCGAGCACAGTTTATTCATTTTCTCTCGTTCCCATTTGGCGTGAAGTGACTTTACGAATGCGCCTCGTTTATTCCATTGCTCGAATCAGAATGTCAGAAAGTAAAAAGTACACATTACTGAACCAGCCACAGTTCGGCTGTGTCAGTGATAGATAATTCATTCCTCAGTAATAGCTTTAATCGAGCATTTAAGACATGCCACAAGCAGAATATGCCATCACAGATTGATTGCCTTTAATTAATGAGAAAACATGAAGAGAGATCGACGCGCCCTGGTTACCTACGGTAGCCGAGAATAGGAAAAAACGGGAGCGAATGCGGATATGATAGTCGTGTTAGCAAACACATCGTCGAAATTAAATGCTTGTAGATGGTGCAATGGCGTACAAGTTTGCGGCAATAGACAAACGTTTTGGTGTTTAAATAAGGCTTTCCTGTCCCGCGGGACTTTGACGACAGAGTTCAACATCAATTTCATTCCATCGTCTGTCTGTGTCTCTGTCAGACCACCGCGCTGATTGTTCTACGTTTCTCCGGCTACTTCTAAGTTTAAGAAATGTGCGTTTGAGAGAATGTAGTGTGTTTGCTCTACGGGAACCTGGTGATGATGATGATGATAATGACGATGATGATAGTGATGATGGCAATGATGATGATGATGATGATGATAATGATGATGATGATGATGATGATAATGATAACGACGATGGTGATGATGATGATGGTAATGATGATGATAGTGATGATGATATGATGATGATGATGATAATGATGATGATAATGACGATGATGATGATAGTGATGATGATAATGGTGTTGATGACGATGATGATGATGATGATGATGATGATGATGATGTTGATGACGATGATGATGATGATGATGATGATGATGATGATAATAATAATAATGATGATGATGATGATGATGAATATCAAATCCATCAGACCTGATTGACATATTTTCATCTCGCTCTGTCGAAGACTCGAGTTCCCATGAAGATTTCATTTCCTAGTGCAAGTCCCCCGTTAAAACACAAAACTGGAGTGATATTAAACGTAATATGGGCATGCTTCGAACCGGATACGCCTGTCATTCAACATGAAGAATTCCAAAATGTATTAGATGTTAAATTAAAAGTTTCTGCTTCCCAATTCTCTTGCGAGCAAGAAGATACAATAAGCAACGATGTGCCATTAACACTCTTCGTACTATTTTACACGTATTCAGATATGAGATTGTACGAATGATATTAAAGAACTATACGATATGTGATACCTCTTTGCGGAAGAGCCACTCTCCTCATACTATACTGATCGAAATTTTGAACCTTTCCTTTTCAAGTGGAAAATTGACAATCTTTGAAAAGTGTCATTGAACTAGCATACCTCCACATGACGCCATGTTCATTAGAAGTAGTCATCGCTCAAGTCCAATGAAATCTTTCAAACCATTACTATATTTTCATCTTGTATATCATAGGCGGATCTTGGGGTCCTAAAGAGTTGCCCATCCCAAATTGTGGCACATAGAGGGATGCAGCCTTCTTCACGTTGCGGGGTCTCAATTCATTTTACGTTAGCGAAATGGAAAATTGGCGGTAAAAGTCTTATCAGATTCTATATCCTTTTTTATTAGTATTTTTTTTTATAAATGAGTTTTACTCTGCTTTGCACCCCTTATGCAATTATGGGATATAATTCCATTCGATTCGTGCCATTACAGCAAAATAATGGACGTTTTCCGAATCACGCACACTGTACGAAAAAGATTTGTGAACAAAAGATGAAAACCTTCGCGAACAGGTGGTATCAGCAACAAAACTAGAATAAAGGTGCAGTATTGTACCCTTTTAATACACACGCTCAATAAAGAAAGGTACACTAAAAATGCAAACTGTCGAAAAGGTGCAATCATATACGTTTTTAAAGCCTTAAGTGGACACTGTGCAGTTATGGAGTCATAGTTTGATATCTTTTAGAGTTTAAAATGCCGGTTCGGAGTTTATGGTGTTCATTGTTACATCATTAATAAATCATGCCAGAAATTTATTTGAGAATTCTGCGCATCTTAACCACTGACATTCGCACAAACTACATCAATATGAAAATGACGTACTTCCACATTCGGATATGAAATTTGATATACTGAAATATTGTTTCACCGGATTCATTGTTAGGAAAAGTGTTTGCACTAATTATACGACAATTAATATTTTTTACACGATCTAAGAGCTTATTTTCGTTTAACTCAATGTTTTCTAAGGAAGGTAGATAACACAGTCGTGTAACATTTCCTGCGCTCTCTCTCAAGACACTGAGCCCAATACAACCCAGTGTGATCATCAGGTTTATTGCTACTGGCAATAAGAAGCGGGCAAAAACAAACCTCCTGTAACTATTAGAACAAATTCTGGATCAATCAAAAGAAACAAAGAGGTAGTAAAAAGGAAATAAAGAAAGGAAAGAGAAGTAGGAGATGAGTGAGATAGTGAATCGAGCAGAGCCGAATACCTTCTACCAGTTTGCTATGGGGTGCCAGGTGCGTAGCAAATGAAACACGACGCCGTTTCACCCAGCGGAAAGTACAGGAAGACACACGCCTGAGCTGCGGCGGGCCCTTCCCTCGCTGTGCACCGAGGAAAAGCTACACTGTTAGCTGATACGTGAGGCACGGACTAGGCGATCGATGCTGTAATAATATTGAGTGTAAAATGGCAGATCGCTTCTCTAGAACAACAAGTGATAGAGAGAGCTAATTGGTTCTTCTTATATTCCCTTTTATGTATTACAGCACTAGAGCGATTAGTCAGCAAAGCGAGTTCGTTTATTAGGATATTCATAATGTTCAATTTCTAATCGAATGCAATGCTTTTTAAAAAATAAAGCTGTACTGCGGTCGAGAATATGTTTAATGTATATGAAAAGACTCACAAACAACAATAAAAATGGTAAAGATATAAGTATCTCAATGATATTGAACGAAGTATTTCAACGTATCTGAAATTCGATATTGAATGCTTTTTCACAAAAAGATAACTAATAGGCCTATTATTTCCCATTCATCAGTTCACTCAGTAATCTTTCTTTTGATGAATTTCTTAGACAATAATGTACAACAATCATGTAAGTGACTTGAACAAAGTTTTCTTTGTTTTCATTTCATTTTTATTTCTCTGTTTTTCTCAGAAAAAAATAAATCGCCGTCGCTTTGAAATAGGAATGTATTTTGAATGTGTAGTTAGATTGACATGGACATTTACTGAAAAACTAAAATCGAATAATAAGAGCTCCTCTCACATTAGATGAGACAGGGGGAACGGGTCAAAAGAAATAAAAGAAATAGAAGAAGCGAAAGATGCAAGATAAAGCCACTTTATAAGCATGCTTAGGAAATCAAAGCTATTGATGTCAGATTGTGCTGATGTATGGCGTAAGAAGATATGAGATATTTTGAGAGCCTCACCCACCGAAAAGATGATGCTGCTAGCATTGGCCGGGTGTTATGTCATAAACATGGCAGCCATACATCCGGGTAACTTGACACGACTAGACGACAGGGCAAAGCTGCGCGAAAGATGATCAAAATTTCATCCGCAAGGGATATCGATAAAGATGGGTTTATTTTGGTTGAAACGATTAGTATCTATCAAAGCACTCCAGCTGTCCGAGTGTAAAGTGGAATGGAGGGAAATAAAGAGGCGAAGAGGGAGAGGAAAAGATGTTTCTTTATGAAATTTCATAATGAAATTGATGATAGACCTGAAGTCAAAATGGTGATCGCATAACGAGCCGTTATTGTTGTGATAGCGAGCAATGATGAAATCTATACCACTTGCGAACGTCCTCTTTCGCTTTTCTGCAAACTGATGTGTGTTTAACCAAAAACGGGTGACATGTGATACGAAAATGATATAAAAGTAACAATCAGAAATTGTAAAGTTTGGCGTCATCAAATGCGTTTTATCGACCACCCTTCACTTCAAATTCAAAGCAAATGCATTGAAATTTAAAACGAATCAATACCATTCTGTAGGAACTACTTTAGTTTGTACACTTATATCAGTTGTCATTCGCTTTGAACAATAATGTTTTATACTTCAATCTCACTTTGGAACACACATCTTTTACTAAACTAAATGAGATGACATTTGCCTTTTGGTGGATAGGGTCAGTCTGGCCAATATCTGAAATGTGAAAGATTATTAAGATTCAGATCACCAAAATAAAATACGACGACTTTTATATTCGAATATGACAGTTATAAGTTTGTCGAGTAAACAATCTTCAACTCTTGTCTCATAAAGTAACTCTATAATCGCCATGATCTCCACATATAGAGGGACATGCTTGATAATTAAATAGATAAAGGAGGAAAGTTTCTCTACTGATGGGAAAAGAAATTTAGAAGAACGATATAAGCGAGGTTTATCTTGTCAAACTGAAATTAAACTTAACATTCTCCTTCTAAAATGAGAAAAAATATTCGTTCATAAAGTAGAACAATATGCGGTCGTGTCCATTTTTTATTACCGTGGTATGTCATCAAACTTGCTAACAGATTTACAGGATGACGATTGGTCAGTAATTTTGTTTAATCTCCGTTTCGAGTGCATTTCTTATATTCGCCGAGCAATTTCCCAAACTCTTAGAAGATAGCAATAATGGTGAAGGGTTTTCTGACAACGTGACTCTGCTCTTACTGGTGTAAGAGTGGTTTTATCGGTGATTTTATGACTCGAGATATTGTTTTGAGAGCTACCTATCCGCCTAAATGATTCGCCCTTTCATAAAGCGAATCACGAAAGTGTCCCAATAAAGCTGGACGAGTACATGGACAATTTTGTTAATAAAGTGTTTTGTTATGTTTAATCTGTCAGGAGGTTTTCTTGATTTCATATTCAGCGTAGTCGCGGTCCTCCTCCTTACATCGAGAGGTAGAAGGAGAGAGGAGCTGGTGCGCTATTACCCTTTTTTCATATATCGCCGAGTAAACTGTCAAAACACTGTTTTAATTAAAGTCTCGCGACGTATTTGTCGTTGTGGGACGTAATCGCACACGGGATAAGATGTTTCCCGTTTATTACATGTCAAAAGTCTTGTAAGACCTCTTTACACTCTATCGTTTCATAGTACGTCCTATTCCATGTGTTCGTGTGCCATAGAGAGGGTTTGTAAAGAGACTTATCAACAGGGCACGATGGGTGTCTTCATAAGAACATCTTAAAAAGTGATGTTATTGAAAAACATGAGGCTTGTTGAGAAAGCCTGTCACTTCTTGAATCCACAATGAAGTCATTTCTACTCCATTCCATATCTCTGAAGATTAAACAGCACTTCATGTCGCCATTACCCACGAACTTTCCGGAAGTGTTAAATTGTGTAGTTGGTGGTTGGCGCTGAAGAAGAAAGAAAGAAAGTGGAAAAGATGACAGGCGTTGTGCGTCTCGATGGGAATGCAATTTGTACGCCAGTAACCTAACCTGGCGTGCAAACAGCAGCAGATAATATTGTTTTGCTTCGCCGGCGTGCGAGATTCAGAGAAACGAAAAGGCAAGGCGAAAGGAGAAGTCAAGCAATTTACGCGATTTCTAATTATCGCCGGTCAATATACCACCTGATCTACACGCCAAAGATCTCATAAAGTAGGGTCTTCTTGATTGCAGACGCGCCCAAGTGAGGTTGTGAGCTGGTTTAGGGGGTAGCTAATAATAAAGGTTAAGGTATTCATGGTTCACGGCTGGAGCCTGAACCGCAGTCGTTGTCTACTTGATCGACGTTCAAGGGACTGGAGATAGGAATCGATACGGTGATCGGGCGGCTCAGTCGGGCTTTCTTGTAACCTGAACTCAGTTTAGAATTTTTAAATTGCTTCTGCTCTGTAAGTGGTATTAAAGACCTCATTGATAGGCAATCTTTGCTCCACCTAGCGTCGGTCGATGCTTACTTTATTTTACACCGCCTCCCTCTTTCCCAGTTAAGATATCGAACCGTGGCTCTCTAGAATCAGTCCCAGATTTTTTAAACATTAATTGAGATTTGTAAAATACGAGCCATATCGATTTTAGGTGGTTCATGAAATTTCATGCTCAAACTCTGGACATAATATCTGAATCAACTCAAATATCTGCTCTGACCCTCTAATGTTGCGGGTTCGAGTCCCTTCTTGAATGTTAACGTTTTTCCAATATAATGTAAGTGCCTAGAGTAAGACTGGTAGTCGTCGAAGATGGTGCTATCGCAAACTGACTGTTTACAAGGGTTACATCTCCCTGTCTCCTCCTCGGCTCCTCTTTCCATGAGCAGGAGGATGATGCCGACTGATGGCGCGCTGATAACAACGAGCCCTGATTTCCTTCGCTTCCTGAGAGCTTTTCCCGCTCAGGTTTGCCCCGTTTGCTCGGCACAGATTACCTTACTCGCCGCCGAGACTTACAGCCGTCGGCTATCCAACATCATACAGCGGGGAGGGGTTATAGAGAAGGGGAGATGAAATAAAAAAAAAGAAAAGAAATAAAATGAAAGAGTGGGAATAAGATTAGAGAAAAATATTAAACGATGAAGGTCGGAATTAAGACAGGAAGATGGACTTTACAGCGTTTAAAACTCAGTTATTCTTGATTAAAATCTCAAGTGGTCATTCACTACTTAACAGAGATGTCTTTGTTTGCAAAATGATTACATTTGAAAGTCTCCAATCCATAACCCTTCAATATCCACTGAAGACAAATCCGCAAAACTTCTGCCTATGATATACCTACACCCTACCCTTATCTATCCCATTACTTTTCATATTTCTTTGTACTATTACATTCCCCTTTCTGCGTGATAATTACTCGTCTGTTCATCGTATTTATATTAAACGTTTTGAAAACGGGGAGAGCGAGAGATAGAGAAAAGAAGATTAACTTTGGATTGCTCTGCAAACAATATTTGCCGGCCTGCATACATACTCGGACCGTATGATCATCTATCATATGTCATTATCCTATACTTAATTCACTGATTGGACGATCTCCACTGCCTAACTCTAATCCCATTGGGGCCCCTTCACTCACCCCCTCCAAGAACGATGTTGAAAAGTCTAAATTATTAGTGAAAACTATATATCCCAAGTTGATCACGAGCGCTGTCCGCTTTGATCAAAACGTATTCAGTCCAATAGCGAGCACCTTTTTCCCTTCTAATCCTTAGATGGATTTTATGACTGGGAAATGTCATAAAATGACTACATAGGCAAACTTTTATTGAAGAACATTCATTCCATTTTAAAATCCTTTCAAATGATGATTACATTTCATTTTCATTTCCTGAATACGTCCATGTGTATACATGGTTCATATTCTGCATTTTATCAACATACAATTTAAAGTTTGCTATCATTAAACAATTTTCCTGAAACATTTTTTTTTTCAAATTGAATGAATTACTCAGTAAAAATCTTAAAAGCCTTTTTGTATTTTAATTTCGTTTTACTTCATATCACATTAATTATTCGTTATACTCATAATCTTTAAGAAAAAGTTTAATTATGTCGAAATTTCCAGATTGTCTTTACTTTGCTATTTGTATTTATTGATCTATATTTTGTACTTTGCAGAAAATTGTTTGATTTTTTTTGGAAACTTCGGTAAAGGAGTATAATTAATCATTTAAAGATTACAAGCAACGATTAATCAAATGTAAATATTCCATATTGTAAAAACAAAAGAAGATAATTGAAAATGTTAGCAAGAATTTTTACACCATATAACACTTATCTGCCTTTCCTTGAAACGCAACGCTTAAGAGGCGGACGATGGAAATTGCGGTCATAACGACTATTTTCATAAAGCAAAGGGCTGACGACAAAGTCTAGGGGGGCTTGAAAGGGGGAAGGGGTCTTATGGGGGTCTGTGTCAAGACTGTCATGGGTTGATAGCCGTGCCAAACATGAAAGAACGACAGATTGAGCTCAAGCGTCTTCTCCCCAGACGTTATTATGCTCAAATTCTCTCAGCAAACAGTCCCGACTCGGCCTGGGCACAAGACATACACCCTTGCTGAAAACCACTCTCCCTATGTACCCCATGCCAAAGAAAACAAGGATCGAAAGAAAGACGGACAGGGGTTTGGAATGGGGTAACCTAAGGAATCGGTGTACGTCTTGAGATGACGTTATGAATGCATCACTCTGATGTTCTTTCATCAAGTGTTTGCAGACGATTACTTAAATACTCCATAAAACACACTAATACCACCATTCCCAGTTGCGGGCGCGTATTCCTCAGAGCGAATTCTCGCCTCGGACGCGGTTGCTTTGCTCTGCAGGGAGTACGGAAGCCGTGACGCACGCACACGCGCGACCGCATCGTCTAACTACTGCTAGGTCGTCATCGAGCTTAGCATGAGAATATTGTATCGCTCTCTTCTTAGAGATTTACTTTTCTTCAAGTGCAGAATAGAGAGAGGACAAAAATAAATGATGGATGCCGGAATAATGCTCGAATTGGGCTAAAAACTAGGCCTGTCGCTCAATTTGATGTGAGTCTAGTGTGTTTTGGGTCGCTGTACGTCGAAACATGGAGTAGTTAGGGATAGGCCGTCCCTCGCGATTACCTGGGGTTGTGTATATAGCCGTTCAGCAGAAAAAAGAGATGGGGGAACAAATTCGGCTGTCGATGAAAAAGAAAAAAAAGAGAAAAGGTGGCTTGTCTCTGAGGATATATAGAGAGAAAAAACTGCTACTTTTATTCCTAGGTTACGCTGTAAAATCTCTAGTCTGGCCAGATCCCTTTCAGGATCACTACTAAAGAAAAATATTTGAGCAGTGGTGTCTTTGTTGGTGGAGTACGTATTAGGGTAGATAATTGGTGGGGCAGAGCTCCCTACGGCGCTACTCCTGCCACAGTTCACCCCGTACCATTCAACGATACGTCTATCAAATATTTTACCACCCCCCCCCCCCCTTCTCCTCTCTTTCTCTCTAACTCTCTTTTGCATTTGATTTGAGAATAAAAAAACGGTTTCTTTTCATGACTGAAGATTGACGGGTTTCTCTCAATGCAACATCAGACCTCTGAAAGGATAACAAACCGTGTTTGACATAAGGTTAACATTGTGGCCTAGGGCTCCCATAAACTGGCCCTGAATCAAGCAACCAACCATAGCAGATGGAATACCCCCTTTTCATTTCATTCTTTGCAAGAAATCCCTATTCCTTTCTCAGTATCTTTTTCCGTTCCCCCATTTCATATTCTCCTTTTCAAACTTTATCCCCCGTATAACAGCCGATGCTTTTCATCCTTATTGTTTTCTTTATCAGACCAAATATCAAATTGAGATGCACATATCCTGCTTAAAGGAAAACAAACTTGACTGGTGGTGAAAGATCGAGAGATGGACGTTAATTACTCTGAGTCCCTGCTAGCTTCCATACCAAACTAAGATCAACGAATCTATCTATCCTCAGGCCATCAATCAATCAATCTGTGATCGTCGAACTCTATCATTCGACGTCACTTACCGATTCATCACAACCCCCATCGCCGTATCAACCATTTGAGAGGGGTGGACGTTTTCGATTGCGTGATGGATTGGTTACTTCCCAGTCCAATTTATCAAGATAACTATTAGTATTAGGACCCTGCAAGAAACACAGACTCGATATCAACATGATGAATGAAGTTTGATGAAATGTAATATTGAATTTATACAGAGAAATTTTGTTGTCGCCAATTTGTATATTTGAAGTTTTGTCTCGCGCCTCTGAATAGGTGACTAGAGAGATGGCGTGTTTAAATGCTATATTATTATTATTATTATTATTATACTAACGTGCCACTAAATTATGATTCCTCACTTGTGATCAGTTCAAGCTTGTTTATTTGTTTTGTTTCAAACTTCAAGATAAAAGTTCAAATTGTCGTGGAAAAGTACTCCATTGTAGTTAGCTTAATGTTTGATTTTCATTTGACATCGTGCATGATATGAAATGAAACCAATTCCATATTTTATCGCACAGAGTCTCAAGTTGTAGCGTAATCACACATTGTGTGCGAGCCACCGTACACCTCTACTCTTTATTACTACATTTAGAATATATCTATTTTGAAAGCCGAATACTGAAACCAAATTGCGATCAAATCACCACGATAAACCCGAAATCTGAGACAACAAATAGCTATTACTATCACACGTGACAAGTTTTTAATAATAGTATATTTTAGTATTTTTATATCTTCTTTAGATCACGTGTAAAGCTTTAAAACTCTCGTCAGAGGACGTCTTATGTCAAATCAAAAGCTTTAAATCAATTGTATATAGGTTCGTATTGCTTGGTAATACTATGCAAGTTTATACAGAACAATGCCCATACATTATTACGGTTTGGTATCTTAACATCTTCTTTAGATGACAATTGGCATTAAAGAATGTGTGTATAGGTCTTTATTTCATAATAATTCACATGTTATCGCCTTTCAAACTATTTTATAATATATTCATTATTTAAAATTTTAAAAAGTTTGACGAGTCAGTGTCAATCTTTTGGTTGAAGTTAATTTTTCCACGGCTCACGCTCCCAATTATCTTTCCTCATCAAAGTTGGATTCATTTAACGGACACAAACTTAACATTTGAGTATTTAGAAGTTTAACGGTCCCTTTTTGTTTAACCATAAATTATATAAGTCGTCGATGTTATTTTGTTCATTTAATCTAGTTCAAGGTTAAAACTATTTTCACAATCCGAACACTGCGCGTTTAGAAACATCTGTACAAAGCGCCTAATTAATGTTACCTATCATTAGTGTTGTTACCATTATCATTATTGTGTTGCACACTGAAACACAAACCATTTGCTCGTACCCCTTCCTTCTCCTTCTAATTCTTTCAATGCTTTCTTTCTTTCTCCCCCCCTGCCTTTCTCTCTCTCTCCCTCCCTCTCTCTCTCTCTCTTTCTCTTTCTCTCTCTCTTTATTTATTTTCTCTCTCTCCCTCCCCCCCTTCCCTCTCTCGCTTTCTCTAAACTCGGTCAATTTGGCAAATTCGATGGCGCGCGTCCGCGCTGGACAAGCAGAAACACCCCGCATGGTATTGGTCCGCTTTGGTGCTGCCTGCCTGGTGGGGGTAGCTCGCGCGGTCTAGGCAGGAAAGAAAAGCACATGCCATGATCATTGTTAATTTCCCTACGCCATGGGAGAGGAGATAGCTACGTTTTGTCAGGATGAAATTGGCCGGAAGTTTAACTCGGCGCTACCAGACGCCATTTTGGGGGTGAAGATCGATGGGAGGCTTTGTATGGGAGTGTGAGGAGGAGATGAGATTAACGCTTGGTGCTACTCATTCTTTCCTTCCTCTCGGTGAATCCAGAACACGTTAGGAGATGATTGCTAAGCGGCCATCTTATTGTCAAGTTCGATTTACTGACACCCCACTGACAATGCAGATAAACTGTCTTTTCAGGTTTCATTGTGACGAGAGAAAACATTCACCGTTCCGAATAAATGAGGAAGCTGCTACAGCCCGCTCAACAGTCGGTCCTATTATGTTGAACGCTGTTCATGAACATGCTGAATACTCACACATGCTTGAAAAATAGTTGATGTTTTCAGAAATGTTCTGATGAACCGCTAGAGCAAGGTAGTAGGAAATGCACATGAACGACATAAATGAATAGCAATGCAAGTTAAAATCAGACGACAAGTCTACGCATTATACAAGTACTGAACAACCCCATGTCCCAGTGACGTAAGTTGGCATAAACTTTTGGAGACCTTTTTTCCCCAACCATTGGTTTTGCAATATGACATGTTATGACAATATGCCAAAGCAGTATGATATACAAGAAACATTGACTAATTAACAGATTAATGTAAAAGATTTAACGTAAAAGATTTTGAAAATCAGCTAAACCTTGGTGCAGAACATATCAAAGTCGTCAAAACTATTGGAAAAAAATATTTGAAGGAAAATCAAGATTGCCACAAATGGAATTGCTACGGATATTAATTTCTAAACACAGAATTAAGTTGCATGTTAAAAATATTAACATGCATAACATAATATAATAATATAATAACATAATATTAAGTCACAAAGCGACAAGAAATAATGCATTTATCATGATCACGCTAGCTATTTTTCTTTTATATGTCTTTTTATGCAGCGCTTTGTATCCTCTGGAAAAAGCGCTATATAAATTCAATTATTATTATTATTATTAGATATGCTGTCACATGTAGTCATACTATGATTATACGTCGAAAGACCAATGGGATACCGGCGTATGCCTCATACATGTCATACGTCGGGTATACGTTATATATAGGTAAATAATGTAATCCTCGACATACGTTTACAAACGTACTGAGTGATAAGTCAGAATACGCCAAAAAATAAAGTCTATTTAACTTGGTATTAGGCATGAGCTGTAAATACTGGCAATACGCTAACACTCGTCCGAATACTTTTCATACAAAGTATATACGCGCAGGCATTTCCCAAATTCCTCGTCCCTCAGGCATGTGCTGTCTAAAACATCCTAATAATGGCAGCACCACTGATAAGCTCTGGCACATCCTCCAGTTACGCTATCACCTCATCATTTTTACGAAACAATCAGACTATTAATCAAAGGATTTCCCGATGAAATCCAGATCTAGGAAAATCATTGAGAAGCTAGTTGGGAGTATACATTACAAACCTGCCGCATTTCACGGCCCATAGATCATTCAAATTGGGAGGATCTATGAAGATTTCTCACTTCATTGATTTTATTATCATCGAGGCTTGTATCATGGGTGATTTTATCTCCGAATCTAGATGTCAGATCGATGTGAATGAACATGCAGCATCGGATATCAGAGCGAGAGTGATTTCTACTCTTTTGGGAGAAATGAATAGGAATATTGCATTAGGCATAACCCCGATAGACGATTCTAATTTCATACCCGAGGCGATGAAGAAGGTTTGTCCCTTATTTACAGATCGCATACCGTGAAAACAGTGCTCTCAATAGCCGAGGAGATAGTTTGATGAGCTCATTACAGATTCAACTCTCGCATCTTTCTTACGCTTCTCCTCACTCCTACACGGCTCATCCAATGTATTATGGTATATCATCATTGAGATAAGTTGATGCGCCGTCCTGGTAAAAACACTCTTGAACGCGCCGCTGTTTCCCTGGGGTGTGTCCTTCACAGACTCGCATCCCCATCTCATCACCCCTTTCCAAGCATCATCCCATTTTCCTTCGGCTTTGCGAGAATTCATCTCGGTTTCTTGCTCCGGAAGCTTGGGAAAGCGGTAGAGTAAGGTGATCCTCGACGCTTTCCCCTCTACTCTCTGCCCCGTAGCAGACTGAACTCCATCGCCTGGGTCGGGGGAATAGCTGAACCGAGCTAAGGACCTCTTCTAGAAAGCCTTCCTTAGAAGTCGCATAACGTGAACACGTCTAGCTGTGCTTCGTGACTGATCCAAGTGGCCACTCCAGTCGGATTAGAGGAAGCATCAAGGAGGTGAAATTCCCTGGTAAAACCCTGACGAGAACCTCACTGACTTGTATTTATCTGGCAAAGCGAACGGGCCAGCCCCAAGGGTGTTTTCCATACGATAGCGCAAGAGACGGCATTCACTTACGTAGTCAAGTCAAGTAGGTTGTTGCTGTCCTCTTCGGCTGTGATTTAACCCCTTCTACCTGGCCCCTCTCCGCAAGGGTTACCCCGCTGAGATTCCCTCGATAACTTTGAAACCATTTTCACCTGTAAGTATCGCCAGGAGATGCTTGGATTATATTTGGCTTCGATTACCAATTCTTTAGATGGTACTCTTTATTTACTTTCTGAAAACATGAATATATTTCAGCCTTTGAACACCTCCTCTATCACGAAGGAAGACAATTCTCATACGCAATCGATCTCTCTCTTACCGTATTAATTCAATTATTGTTTTTATCTACACAAATAACTTGAAGATGCTAGCTCCAAGAATGGTGCTCATGGCGATGATAATGAATTATAATATGACGTAAACAAATAATGATCTACTCTTAATATACAGTGCACATGATATACGAGATGAAAACACTACAGTCTGTACACAAAAACAAATCAACGAATCTTTAACTATACTGTTTGAGATAAAATGTAAACTATCACATTTTTGGCCTGTAATACTTGATGTTGGATAATTGCACATTTTGTATGTTCTTCAATTTCTCTACTCGCAGATAGAGAATCAAAATACAAAGCGGGGGAGGGTTATGATTATACAGACATCAGATACACACTATCGACTATGGAATTAAGCACATGCCAAAAAAGGTTGAACGTAAATTAGATGGTTTTTAACCAGAATACGTCATCTATAGTAGAGTTAAAGTAGCGATAGGGTTTGACTTCCGGTTTCATAATTACCAAACATTTCTTGTAGCTGCTTTGCACATTTTCACAGTCATAATGAATCATTCTAAAGTGAAAACCATCGCTTCATTTTTTATCCCCCCCCCCCTTTTTTTTTTTTTTTTTTTTTTTTTNTCCCCCTTTTTTTTTTTTTTTTTTGATTTTTGGTATGTGTGTTTTTTGGTGGACGCGATGTTTAATGTCTTTGTGTTTTTTTTTTTTTTGTTTTTTGGTATGTGTGTTTTTTGGTGGACGCGATGTTTAATGTCTTTGTGTTATTTTCTCAAAGATTCGCTCTAATCATGTTTAAAACACTTTAAGGTGAAAAAGTAAAAAAATATTATTTTCCAATGAACGTACGTATTTATTGAACAACATTCATGCTCAAGCAAAAGAAATGTTTTAATTTTTAGAGATGAATTGACAGGATCCCTAAAAATGCTCATGATGCTATCAAACGTAAAATAGAACTGCGGGTTAGCCCTCATTTTATTTCAACCCGTAGGAATTTTTCAAAAATTTGATATGATATATGCTATTAACCTTTATATTTCTTGAGGGAAATGATTACGACTTAATGCTGGACAAATCTCAGTCCCATTAAAGATGCTTTATAGTTATCAACAGCCCCTGCAGTCACACGGACGTTAAATGTGCTAAATAAATCATCCTTCCCCTCTTACATGTCTTATGTCCTCCAGCTAATACTAATGCTCCTCTTTAATCATATAAGTGATGAAGACAGATCTGAAGTATAAGTACAGTGGAATTATTAACCTATAAGTTTCAAAGTGTACTAAGAGTATGTCTAAATATAGCATTTACAAGTTAATTCATTAACATTCAACAGGCCTCATTCGAATTTGCTTTCTCTTTCACTATTCGATTTGCTGTTGCATGTTCTTTTGAGGATATCGGCTCAATTATATGTTAATCATGAAATTTACACAACACACTGAGAGTTCTTGACAATCTACAGATCTATGCGTTCTGAATTAGATTTGTATTGTTTCAGCATGAAGCTCTCTTTATAAAAAAACAAAAAACATGAAAACCAGACCTTTGTATAATAGATATGACTGCCGTAATAAATTCAAAGACATACGACATTCGTTGACAGAAGCAAACATGTAGTCAAATAAATAATGCATATTGAAAAATTGTCTACTTCAAAAGCAGGATCTTTTAATTTGATCGTTAATTCTTCAATCATGTCAATGGATTACTACAAACCTTTTACATATATTATAAGGAACCATGTAAAGCCTAGAGCAACACTCCTTGTCAACTGAACACCAATCAGTTCATGACAGGTGCTTCCGTTTGTACTCGGACCCTATTCTCCCTCTACCAGGAATAATCTCCACCTATTAAAACATCTCCCCACCCAGAACTTGCTCCTGGCGTGAGATTAATGGCGTTTTCTTACTCACTTTGGTTTAGGAAATGATGTTGATGTGGTGTAGATGTAAACCACATATCTCGGTGAGCTGTCAATGTGGTTTTAGGATTAGCAGAGAGGGTTGACCTTGAACCACAGTCGAAGATCTGCTAATAATCGCTCTTGATGATCATCATTAAGTGCGCGCGCGTGCTTCGATATCGAACGATTCGCGTACTGTATAAATAGTCTTCTTATATTGTATAATTTTTTTATTTTCCCCTGTTTATTTCAGCATCCCCTCTTTTGTATTTTGTTGTCTCACGTTTCCTCCTTTTTTATTCCACAGCCTCATCCGCCTGTTTTTTTTTTCTTCTTATTCTCTCCATTTCTCACTTTCTCTTTGCCCATCACCCCAAAAGATATAAATAACTCGGATTGAATCACAACTACCAAAGATACAAGGAAAGAATATATTGTGGCGCCTTGCTTAGAAAAGGGAGGAAATTCAAATTCTGATTCAGCCGCCTTGTCATAATAACACTGGGCCAATCAATCGATTGAAGATCATAGACGAAAGAGGGTTGATAGTTGTAGCTCATCGCGTTACCTGTTGTCTTTTGTTTGTAATGGTCCCATTATTTGTGCGTACGTCGCGCCAGGCCTTGGAGTAGAGATAATAAAATTGACCACGGAACACGACACGATGAGATTTGTTATTTCAGAGAGCTCAGCTGAAGCGAACGTTGGAGATATCTGTAACATAATAATTCATTTGAGCGCATAAAATACCCCCACCCTGCAACGATTTATTCGTCATAATGCTAGGTATCTAGCGATAGCGTGATGATAGCTGGTCGATCGCTGTCTGCTACGATGCGCATTGCACAGATTTCGCTACGCGCGCCGATGCATAATTATCGCCAAGGGCCTTGCTATCGATTAAGGTTTGTCTAACGTGGTTCCCCAAACATCAACAATATCGCAATAAGAGACGTTAATCTGAATTATCAATGTTCTCCGCTTCTACTCGCTTTCTGTCTCTTCACGGTCTAATGATGAATCAATTTCCTCTCTGCTCACAGTTCTGACCATTTTCTTGATGTCGTTCTTCAAAGATGATAAGTTGGCAAGATCTCTTGATTAGTTGTCTTGGCACATGTTGAATTGATCTCATAACAACCGTGAGCTGAATATCAGCCACCTAATCACATTTCATCTGTAGCTCTGTCTTGTAATAGGAGAATTAACGTCAATAGAGTTGCAACGAATGATTAATTGTATGAGTAACATGTATGAGTAAAAATAATTGTAATGATGTCTGAACAAAATTATATAGAATTAGCGACTGGTTTCCGTTTCGAAAACGTTTTTAATCTTAATAGGCATGTATTCAAAGGTATTGAACATGTTGAATCTGTATATTGGTCGTGGTAAATGATTTTGTAGAAAATCACCTTTAGTGTTCAGAAATTGATTTAAATATAAAACTAAGAGTGTATAGAAATGGAATCATTTGTCTGCATTTCTACATTGTCTTTATCATCAAATTTCTTAAATGAATTCGGACCTATACCTCATTCACACTTACCTGCTTTTTTTCATATGGCGTTTTGCCAGTGAACAATCGGGGAATACTATTCTGGTATGGCACTTGGACTGTTTATCTGTCAATTGTTATTGGCTTGATTTATTTCCTCAAACAGCAAGAATAATGTATGGTGTGCACCCGACTTTTTGAATGAGTAATAGTGAATAGGATATAAATGTCGCTACTCTTGAGCATGATTAACGTCCCTTCGATGATGTGTGATTATGTTATGTTTCGTCACTTAATGATTTAATGTTCTGTAATTGATTGTGAAATGTAATTTTATCTGATTTATTATTTTAAAAAATGATGAAATATATTTTTGTAAAAGTAAGTGGAACGCATTCAATGTTCCTTTATTATACCACTGAAAATGGTGCCGGATTGTGATTGTTGTGCCCGCACAGTTCAATACATGATGTACAGATATATAGTCCGATGACAAAAACTGAAACATATCATACCCTGCTTGATAAGTTAAAAGAAATATCATACAAAAATTCGCTATTGCAGATTATCAGAGGTTTTTTTTTATTGTGCACATGGGCGTGCATGTAATTTACTGGGTTTGGGATACCAACAAAAATAACTGTATATAAACATATATATGTATTATAATGAATCAAATGATTTCTTCATCGCACTGGATGATGGCTTGCTAGTCACCTTGATCTAAGACAAATGGAAACACATTTACAATAGTTTTTAGCCATAACATAGCCATATAAGTGGCGGCGAAAATATCATTCTCTTCTTCATGCTTTTCAGTCCTCAAAGAACAGTACTTTGAAAGCAATGACCATGTTATATAGAGGTGTATATCGCCAAACAATATGTGTATATATGAGGATGATAATTGTGTTTTGTTCTTCATTATTCATTTTATTCCCAATGCGTCCCTGGCCCATATAACTCTCGATTGGACGCGCAACTCAATTCAATTTAGGTTCTCAAAATATATTTTACTCCGAAAATTGTTAAGACTTATATTCACGCTCTCGAGCTGTAGAAAAGATTGCATTTTAAATCAACTGTGCATTTCCCTTACTCTCTAAGTTTGAAAACTAAAATTGAATTTTTCATCTGCTCCAGATTGCTGTCAGGGACAAATCTGGAGGATTGAACATTAATCTAAATATTGATATTTTAAAATCAAATCTTAAGATTAAAAGTTTCAATCATTTAAAACCTAAAATTATATCAAAATATTTAAATCTTTGACACAGATTGAACTATTTAATCAAACAGATTGAAGCTTGGATTCAATTATCAGATTGACAAATCAATTCTCAGTTTTGTGTTGAGTTGAAAGCTTCCACAAGTATTGATACATTAGAACACAAACAACAATACACACATCTGGAAATGATACAAAAAGTGACAGTAAGTATCAAGTTAAAAGTCACAATATCATACATTGTATTCAACATTAAACTTTTAGATCCTGAATGTAACTGATATAAAATAAACTAGTAGAATTCATGATATCCTTTATTTTCACTTAACATTATGTTTATTTAATTTAATGCAAATGTTGGCCCTGGAGGCGCCGGCCGTGGCAAATGCCCCCATGCCCCCACCCCCCC
>BQKZ01000007.1:80650-104228 GCA_036244855.1 Temnopleurus reevesii
GCTTACAATAAATCCATCTCTTCACTCCAATCATCTGCGCTTTACTACGCGAAAATTGCTGTAAAATGATTAACCATAATTATAGGTGAAGTTCAAAGTGTGTTTTCAAATATTTTTCGTAGAAGATTGTTGTAAGCATGATTATAAAAATTCATAATTGCATGTGATTTAATAATTGGCCATCATAACTTTCCTCTCAAAAAAATTGTCATCTACGTCAACTCCCTACCATGGACATCCTATGATATTTCCTTTGACATCCCTCTCCCATTTTCCCACATGTGACTTTCTTCTAGGACATTATTCTTCCAAACAGTACTCCCTGGTTATCCTCAACCCTAAAGAGCTGAGGGGTGAGGTTTTGTGACCTACATCTTTCATCTATTATTTGGGCCTCCAATCTTTGGACCATTCAGTCTCTGTAAAACTTTTGGTTTGTATGCCGAAAGGCTGTTGTTCTTGTAAGCTCAATCGACCTCTACGCCTACCAAAGGTGAGGCTGTTTATTTAGGGCAGCAGTAAACACATATATATTTTTTCTATGTCGAAATGACCAGTTCTGTACTTAAATAATCCCAGAACTCTGTGCTTACTGCAAATAACGAAACCTTTTTTCTTCGCATCTGCGTCATCTACACATTACAGCCCACAGCACACCTTACGATTGTTCTGTGATGCAATATCATTTGACAGAAGCATTTTGACGCATAGACATCGTTTATTCAGGCTTTGAAGACTAAGATAAATAATGGAATTTGATAATAGTAGTAATTGTAGTAGTAATAGTAGTAGTAGTAGTAGTAGTAGTAGTAGTAGTAGTAGTAGTAGTAGTGGTAATGTAATATGGGTTCTTATATTAATAATAGGAATATATATGCGATTGATATCTTTCATCTGCTTATCAAAATGTAAGTATTTTATTAAGTCCGTCGGAACTTTCCCACAAATATATCAAGACTGTAGAGTGAAAAAGTCTTAATGTGATGGATACGGAATATGCAATATTTGATTCTCATGTACTGCAATTATTCATCCATGGGCAGTGATGGAATTTATGTGATTATCACATATATGTGATATTATCAGAAAGATTTAGAATGAGATAAAACTCAATTATGACCCCGGGCAGAATGTCGATTACAGCGCGTGCAGGGCTTGTAAAAAATGAGGTGATAATTGCTATCATTACGAACATGCTTATAAATGCGATAGGTGAGATCCTAATTCCCATCAAGGATATTAAATTCAATAAAGAGATTACTGAAAGGTTGGTCTAAACTCGGACTGCCTTCATAGGTGTGCTCCCTTCCCTCTTCCTTGCGATTCTAGCCAGATATTAGCCCCCTCAACGACATGGTAGCCAAAGATAAGATCCCTTCGTCAGCTGAACATACCCTCTTCCTGAGGTCCACTGATAGTCTTCCTTTCACTGGCCCCATTCAAATAGGTGCAGCGAGAAGAGGTATGATACAGCCGCCCCCCCCCCCCCCTAATTGCATCTTTAACGTTACAGGACCCTGGTATTACATATCACGGCCTCGCTGAAGAACAGCTTGTAGCTGAGTGCAGGCACAATTTTGTAATATTTTGTTTTTACCGTGAATAAATAAAGTCAACCAACCAACCACCCCCCCCCCCCTTACCACCCACAAATAAAAGGATTTAGATTGTATGTACTGGTATTATCGAAGAATATTACACAAAAACTCTTTTCCCAATTGGTATTTAGCCCACGGTTCCCTCTTCCCCAAACACAAATAGATAAAGATAAAGTAGAGTATGAATAAAAAGATAAATAAATGCATAAGTAAATGAATAATAATGATAATAAACAAATAAATTAAGGCATGAATACAAAGATTAGAGGGGGAAACACGACATGCCGTAACGTCATCTCCGATGAGATTTATAATATTAGGTTTGAAATAGCGGGTGTGTCTAAAAACAATACTTATTGTTTCCCCGACCTCCGATTTCAGAGCCACCCCCCCCCCTTCTATTGTCCACCCATATTTATTTTTAATACGATGATTAATCCCATGTTCAGTTGTGACGGGGGTCATGTCGTTGATTCTGATGGGGTATGACGTAGTTTGACAGGAAACATAGGGAGTATGAGCGCACTATTTTCACCTTGATGACTGAGATATGACTCGTCTTTATTGTTCACCACAGACCTGCTCTAAAACAGACAATTCCGACCATGTGAGGGGGACAGGCCATCTTCAAAACGGTACATGAATAAACGGGGAATTTTCCCTCTCGCATCCGCATCGCTATATTTAGGAAATGACGAACTTGATATTTCACTGACCTCGGTTTTTGTCCACTTGCTCGGTTATGACGCGCGCCTATCTCTTTTCAAACGTATTGCGTTTGTTTTGGAAGCTGATTTACTCTGTCATCTGGCTTGGTTGTGCTTCTGTAGCCAGTATATATTTGGCACCCTTTACTTTTTTAATTACAAAGATCATGACCTCAAACAAAGACTCTGTGAATTTTAATGCGCTTATGTGCTGCATTTGAAAATAATAAGCGCATTCATATTTAGCTTCTAAATATCATAAACCTATAGGCCTATACCTCAAGTAATTTAATAGTCTTTGTTTGGTGAACCAAAATATGAAGCGAAATTAAATAGAAAAAGTGCCCGGAACCTGGAAAGGTGACAGAAACAACATATGTACATAAAATGCAAAGTCAAAGGCAAAGATTCGAGTATAAATTTAAATGAGAAATGGCCAACCATTCGCAAATTCAATACACCAGTTTAAAGGGGAACTATACACTCAGACATTAAATTGCTATCATTAAATGAAGAAAAATAAAATGAACAAACTGTGAAAATTTGAAAAAAAATCGGATAATCCATTCAAAAGTTATACATTTTCAAAATTTGTATCTACACCCCTCATGGGCTCCTTAAATTGGTAAACGTACAGACAAAAAATGGCTGCCAACATGGAGAACTCTCCATTCGCTTTGTACACAAAATTTCACATTTCCCTCTTTTTTCAGAAAAGTAGACAAAATTTTGTTTCTTCCGTTAAATCAATTCTGCAAACATTCCAGAAAGAACGGGGTTGATTCCTCATTTGAAATATGATATTGATCCATTTTCAATAAATTTCTATGCAAAGTGAATAAGGAGTTCTCCATATATGACATCACAGATTATGCTAATTAGATATACGCATGTCAATTCAAGGATGCCCAGCACAAGTGGAAATGATAACTTTGAAAATTTATAACTTTTGAACGGATTATCCAATTTTGATCAAATTTTTACAGTTTGTTCATCTGATTTTTCTTCATTTACTGACAGTACAATATTGTCTGGGTGTAATTCCCCTTTAATGAGATGAGTTTGGAGAGCAAGATCCAGAGATAAAATTTGCTGTCACTGGTGTCATACGAAGTTTCTGATCAAATATGGCGCCACAACTGCATGAGTCAAGTATACATCATACAAATTTAGAAAACAAAATGGGAACACTAGGAGCACCGTTTTGGAGGCATTGCTATACACTCTTTACTCAGGGTGCAACTCTTTTCTTCAACATAATCATTCTTTAAAAAACACGGTTACTGTTTCGAAACCAAGTCAAGCAAAGCGTTCTACCGATTGAGCTACCATGGCTTTCAACTGATAGACATATCCATTGCCCATGTATCCCTCACGAGGAACGGGACTCCAAAACAAACATAAGTCAAAGTATACGCCTGTCTTGATGTCCGTCGGATAATAAGAGCAGCTACAAAGCTAAGTCTATAGAGCGTTTTGCTTGGAACGATGTGATCATTCACAGTGCAGCTTCGAATCTCACAGCTTTTGCGATCGCATATATTTGTTTTCTTGTAATATTGCACACTAAAATGTTCTACTAGATTACCCAGACAAATGTATGTTAATATTCAAGATGATGTCTACTGATGCTGGACTAAACCAGGTTAGTCCGATTTGACATCAGCTTGACTAGAGCGTCTGATTATTAAAAAAAATGTGCGGATATATTTGTTAAATCTATAAGAGATTTCAAGTTGCTTACAACTCGTAAAGACCACCCGTGACTGGACATGATGATAATTTACTGCTTAATCATGTTTTGTCGACTTTGATTCAAATCTAACAAACCCAATCTCGTTTCTCACGCCACAAACCCAAGATAATGCCGTGTGAAAATCCGCGGCTATAAGACAGATTTTCCGTCAATAATCGTCGAAATCATGGAAAACTTGTTCCATTTTTATCGTCAAGTGCCATCTATGCGATGATTCATTGATTTTCATGTTTTAAGAGTGAAGTAACTCGCAAGTAAGTAGCCGCTTGACCTTCACGGGTCTTTCCCTGGCTTAGAAGAGATAGTAGCGAGGGTCCACAATCACAGGACTAAGAAAAGAAATGGTGTAAAGCGACTTTAATGCGACTAAGCGTCATTGGCTAATCCCATCTCGTGTCATGTGACTATGTAGATGAGGTTTTCCGCACAAATTGAATGTTTTCCTGCCCTATGGCCCACGGTCATGTGCAGTACATGGTGCAGCATAAAAGTGTCGTGATCTGGTAATTGTGCCATTCGAAACATTTAAGCATGAAATCACTGTTCCTATTTTCGTCTACGTATTGGCAATTGGAGGAAAATGCAACTGAAGTGATGTAAAAAAATAATATATTCTGCCGCGTTTTGACAGATTATTTCGTTTTGAGCTAGATATATTTTGATCGTCATTCGTAGTAATGGTATCTTTGGTCGAATTCTTGATATCAAATGGTTTTTGCCATGGTATTGATGCCTATTTCTACCCTACAAGGTGCTCTATTGTAACGGCGCCTACGTCCCTCCAGGTGCAAAATGGCATCTCAATTTCTTATTGTGTACATTGATCAGATAATAATCATTAGAACGTTATGTCTGATTTCGGTGAAAAGTTTACGCTGAATATAAAATCCAGTTCCTTATTTTGCACATGTAAAGCCTTTGTGAATTTGAAGAATTCATCTTCGTCTGAGTTTAATCTTTTGTATTCTGTCACAAAAGTAGGAAAGAAGCGAGGTTGTCTTGCTGTCTATACATTAATACTGAGGAAGCGGATGGCACAGTTTGAATCTCTTTCAGTTTTTGTCTCGTCAACAAAACCATATGATTTCATTCGGATTTTAAACGTTTGTTGTAACAGAAAAAGGAAAAAGACGGATAACTTATCCGCGTTATACCATCGTCCGTGTTGATGATAAGGATGATCTGTTGAGGTTAGGGAGTCTGATTCCCGCGTCAAATTTGGACATGTTTTTGCTTCCCCACTGTGTATCTGAAATTTACTTGTCGCTGGCTAATACTTGGTGCTTCTGCAGAGCTCTGGTGGGATTGGACGGGGAGCTATTGGTTATACGACCTGTTAGAGAAGATGTCATTAACATGGCAAATTACCTTATAAGTGAAGAGGGAGAAACGGCATGGATGTCGCTGAATGACATCTGTCGTTACGGCTTACACTGCTAAGACCTTAGGATTTCTATTTACGACTCTGCGGCTCCTTAATTGACTCATTAGACGGTCTTAATTTTCAACAAATTCGATATTCATTTACATGAGATAGAGAGAAAGAGACGAACAAGGATGGATGTGGATTGATGGGACGAGAAATAGGAAGAGAAAGAGATAATAAGTACGATTAAGATGGGACGCGGATCAGAACTACCGAGAGCGTGAAGGAATTAACATGTTTTCTCTCTCTTTCTCTTAGCCTTTCATCAGAATGTTATTCGATTGATAGGTAACGGAAGCCATGTTTATAGCACCCAGGTAGATGTTACGTTATACGATGAGGGCAAATTAACCTTCTCATTTAGGGCGTCCTAATCAAGCCTTACAGGTCAAAGTAAATCATTGACACGGTCCCACATTATTCATCCTCATGTAGGGCTCGCCTCAATTGACCCATTTTAACCTGTCAGATGGTTACTTAGCTGGGTAGTTTGCCATTAAATCGGATAATGAATTGGAATGTACATCTTAATCACTGGCTAAAATGACAATTAAACATAGCTGGAAAAGATCACCGATCAGGGAATGTAGAGTAGTTCTTTCTGTTTTACGTTGTTTCAATTATTATACATCCATGTTAAGCTGCATCACTTTGCTCTTATTTTTCAACTTTCTCTCTGAACCAAATGCCATCAAACCTACCATTGATTTGAAAAATACAATTTAAAGATGTGACAAGTTTTGAATAATTTACGAGTCGTCCCTATTATCTGAGTATTCTCGCCCTCTGATGGCGTAAAATGGTTAGTCAACGCATCATCTAAAATGATCATGTACACATTGCACAAACTGTGATGTCAATTTACATTATTCACCATTATAAAAGTCTTCCTCTTCTTCTTCTTCTTTTCCTTTTTATCCTTATTTTATCCTTCTTTCTTTTATCTTTCTTTTCATTCCAAATCATGATATTGCCTCCAGAATACAATAAATACCGCTAACATGAATGGGTCATGAGGAGTTGAGATGTCCTTTAATTGGAATGGAGTACTCGGAAGCCCTCGGGGAGCCGTCGGGAAGTCTTCGGCTATCCCTCGGGTATCACAATGTGGGCATGATGGTCTAAGAGGATGCCCTCTATTAGCTGAGAAGGTCAAAGTTTGACCCTGAGAGGTTTCAGTGTCTCGGTCATTTGTTCACTAGACTCGCGGTCCAGTCTGTCCTGTGAAAAAAAGAAAAAAAAAACAGGCACAATTGATATGACATTATTCATTTCATCATCAGCATAAATGGTATTGTTCGTTGGTCAATCTTTAGAAGCTGGACATTATCGAGTCAAGATATATGATGTTCAATTTAATGGATGGGCATTTAAACACCATAATCAGACACGTACCTCGGAACTTCACGATCAAGGGCCCAACAAATTGAAAATTTAGCACTCCCTGCCTCCCCCCCCCCTTCTTCAAGAAGCTGACGAGCCCAAAAAGCGTTCTCAGCTTTCATTTATTTGCGCCCCTTAGCAAATGTACGCCCCTTTTTAATAGCCTTGTATTAACCGTTGAGCCAGCAATGCCCCCCCCCCCCCCCCCCCGAAGATTCGCCCATAGTTCGTCCATCACAAGGGAATACATTCAATAAGAACACGGTAAATACTAATCATTTTGCTAATCACTATCTTTTATCCTATTGTGCCATTATCCCTTTTCCCTATACATGTATCTGAAACATCCATCATACACGGACAATGTGGAGGCATAATGGGGAGGGTATACAATTCAACAGACAAATAAATTATAAATCTAGACATTAGCAGAAAAGGGTACCACTCAAAATCGATATATTACCAATTATATAAAGAAAAAATTACCATCATCATAATCTTATATTACTTGATCGTAACACTGTCGAGCCAGTGATTTTAACTCATTTGATACCGAGTTGGCTTGGGGCATTGTGTTTGGGTCTATGTAAAAAAAAATCGTCATCATATTGTTGTTAAACGTCTCAAACTATCATTGGTGTTCCCTTTGAAAAAAACGTTGACATCCCTCGATAATTTCAATCAAATTCCGACGCATTTTGGCAAATTCATCTATATAAGTTATGTCATTTATGCAACGAAACTTATTGGACCTACCATTACCCGTATGTTGGAATTGAAAGTGAAAACGTGTTTCTATCTTGGGCCTGATTATAAGAACAATGTAAGTGACAACTCTGACGTCAAGTCCGATCACACAAGAGATTTATACGCAAATATATGTACGTAAGATGAATACTTTTTCATATTAACATGATTAAAACCATCATGACTAAACTTTTGTGTTAACATGACTAAAGTCCTCTTAAATTTAAAAATAGTAAACAATCCCCCTGTTTCTTTGAAATAAAACAGATAAAACTCACAGGTATGATTCACCTGTTGCTCTATGTAAAAACAGTACCCAAAATATAGTCTTTAATTTTCCTCCAAATACAGAAGTCTCAGACATACATTTGAGTTATTAGCCTAGTTATTCCTTGCGTAAATTGAATTTGAAATGCCCTCACTTGCGCAGAATTACACAGGAAAGACGCTTAAACGGCGTTGAATTTACTTGGTTTGACTCCATTTAGGGTGGGCAAACGTGTAACTGAACCATGATATTTGTGAAGATGTCAACCGTTCCGAAATAAGCACGAAATACAGATTAAAATATGAATAATGCAACAGGTGAACCAATGTGATAACAAACATAACAACAATTATCATAACCTCAGCCATTCACTTGAAATGAAAACCCTGAATTCATATGACAATACACCTAGCACTTTGTATTCCAGAACGGTTGGCCTCTCTGCATTTGAAATCCAGCTGAGATGGCCCTGACATTGGCATAAGAAAGGGGGTCGTTATGGAAGGGCACTCGAGAGCTCATAACCAATCTACCACGTACGAGGGTCACTTCAAGGTCATTCCCAAATGTTGTTTTTCACCTTGCAATGATGTGGGGTAGACATGAGGGCAAACGGGAGGAAAGAAGGGATTGGCCTGCACATTATCGCGGAACTTACATATTATGAGATGGCCGGAGTTAGGCACATGACGAGCAAAAACTTATAAAAGACTATAATTTGTTAATGATACTCGAGTTAAAATAACAAACATAAAGAACAGAGTTAGAAGGGCAAATATTAACACTCTGGTTTTTGTTGTGTCTATTTGATTGTAAATTTAGGGTGACTGAAATGGTAACGGTTATGATGATAAGATTATACATGTGGTAATATGTAAGTAAATTATTGTCATGGTAACTTCACTAATATATCATTAAATTTTGTCTATATTTCATAACAATGTTCTGGCGACTCCGCTTATATCATCTGTACCATATACTTAGAATAAAAGTATGCGACCTGTTGTTTCCCTCAAGATAGAAGATATGATTTGGCTGGTGTAAAATCATAATTTTCAATATATTTTATGAATATCCAATATCAATAGCATACACATTATCAAATATTATCATGGTATTTAAAGATTGCAAGTGTAAGATTTCGTTATCACATAGTTTTTTTTATATGATTAACCCATCATCAAAATGTTCCATCCATCTCCATTACTCTCCTACCCTACACCCTCTTAATGCACCCTCCCACCCCTAGGACTCTTCAATAATCCCATTACGTTCCATTTCTAGCCACCCCTCCACTCAACAATACCAGGCGATAACTCGCCGGCACCTGTTCTCACCCCTTCTAATACCAGGATAATGCCACATCCTCTTAATCCACGCTCCTTAAGACGCCTCCTTAACCCTCCCAAAATGTTGTTTTCCCTTCCAAGTTCAAGAAAGGTTAGGAATTGCTTAATCTTGTCGGGTTATCACCAAAATAGTCCTCCTAATCCCTCTCTCGTTTTTTAAGTAAAGAAATTGAGAAGTTGAATGAATCACAATTGGCTACAGGCTCGGTGTGAAAATAAATCTGATGAATAGAAGATGAGATTTGATAGGGTAGACACCTTGGTCACGTGATTGAAGGACGGGAACTTTGGATGCGTTTATATTCATTATAAAGACGCTCTTATTTCGCCTTACGAGGAACATTGGAAATAATAAGCCTTCATCGGCTTGTATGGGTTACCCAGTCATGTATGTTGCTTCTGACGAATAAATCAAATTAAATCAAATCAAACATGTCTGGTGTCAAAACTTCATGAAATATATTGCGTCGGTGTTAAGTGTTAGCAGCTATTATTTACCGAATGGGTATACAAGTGTTTGATGTCTACTTTCGTTTTGACAGGCATTTTTGTGCTAGGAGTCTGACCAAATTGACCAATTTTAAATATTCATTGTCTCGCTGAGTTATTCAAGCAAAACATTTATGCTCTGGTCACAAACTAAAACAGCAACCAGCCGACTTGTATCCTACTGGAATGCCGCTGGAATATGCATGATCCAACAAGTTTTCTAGTTGGCTGTAGAGATATAGTCCTAAATATGTCCCAAAAATATAGTCCCAAAAAAGTCGAGCAGGTTTACAGCCTACGCAAAGACCTGCAGATTTCCTGCCAGTGGTTTGCCTTATAGCCCTGTAGCCACAAGTAATCCAGCGCTGCCGACCGGCGATGTCCAGATGCTGGATTACCTATGACTCGCACATCGGTCACCGACCAGCTAGCCACCGATCACACACCGGCGCGGCGTCCAAGCGGCCAGTGCTCGACAGCAAGCGTATTTTCGTCAGACAGCGATATCATTTCATCTTTGCGCTAAAACTTAATCAGCGACCAAGCGAAGCCCCATCTCCCCCCCCCAAGCGACAACGACAATAAGCCCAACAGTTCCCAAACTATTGACAGTGACCTTAAAGCTACCTTATAACATTCCACCTTCACACTTCCCAAGATATTCATGTAGTTAATTTAATTCGTCAACAATTCGTCACCCTCCCCTCGATTCACCTTGTAGTATCCTAAATATCTGAACAATTGGTCAAGGAAATCCAAATGTGTAAGCAAGTAAGATTCTTGTTTTCATTTCTTACAAATTTGTTTCTTTCCTTTGGTGCACCATTTCCATTATTTGGCGTCAAGAATGTTTCGTGATAGGTGATGGTTTTGTCCTCTCTAACTTTCGCGCCAGATTTCCCTATCAGCTTTTATACGGAAATGTGTCATTTTTCCTCTTGTTGATAGATTATTATGCCCTTCTTCTCCTTAGCATTACACGTCATATAAGAACATGAAATGTTTGGAGGTTTATGTTCCCTGTATACATGTCTAGGACGCGAGAATGGGATTTGAACCTACTTGCTTTTTACGTGATTTTAACGCCTTTGATAACAACCAAAACTGATAATTTCATTTTTCGATATGATTCTAATGTATTTTCAGTAAAGACTTAAAGGCTTTAATTCGACATTGGAGATTGTCCACTCGTTTTGGTTCTCCCTTTTTTCTGTTATAATGTTTCTCGCGGTAACTGTCTTAGGGATCTGTTTTATGCAATTTTAGATTTTAGGAAAGACAAGAAGCAAGTCTCATGCACAAATTGTGTCAATTTGTATTCGGAGGACTTAATATATTCTTCCTTACAAGATATTTCAAAGGAATGCATTCTTCTAATATACTTAAACCTCTCCGATATTCATTACGGATGGAGTGCCAACAATATATTCAATATAATATTTAATCAGTCCATCAAAATAAGTAAAAACTTTTTGACCATGTCATTTCTCAACCATTCTCCTTTCATTCAGTGACCTTAGACTTTGGTTTGTAACTCCAACGTCTTAAAGGCTGTCAATATTGAAAATAAAAAGAAAACATTCTCTGGGAGAGCACCGCATCCGGAAAAATATGGGAGATGTAAAGTGAAGCGAGGGGTAATCCCCTTACCCTTCCCTCAAGCAGAGGGGGCACCGCTCATCCCCTTCCGATAAACTGGCACCAAGGTTTAAATAGATGAGGGCTTAAAGGTAGTAGATGGGATTTGTAACCTACTCGCTCCTCTTCCCAAAAAGGTTAAAAAGTAAGAAATATAAATTTGTGTAGCCACATGAGATTAAAAGTATTTTCATGATCCGACTCTTAATGAATATAGGATTAATTCTTATTATACATCATTCTGGCAATAATCATAATCAGTGGTATGGGTATTATATATCGGAGTTCAATATATGATTATATCCCAATAAAAAGTACGAAACTTCAAGGTTTACAGAATAGGTAGATGGATAGACAATAATTAATTGAATATAGAAAACAAATAATCACAGCTACAAAGCTGAATGACGATTCCCCCCCCCCCACTACAATATAATTATCCGTATTGTTAAAAAGTTATTTTTTAATAATTTTCTTTTGTACGTTGCCTGCAAAAGGCTTCAAAAACATTATTTTTGTTAGTTTCTGGATAATATATATATTATTGTTTGCTTAATTAATATATGTCCTTCCTTTTCGATTTCCTTTTATTGTTGGGGATATTAACACAACTTAGATAATGTCATGACACCTTTATTTAGGGATCTGTACATCAAGACCACACCTTATTGGAACCATCTCTGAATATGCTGTACTAACACAAGGACGTTTTACCAACTATAAATGCAAATTGCATTTAAAACAAAGTGCTGTGTTAGCACTTATGATTGGTATTTAAATTGAACAACAGATTCAGAACAACATTCTTTTACAGTGTGAAGGTGTGTATAGTATGTATAGGTGTAAGTCATTGGCCCACTGGTATCTAAGAGGGTAACATGTATGCCTACAAAACGTTACTAATGGCAGGTGTGTGTTTACGCAGAGTTGGGAGAGAAATAATACAAGAGTGAAAAACAGACCGATATTGAGTGCTTTGGGAAAGAAGAGGAAGGATGGTGGATGATATCGAGAGGTAGAAAGAGTGAAACGGGATGAGGAAGAAAATAAACATAATCATAAATAAGGCAGGTTAAAGTAACGAAAATGGCAGCATATTTGATTAAAAACTTAACTGTTTCTCTATTCAACAAGTCCCTGTGCCATACATTGTTGATCGCCATGTTTTATATATTTTCGTCGGGATGGATCCTCCCAAATAGATCACAGTCATTTCAAGTCTTTCTATCTCTTTAATGCAATTACCCAGATTGTTTTGATTACCAATAGACTGTGCTTATTGGCGCTGGATTTGATACACATTGTTCAAACTTTTATGAACTTTTGTGGGTATATCATAAAGAAATATCAGGTGATAAAGAATATTCAATGTTCAAAATAACCTCGCTTTTATCTCTAAAAACTAGTGAATTATACATATGTTTGAACATTATGAGCAATTGTGTGACAGAGAGAGATACACACTTAATCATATGGAATTAAAAAGACGTAGATAGTAAAGAGATAAAAAAAAACGCTTGTGAGAAGAATACCTCGCTTTCAGTTGCGATATATGTAATGTCAGGGAGTTGACAGATAGGAGGAAAGGGGTTAATGCGACTACAGACAGGAAGGACACTAGAAAAGCATTGGAGACAGGTATTAACTCGCTCGAGTGTTACCCGCGCAGATTAACGGTGTTTGCGACCGTGGGTGAGCTTGGTAAAGATTACATATAGGCATCACTCTCCTCCTCCTCCTATTCCTCCTACTAATACTACTACTCCTCCCCTCCTACTCCTCATCTCACCTCCTCCTCACCCCCCTCCTGCGCCTCCCCCTCTTCTCTCCTCATCCTCCTTATAATCCTCCACCTCCTCCACCTCCTCCACCTCCTTCTCCCCTCCTCCTCCTCCTCCTCCCCCCTCCTCATCCTCCTCCTCCTCCTCATCCTCATTATCCTCCTCCATTCTAACACACACGCGCATTGAGAGTTTATTGTTTGGTTACGATGGGTTTGACGATGCATTCACAAAAATATTTTGCCATCAGAGTGATCAGGTTCGGCTAGGGAAATGATCATGAGGAGCGCCATCTGTAGGATATTTTATTTTATTTCCTAGTCCCTGGTTTTTTAGCTCACTGTGCTACCTCTCGTAGCAGGCACTAGACCAGTCTTTGACGGTTAATCAGGATGATATTAGAATGCCCCCTTGACTTTAAAATGTCACCTCTTTTACTACTCATATCATACGTTGAGCAACGCTATAAAAATTATAAAGAGATGTAAACGTTGAAATGACACATAAATGAAGAAATTACATCAATATTAATATTTCTAATAATAATGATAGCAATGATAATAAGTATAATGATGATAATAACAAAAACAACAATGATAATAATGATAATAACAATAATATTATTGATAAACTAATAAATAGATAAATGAATAGATAATGATATCAGGTAGTTTATGTTGGTTAAAAATCCCAGGAATAAAATGCAATATGGGATTCGAAGCCTATATTCAATGCCTAATTCGATTGGCATTGACTCATATTGTGCTTGTGTATATTCAACATTGTTTAGCAATTAATCAACATTTCTTTCTGATTTCTTTTTAAAGATGTTTATTTATACAATGAGGGGTCGTCACCATAGCTTTTGTTCAGGGATGTGTGTCAATGACTTTCTGATAAGGGGTTTTTGTTTTGTACAATTTTACCTTTTTACCTATAAGGTTTGTAGAGCTCAGATTCTGAAAGGGATTCGCTAGCACCCTTCATACCTACAGACGGTCATGCAACGAAAGAGCTTTCAGATTTTCCATTCATGTATTACGCCCACTTCTTAATTCATATTTTCATGCATATGCTTTACCCTGATATTTCATGTATGTTGGGGTTTTTTTTATAAGGCAGTCAAAATTCTCGTCTCGTAGGTGCCTTTGTATAATAGCCGCGCTGCGTGCATACATGGGATATAATGTCATGTTCCAATACCTGTATCATGTATATCATACCTGAATAGTTTGGTATTGATTTACACTGGTGGTGATTTTTTCAGAGCCATACATTGACGTGGACGAATGTATTATGTCTTTATAACTATTATATTTTAATGTTCGTGTCATAATATTCAACGCATTCTAAGACCTTCACATATTCATGTTGCTTATCGAAATATTTATAAGAATTGAGACCTTGACTACCATCAAATTCCTAGGAGAGCTTTTGGACAATCATTTCTGTTCATGTAAATACTCATTTTCTTTATCTTTAATGTAAACAAAAACAATGTTGGCAAAAATAGAAGCTAAAATAAGGTCAAAGTTGATTGAACGCCACTAGATTACATTAGTTTGGGGACGACTTCATTTGATGATATGTTACCGACATTATTTATTTGTGTAATTGTTTGTCCAACTTTGGACAAACGATCACTAACAAACAGGAGACATGTGTTAAATATTGATTGATGATGATGCTCCCACGTTCTAATATTGTGGTGTTTGTGCAGACATTCATCAAAACATCATGAACATGTCGAATATCAGAATGACCAAAATGAAAATGAGGAACATTTAAAGCTAATATTGAATTCCTCTAATTAAATGCGGAGTTATGTACACAGTATGCCATTGATTAATTATCAATGCTTTGTTCACGTCGCATGGTTCCGAATAATTATCAGGTAAAGTAGAAAAAGAGTCTTTGTTTTATCACATTTTGAAGCATCAGCATGACCAGATGTCACATGTTTTGCTTTCCAGATGCAGCAGTATTGTTGAATATGGACATCATCATAAAAGCCTGTGGAAATTATCAAATTAACATACACCACCTATTCAAATGGTTATCAAGTTGTGCTTATGTAATTTAGTTCATGAGTTGACTATCATTTGTCCCAAGAAGTCTATCTCGTACATGTTATATATCGTTAAGGGAAGCCGCACCGACACCAGAATCATTATTGAAGTGGCATCCTCCATTATAGACTATCATGAGGCCATCAGGCCATCCTATATAGGTAGCATATACATGAATATAGGCCTGGCATTGTTTGATACATTAATCCTTTTTTTTTGTGTGTGTTTATAATGACATTTTGGCACAACTCTGTCGCGCTCCGGCACAACTTACTATGAATTGATAACAATTTTAACATTTTGTTATTTGTATTTGTCATAATGTTTATTTCAAACAAAATGCCCATATCCATTTACAATGAAAAATATTATTTAAGCATTATTCATAGAAACTAAACTCAAAATAATTTGTACAATGAGAGACCTCGGTATAGTAAAGACGGAGAAGCATTTTGATAAGAAAAATACGATCGCCTGAATGAAGCACTCACATTCGTAATGACAAGCGGACGGTATGTTTGGTTTGCTGTATATATGTGATTGATGTCGCCTTCCTGTGACGTCACATTTTATGTTTTCCTCCTTTCCCGCTCGTCCTACATTGACGTGAACCTCCGTAGTCTGCTGAATGACCCACATTTTCTTGCTTTAAGTCCCGACATTGTTTCTCCTCAAAATCACTTTATTATCCTCTCTCTGCATTACCGTAAGCATAAATAATGGTACCACCATCTCTTTCTCTCTCCCTCTCTCTCTCTCTCTCTCTCTCTCTCTCTCTCTCTCTCTCTCACACACACACACACACACACACACACACAAGAACACAACACACACACAACACACACGACACATACACACACAACACACACACCAACACACTCTCTCTCTTTCTCTTTCTCTTTTTCTTTCTCTCTTAACCTCTCTCTCCATCTATCTATCTATATCTACATTTTTTTAATCTGTTCATCCTTTTCTTTCTCTGCTAGATAAAGAGCAAGTGAAGAGCTAAGTCAAAAGTAATTGATAGCGTATCATTGCCTCTAGTAAAAGAGATGGATATCAAGACGAGAGGTAAATATTTTGAGAGATATATTATATAGAGAAGGATGTGACTAGAATATAAAATATATAATCATATATATGGTGAGAAATTAAATAATATATGAAAGGAAATTTGGGATCATAACCCATTCTTTGTATATGAATTTTGTGTGTTTTTCTTTCTACCTTTGACGGGTAATAAAGAAAAAAATCAACTCACGAGACACGGGCAAAGAAACAGTGGACAGACAAACCAAGTCGAGTCAAAAGCTGCAGCTTTGCATATAGCTTCAAAGCGACTCGCAAATTTGATTCAATTTTCTCACTACTTCCATCAGATCTCAGACAAATATTCATGATAAAAAAACATCTGACCCTGTTTATTTCTTTCCATCCTCTTGTGCCTCGCCCCCATTTACGTATTATCTTATTCAAGTCTATATAATATCTGGTTATTAACGTGCTTTATCATTCAAGCTTATTCATGTTACCCGGTATACGTCAAACCCCTTCCATTAAAAATCCCAGAATATTGTGAATGCATATTGGTTAGAACAATCACTTGAAGAGATGCAAGCTCTAATATTCACTGGACTTGTACATATATTTCTCAAATCCATTCAATGCTTCAAGGATTCATATATTAGCTTAATTTGAAAGAACATATCAAAACGGACATTGAAAAGATTGTTCTAAATAAGAAACGGTTGAGAAGGATATACATGTATATCTCACGCTTCTCTCAGTTATCGGTGGCTTTCGCCAACTAGGTCATGTTCATGTAAAACCAAAGATGTAAATGTATAAGGCCGACTCACACATTTGTGTTTTTAGTCTGCGTCGGCCCAGAGTTTTTAAAAATTAAAAACGCTACCTTGGCGCACAAATGTGCAGGATATGGTGGACTGACGATTGGCGTACGCTCTTTGAGCGCAAGCCGAACGTCAGTACACCGTCTAATCAGCGTATACTGTGCACTCAGAGAGCGTTTTTAATTTAAAAAACGCTGGGTGTGAGTCGGCCTTAAAAGACAATTTATAAAACAAGGATATGTGTAGATTAGTTAAATGCTCTGGAGAAAAAAACAGTGTCGAAGAATATACAATCGAAAATGCCTGCAAAATCGACCTCATTATTTTCGGACAATATATATTAGATTAAAATTCATTCTACATTATAGTGGCTTCGTTTTTTTAAAGGAAACTTAATCATGCTTTTATGGAGAGAGTATTTGATCTATGAAATCCATTAATTTATTTTTTAATATTTGCCTTGGTACAATATATGTGATATGATTGATGAAATGAAATAAACGCACCACAAAGGTTGTTCTCCCTTTCGGAATATGTTAAAACTTTTTGTTGAAGGTTTGTCAAGGGGAGAAAGTGTACTGAGTAGTTTTATTACCTGTTTGACTTGTGTTTTATGTGTGAGTAAATTCAAGGGGCATCCTACTAAGATAACGTTTAATTCTGCAAAAGATTTAGAACACGTTCCCTTTAAATTATAAACATAGTGATGGTTTGAGCTATATCACGTTTTGGCTATATAGTCACTTTGATAACACCTAGACGAAATGTTGCAGTCTGAATATTGTTGTTTATGTGCAATATTGCATATTTTCCGAAATATGGTGCTGCCGTTGTTGGGAAGTTTTTTATTTCATTATTTGTTTTTGTTTGTTGTTGTTGTTGTTGTTGTTGTTTCTTAACTGTGTGAGACAATGACACAGAAAATGGATATATCAGCTCGGACAAATCTATGGACAGAACAAGACACATTCTAATAGTGTAGTTTCAAACGTCTCAATGAAGATGTCATCTGACCCCCATCTTTCCTAAACATCCCCGTATGATTGGTGGGATACTTTGCGTTGCCATGACAACCATGATGTTGCGGTCGGTGAATGTGCGATTCCAATTGATGCTAGATGAAGTAAATTACTGGAAACAAATGACTATAGACCGCCAATGAGACTGAATGGAAAGTGAAATCTTGAAAAACGAGAGCAATTCGAGCGGCCACGCATAGGTATGCAGTGATTACAGGGGTCCAATGTGTGTAAATAGGCGCCCCTGGGATCCATTCACAAGCGTACACATGTTTTAGGCTCAGCATCCGTCGAATATCCTCCTTTAACTCCAAACGATTATTTTCATTGTTGCATATTTATTCTTTAATAATTTCCCCATATTTGTTTATGAATACACGTTCGTAATTATGTTGCATGGAAATGTAATCATAAGTTGATTAATTGGCTGATCGGAGCCAGCACATTTTATAGAGAGACGGCGCCCAAAGAAATGTTGCCTGATGAACAAAATCTACCCGTAGTATTCTGCGGCTATAAGCATATAACTCAGTCTTTATCTCACATAGTGAATGTTTCCGTACATCTTTTGCTTTCCCCTTTCTTTTTGTTTGAGCCTTTTTGTTTGAACAAAAAAAAAATCCTTTTTTTCCGTAATCTCCTGATCTATGCTGTACGAAATTTTACCGAGCCCATATTAAAGCCCAAATATAGTTTTGGTAAAAGCGAATATTTTTATCGCCAAATTTTGTCTTCAAATCTACTTAAAAAGAAACATGATATCATGAACATGTTGTACAAAAGATTGTACGAAAAATTAACAAGTTTTGGAAAAGTTATAACCTAAAGTGTGGAAAATATTTTAGCGTCGTAGCCCCCGACGCGAATTCAATATTTTCTTTTTTGATAAAGTACAGCTTCTCATGAACAGAATTGGATGAAAATTTCAGAATTTATTCTTTATGTATTCCTATTTAGCATGCTTTAATAAAATCTTGGAAATAATTTTCTATATGCCCGATAAGAAGCAAAATATTGTTATAACCAAGAGAGGGCGCTAAATACGATTTAACGGTCAAATTCAAATTTTCAAAAGAATTCGCTCGTAGAAAAATATGCTATGATCTTGAAATGTGTATAGAAACTATATGTCATGGTATATATCCCCAAAATTCACATTTCTTTAATCTTTACCAAAACTATACATGGGCTTTAATGATCCATCCACATTAATGTTGGTAGCATGTCGCTAAACCTTTCTAAGAGTGTGGGTAGTATTTAAAGAAAGAATAGGCGCTATTCTTGAAGCATCGATGGAGTATACCGGTAAACGTTTGCATACAATATAATAATAAATTAATTATAAAGTTAACTGAAGTAACTTTGTACAGGAGTTAATGTAGATTATGTGTAAGTCTTTAATATTAAGTATGTTGGCCGCTATATAGCCAAAATCTGTTCAATTGTACTGGTGTTGATTCTCATATATATTCTTATTATTTTCTGAATGATGTAGGGTATTCAATTATTGATTAAAAATTCAGAAACAGCGGGCTTTTCAGGTGAACATCAAACTTTCTTTAATATTTCATCGTTTCAACTTCAAGCGTTCAATTCCGTTTGCGATACATTCGCCGGTTGCATGATGGATAGTTATTAAAGACATTTGAGAAAGTTTGAAAAATTTTGTAAGTTATTCTTTTAATGTTGCACAGTTAAATTCATACACCTATAGATTAACTATAGCACTGCATGTCATACAAACCTTGTTCGTTGGATGAATATCATTTTCTGCGGTTGTCATAATGACCATAGAGTATTGACATTGCCTATTTCTACCACAATGTTCAAGAAAATACGTAATATATTGTTTGGTAGTAAGTTAGCATAAAGCAAAGATTGCCAAACTTCTCCGGACAAACGTGTTTACAAACTTGTACCTTGAACTTCAGATTATAGTTGGATCTCATATTGTTACTGGTCGGTGTTCCAATGCCTGATATAGTTTCATCCGCTCAAGCCCGGTGATATATCAAGCCATGGGTGTCGAAAACCCAGTCGGCCGCTGCATGACCCGTGTTCGGTAGCTTCAAATATCCAATCGAATGTTCGCCTAACAATGGGGACAATATTCAGACAGGCTAGCCCTCTTTCTCCCTTGTTTGTCGGGGGACTGTGAAGAGGCTCCCTATTCTTTTTACCAAGACCCCTCCCCCAAACATATATTTCTGCCCTGAATGCGATGAGAGGCGCTAGGCTGCCCTTGTTGACCTGTCACGTCAGGCCTCCCGCCTACTATCCCAACGCTCCTCTCGATAACTAAACAGCTGCTATCAGTCTTCTTTTCATACTATCATTCGGACCTATTTTTCCTTTCTTTTCTCATTTCTATAGATTTCCAGGCTAGGTTGGTTGACATTCATGTAATGAAACATTATCGTGATGGTTGACTTGCACCCGTGCCTGAGGATTGACCCGTAAGTACCTGATATAGGTCCTCGGTGAAGGGAGAAACATTAGCATTGGTAACGTGTGGTGAAAGATGTGTTTCAATGACGCTGTGCTTGAGGCTCAACTTGGTCAATTCTATGGTGTCCAACTCTCAAAATACCTCATTCTGGTCAGACCAGCTGCCTTTGACGATTTTCAAGACCTTTTTCACCCCATCACTCATCCACTTTCTCCTCTCCTATTCCCTCCCCTTTCCCTCCCCCCTCTCTCTCTCTCTATCTCTCTCTCTACCCCAGACCCCCCCCATCTCTCTCTCTCTCTCTCTCTCTCTCTCTCTCTCTCTCCCCTATCTCTCCCTTTCTATTCCATACACCCCACTAATTCTCACTCATTTTTACACCCTATTTCTGTTGGGATTTTTCGATCACTTCAGTCCATGCCGGGGGGGGGGGGGGGGCCTTTTTTATCCAACCTTCTGATCTGTGACGTAAACTGCAAAAATACGCAGTCAAATTTATTTATTTATTTTTTTGAAATTTTGTTTTCTACTTATACTAATTTATGCATAAACAAAACAATTATGAATATCAATTGTTAGATGATACTCCAAACGTCCTCAAAATTAAAATTGATACCTTATGTATTTTGGTGTTTTTATTAAGTATTTCTTTGTTTTATCAGTATTTCTTTGTTATTAATTGTGACATCATGAGAGTCATAAAAAGTAGATTTTTATCATTTCAGCCAGTAAATAGAAAAATCCATTTGGATTGATGATTTAATCTTTTTAAAAGTAAATACACAATTTCCATTGACTTTTGTTTATGAAATCACGTTTTTATCAAACAATTTTCGGTTTGACAAATATGTTGGAACCACATACCCGGTTGTCGCAAACTTTGTCCCAAAATTTGGGCAAAACAAAAACAATCACGGCGCGAGCTTGTCGAGTTTTAGACTTCTCGCGAACACTGTTTGAGAAGGCTCCACCCCCCCCCCCCCCCCCCCCCCCCCCAAGGTATTAGGAATAATGAATTGACTCCCATTATCTCTCGTAGGCGTACAATCCTATAAATCTCTACATTCTTTAGAAGGCCCATGTACAAAGTGAAACATTCAAATTCAATCAGGCGTACATTCTGGTTGAGTATTAGTATTCATGTGCGGTAAATAACGAACAATAATTGAAAAATATAAAATTCCGTTTACTGATAGTGATTTCAATAGGAATGATGACTTATCCCTACCGACATGATAGGACCACGAATTGCTAGTTATAGATGTACCATCAACATTTTCATATTGATTCTTGTTATCAATATGTCATGCAGTGTAAACATGAACTTAATGTTTGTCAACAACAAATAATAAAGTTGACTTATGAAGCATGTTTGATAAGATCTGTAATGGTGAAGAATAACATAGTCCACCACGAAGTGGACGGCACATGATCGGGTGATCAGAGATGGGCATACACGTCAATAGCCGGATGGGACCAAGGGTCATTTATACCGCCATTGTACTGGACCAGTCTTGCACGTTAACCACAGATCACATGTCACTATGTAAACTCAGTAGAATGATAGAAACACAACATTAACGAGAAAACATGTACTGGTTTCAAGAGTTATATCCTTATCTTTGTTATGTTTTATACAACACAGTAAATCAAAACTCAAAACACGTATTGTTAAATATCGAGAGATTGATTGAGCAATGGCCAATACGTATTTGCGATCATATGACATAAACTCAAACGCCTAAGGATCGGGAACCGAAAAAGGAGGGCCTGGAGCTGCAACACTCCTCTCACTTTTCAAAACACTCAGAAAAAGCCTGAGGGTTCATTCGGTTATCCAGTGACTCTGGATTTCGTATGTTGTGTTTTTGTTAAGAATTCGTGGAGATTTCAACGTACGTATTGCATTGTGTAAACATCTTGCTTAGGGCATGCATATTGTTGTTACGAACGCCGTAGCTAAAAGAAAGGTCTTTTTCGAGAATTATGACATCTTTGATTTTCTCTCGAATCTACAAATCAAAGAAGGGATCTCACGATCATGACGATGTTTATAGGATGTTAGTACGACCGCAATACGAATTCGGCCGACGCGACGTTAAGATATCTTGGGCAGAACCAATGACCAAGCTGTCAGGTTTTTACGTCATTTTTTTTATAAGATCTTTACAAATAATTTTCGATCGACCTTCTTGGCAGAACTTAATGTCATTTTTCAAGGCTTTACTCATTCATATCAGTGTAATAGGTGATTTCTGTACAACAATGGTTGAAGCAACAATTACATTCTTCTTGATGTTGTTCTTCTTCCCGTCCTCCTCCTCCTCACCCTCCTTTTCCTTTTCTTCTTCTTACTCATTTGTTTTTATTCTATTTCCTACATCATGTTCTCCTACTTCCTCCTCTCCATAGTTTTTGTTTTATTATTACTTACCCCTTCGTTATTATTATATCCCACATTACTCTCTAATAAAAATGAACAACGTAAAGTTAATAGCTTGCACTTTTGCACACTGTTTGCCTTGGTCACAGGAAAGCCCTTGAGTAGTTTGAAAGGAACCATTGATGATCAAAGACAACATCTTTGGTTGCATAAACCATGACTTGGGTCCTTCCGGTTGGTGTTCCTATAGTGGCCTTAAGGATGTTGACTAGATAAATGTGAAGGACATCAAGTCTTTTTTTAATTTCCCTTTGTCTTCTTGTCCGTATTTTTCGTATTTATTTTTTATCCATCTCTTCGTGAATCTTTAGGAACATCACAAACGCGATTGGAAAGAATATTCTTTTTTTTTTCAATAGGTAAAATACAAACAAAATTTCGTTAATATATGGCTATATTATGCTCATGTTAACGTGCAATGTAGTGTACAATGTAAGTTAGTTTTTAACATTTTGATGTAACTCTGTACAATCTATCGACCAACTTTAAATATACTGCATGGGGGATGGGGCGATTCTTGCCACTTTTCAGTTCAAACGTGCAAACCTATTGGCGTGTGGAAGAATTGAAATGCACAGCCCATCAATCCCCCCCCCCCCCCCC
>BQKZ01000007.1:104242-117551 GCA_036244855.1 Temnopleurus reevesii
CCCCCCCCCCCCCCCCCGTGTCAGCCCTCTGCCACCGCCACTTTATGAAAAGTGTCGCGGTTCATGTCGTTGGTTAAATTTTGACAAAACGTTTAAAGATTATAAATCTACTATTACTTCCGAAAAACACTCCTCTCCTCCACTTCAGGAACTTCACATCTGAATGAGATAACGGACTTGTGTAACATACATATTAATATTGATGAGAAGCATGCTACATTCAGTGACCGAGATGCCGCCTTTCTGTTTGGATTTCTTCAAGATCAAAGTCATTCATTTCGTGGACTGGAGCCACCCTGGCAAAATATTTCATGAATAAATGACGATGCGTGATATTAGAAAATCATTTCAGACATCGTGGTAGCGCAGTCCATTTCATATTTCATACGTTGAGTGCAATTTCTTCAACCTTAACGCCACAAGCTATGACCTATATATCCCTGTATATACGTGAACCAGTTAATAGCTCATGAAATTTAACACTATCAAGCTGTGTTATTTTTCTTCATTTTTCACTCTATTCTTAACTAAGATGGACAGATTTTCCACTGATTAACTGCTTCAAGGCACAATAATCTATAAAGCCATCCATTGGAATATATTATTGACCAGATAGAGCCATGCAAATAATGGCGTTGAAATGCTGTTCCATTTAATTTGACTGATACATAATTATCATCAAGGGGAGGAGCTCTCTGCTTAGCAAAAGCTGTGTACATTTATTCTAAAAATCGTTTTGGAAGAGATGCAAGCGACAGAAGAAACATTTGAAAGGTGTATCATTACAGTCATTCGATGGACAACAAGCAAGAATACGATGAACAAACTGAAATTTGCGCAGAATCGGATGACCTTTCAAAAGGTATAAATTTTCAGATTTTATTTGTTATTATTATCTATTTTTTTCACTTATAATGAACATCTTTGAGTTGGCAACTTTGGCATTGTGGAGAATTCCCTAATTACTTTGCGCACAAAATCTTATATTTTCTCATATTTTGTCAACTTTGTCCCTGAAAAGTATTTCCTACCGAGAATAATGAGCTTTATTTCATCAAAATCAGTCTAGCAAGTCGAAAGTGATGACACTTTCCTTTTGGGTAGAAATTTCAGATAAAAAAATTGTTGCATGTTTTGTGCTGCCCAAATTGAAATATGTTTGGACATCGTAAAACATGCCATCATTTTAGTCTTACAAGTATGCCGTATACCATCAACAAACAATCTTAGACAATACATAATACTGGAATAATATGCTTTAAGACACGGATTCCTTCGTTTGATAACACTTTTGTGGGTTTTTATACCTTGTCTGTTCACTGTACAGGTGCAACACTGTTCGATATTTCTTCGCAGAATAAGAGGCGAGAATCTTATTCTATCTGCATCTATAGCTATTGTCAGCGCTTGAATAGGAGGTGTTTACTTTCTCAAAATCAGTGTCGCTTCTGATCACAATAAAACCATTTTAACTTTTGATTAAAATTTAGTTAATTCACAATTCACAGGAAGGATGAAATTTGTATAAAATGACAAAACGAGTAGTACGGTATGTCGTACTCGAGGAGAAATGTTTGCGGTTTTGCGTCTGTCATGTCTGTGCATCTGTTTGTGTGTGCATGCGTCAATATTTCTATCAATCTGTCGTTCTGTTGGTCTGCCTTCCTTTTTTTTTCGTTAAAAGACTGTTCTCACAACTATTGGCTATAGAGCTACCAAGTTCTGCTCATTTGTCTTTACCCGCAGGAACAAACTTTTATTGACGTGGTAATAATATCACCTTCGATTGATTAGCTTTGAATAAACAGTTTTGTGAACAATGTGTTGCCCAGTGTATGAAAAAAAAAACGTCCAGTGATTAAAAAGTTGACATGATACAAAGACGAACATAGGAGATTGATTTATATTATGTGTATCTTCAAATAATTGAAGAATAAGCATGCCATTTTCATTTCGATGTATTACTCGTCATAATTTTTCGACATTATCGTATACGGAAGGAACGACAATTTTAGTCTTCAAGATAGGTAGTAACACACTGCTCGTAGTTTATAGTTAAACGAAATAACATGACGACTCAGACAGCATTCATAACCCGTTCAATAGATTTTTCATTATTTGTTTGTAACCAGATGAACCAAACACGCGTATATCATTGATGTTTGAAAGCAATACATGTCATGTGTCCCCAATATATCACACACGTTTAAGTGTTCCTTCAAAACACCATTTATATCCGTTACCATGGTAACGCCATATCATACCCAAGCAGACAATAAAGCAAAGAGACATTACGGTTTCACCTTGACGACATTTTAATCAACATGTCTAACCGAGATGTCGTCCCTTCTTACTCCCACTCATGTAATATTCGGGGCAGTGGGGAAAAGTTGGACACATAATTACATAGCTGTTAAAAGATCACAAACATGAATACAGTATATGAGGTGAAAAGTTTTATATAAATGTGGCCAGTGGCGTTGTCGTAGTATGGTATATACTACTGCATTATGATGTATATCCTTTACTTAGCTATATGAAATTATGGACACCTCGACACCTCCTACTAGACCTTCCACCAATACTTATTATTAATCAATATTACAAATGTCGCCTTTGTCATAAGTGAGTTCTGACCTGTTAGGCCTTGAACCACTTCACTTGCTACACTTAACGTACCTGATAATGCCTTTGATATGGACTTTTTTTTTTATATAACACTTCGTAAGCATAGGCTGGAAAATTTAAGCACAAATCATCTCCCCGTGAAAATAAAAAATAACTCAATGCTTTATATAGAATGGCTTTCTCAAGCCTCGGTCGGTTGACTGTCATCATGGCCATCAGCTGTGAGCAGAGGGGAAAAAAAGAATCGAACAAAATAACCAACTTTCATTCACGCATTCACAATAACTAGTTGCACACAAAAGAATACTCCCCTCTTTTCTGAGGAGAATGAACAGGAATACTACTTTGTATTCATGAAGCTATCCTGATGGCTGAAATTGAGTTGTTTATTTGATCGAATTCAATTAATTCTTACCCCATACTTATAGTGATGCCTATATGTGATACCAATGTTTACCATGTCAAATGAAAACTTATTTCTTGTGATCAGGTGTAACAACATCATTTGTCCAGCCATTTATCCTAAAATTATTCCAAACTATTTATTTTGTAACGTTAGGATAAACTAAAATCACAGACCATGTAGACACTATATACTCACTGTAGTACCGTATTCTAAGACCTGTAAACTTTATTGGAGGAAATGTGGATTTGTGGAAGAGGCTTTTAAGGTCCTGAATCGTGACGCCGTAAGAGATTTTATCGCTGTGTAGTCCGTGATCATCGTGCATTTTGAAGCATAGGTCAGTTCAGATTACACGTAGGAGGGACAGTATGCCGGGTGTGTCAAGTATTGGTGTACTGCAAGAAAAGTAGACATCAGCATCAGCATTACGTCTATTATTTTAAATGAAAGCTAAAAAGAATATACATTTCCTCTTGTCGTGCGAAAAGATGGCCCTTACGATCTATTCTCATATTTGGGTAAAGAGACAGAAAGTTTGCAAAGTCTAAAAAAATCAATTAATGGGGTGAAACAATTAGATATCCCGATGATAGTATTTTACACGTAAGATGCAAGTGGATCAGCTGCGAAAAGCACGTTCTGTTTTCACAATACCGTTCAAAGATCACATCGGGCATAGGGTGGTCGGTGCACGATTCAAGAAAGATGACGTCTTCTTTTGTAAGAGAATAAAGTATTCAAGATTTCTTTATGTTTAGAAGGAGGGCTGAAGTCAGGTTGCTCGTTTGCTCCGTGAACGGTACGAAAATAAGACCTGAATCTGCGGTTTCAATTTTTATGAAGTTGGGGCATTTCTCTGGTTTTTGTATATGCAACCATGGTAAGTTTAGAAAGTGCTTTTAAACGTGTTGTCATGCTACTTTAAAAGAATAGTTGTCATGCAGGCTCAAATGTGAGATGTTAAGATCATAAGTTTTAAGAGTTTAGTCAAAGTATTTTGTGATCTATAGAAGATGTGAACCTATCTTGTATCTGATATGCTTCACCAAACTCAAAGTGCGCTTTATCTTCATCTATCTTCTTCTTATGTGTATACTTTTTCCACTCCCTTTCCCTTTCTTACCCCACCCCCACTTTCATAAGAATTCGTATCGATTTATTAGCACAAACTGTGACATCATTTTTGACATAATGAAATAAAACACCGCATTTTGTGAGAGAAAAAAAAACAATTCTGTATCACATAATTTATGGCAATTAAAATCAATGCATCATTAATGATTGGTCTATATGACTTATTTTTCGTTGTTGGAATATAAGATCGCATAATTAAAATCTGAATCTGATGCATGTTCGTAGCGCGCGCACATTAAGTGTAGAAAACCATTTAGACGGTCGATCCAATAATTCATACATTTTGCATTCATGTATTCTAGAACCTTGGGCCCAGCAGTGAACCATATCTATACAAATACACGGGCCATTATCATGGACGGTGCAATTACAGACATTCTAACCTTCTCCAAACACGCCTAGCCCTATTTTGCCTGACTGTCCCTTTAAATTAGACGATGCATTCACAAAAGACCTGGATGCTGGCGGACATTCTAGCTTTCATGAATGTCTCATATGATCGCACAACGGTCAGCCAGTTATACCGTCAGAGGCATGAAAAACAAACTAGACTCTTCGTCAGACTGCTTTGTATGCATCTTTCTTTGTGGTAAGACGCAAATCCAAGATTGCACTTTAAATATTTTCTGAGAAGCATAAAAATAGTGTTTACATATTATTCCGCCGAGGAGCTAACAAGCCAAATTAAAAAAAAGAGGAAAACGGTCTTCACACTTCGTTTGCCGCTTTTCTAATCTACCAACTACCTTGGTACGCACACAACAAAGGAAGTGTTAGACATCAAAAAAGTGTAGGAAAATGCTTTGCACTTTGCTTATTTCTTTGTATATACAAAATGTAAATGCAATTAAAATGCAAATGACAACCTTAGCGCTCGTAACAATCTCAAGATCTTACGCGACATGTGACTGGTTAGTTGCCGAAATTTGTGAGAGTATCTTCAATCTAACCTTCATCTTGATTGGTCATCGAGCAGTCATTACGTCATTACTATCTACTGTAGATGTGAAGTGAATCTCTATCAATAAACCGCCTATATTCCGGAGAGCCTCTTTACGGAATATTGATAAACGCATCTGCTGTTCAAATGCTTTTATTGAAGTATAAGATAAACAAACATTAATATCCATAATCACTGATAATTATTATTGTAACCTCAACGTCTCACATGTACACATTGACGAGAATTGAATTCTAAAAACTAATGGAAAACGGTCCCCATTTTTGGTAGGTGGCCTACAGACCTGTTTTATAGTCTTACGACAAGCATTGATAGTGAATGATTCTGAATGAAAATGAAAAGCGGTCTGTATTTTAGACTGGGCACTTTTGGCGCGTAATAAACGTAGGGAAAAAAATCGACGCAGACGATGAATCGAGTGTTGTGACGAAATCAGAACCCTTTGTTGACAGAAGATGGCGAACGACCGACCAACGACGGACGATGTCCTATGACCTAGAATCCCAGGGTTTTGTTTATCAAATATATTACACACACAAACACGTAAACACACACACAAGTATACACACATGTATGCACACACCTATATACACACACGTATACACACGCACACACACGCACGTACTCTTCCACTCTCTCTCTCACTCTCTCTCTCCTCGTTCTCTTACTCTGTATTTCTCCAGTCAGTGTTATGTCCTTATAAGTGTGCTCGCAGACAACATTAAAAACGAACCAAGTTCAGAAAAGAATGGACGATGATGGAAGAGTTTTATGTTAATAACACATGACATTGACTGAGTTGTAAATATTTTAAAGGTGGAATGTGACAAACGTTATGGACGCCATTAAGGTGTGGGCGTTGGTAGAGTGTATGTGTGGGTGTGTGTGTGTGTGCATACTTTGTTTAAGCGTGCGCATTATTTGACAGAGTGCGATAGAGTTCTCCTAACGTTTGATTTTGTGCGTTTGGTGCAATGTGAGGTAAATTATGCATTTTTTCAACTCGAATCATTATTGTAAAAGAAAAAGGCAAAAATTTTTATAACAGATGGTTATCATAAGAAACTAAATGTCGATGTTATTAATTCTGAAAGTTCAAATTTCGATATCAAAGGCATAACGAAGAATAGCGAGTGAAATTATTTACCAGAAAACTAGTGAAAAGATTAAAATTTTAACGAAATTCGAGTCAATTCAATAGAATTTCACTCAAATTTATATCTTTAGAAAAAAAATAGTTCACGAGTGCATATTTTCACTCGAGAACTTTAAGAGAGTATATCTTCAACAATACACGTGTAGCCTAGATCCTTTAACATAATGGCCTTTTCGTAGTGAGTATAATCTGTATCTGAAACAACAATGTTACGCACTCGGTGCGCTACAACACTTCAATCAAGGTTGACAAAATTATCTCATTTAGTCGATATTTACTCATTTATGTGTCGAATAAGGAGGAAATTTCCCACCTGAAACCCCCCCCCCCCCCCCCCCTTTTTTTCCCCCGTCCCCTTGATCTGTAGCTATCGGCGAAGCTGCCTACGTGTAGAAGGTCGAGATTACACGATGGTGGCGAAAGAGATTAGGTGAGATTTGAATCCTTACTTTCTAGCGGTTTGTGTAGATAGAGGAAGCGTATATGAGTAGAAGGAAGCTGGAAGAGCGGGAGATTGAAACATGTTTGGAAAGGAAGGAGGTGTGGGAGAGGGTGGGTGTGGGTGTGTGAATAAGGAAAGAGGACAGAATATTATATTCCGTGCATGATGATGGCATGCTGTGTGCAAGAGTTTTATAAACACAGAAATTCATTTGGGGAATTTTATGAAGTGTCGTTAAACAGTTGGTAACTGTTACTCATCATTGATAGCAGATGCCTTCATCGAATAAAGAGTAGCTCAAAATGTTACCTTCGTTTCGTCATTTGGAAATGCCTTGAACTTTTCAAAATTCGTAGACCGATAAAAATTTCGCATTATCTATTGAGAAACAGCTTAAAAATGATTACGATGATTCGGTGGAGTTTAATTTTTTATATGTATTATTCTTTATAATTCCAAAATAATGAACCGCGGTGTCATTAAAATGGTATTTATGGACATATTGATGTAGATTTGCAAAAATCTGAAAACGAATAATATGTTTAAGGGAATATTATTTTTTTCTATCAAAATCCGAAATACTAGTAGCCCTCCTTTAGCTGAACCCCTTTTTTTCTCACTGTAAAAAAAGCAACATCTAAGTTCGAGAAAGGCCAGATTAGTATTGACATAATGATACTGCTAAGAGAAATCGCGCGATTTTGTCTAAATTCTCCTGGAAGATGACATTAAAATCTTGTTAAATGTCATGGTCTTCATTTGATGACGGATAATCTTATTGATCACATCTATTAAAGTTTAAATGTCTAGTTCAGTACTAAGGTTTACAATTATTATACATTTTTAGGTGGATAGTAGATTTTCCTTGGAGCGTGGATATTATCGAAAGGATATACCAAGACGTACACGATTATGAAATATAATTGTGATTACAAAGCATGAAATGACAATTATGGAGATTGTGGAGAGCTTGATTGAGAAACATTTGGTCTAGCTTTTCTTCAAGACTTTTGTTATCAAGCCAAAATCTGTTATGGCATTTCTAGACATGCTTCAGTTATTTACCTAGATATGTATGTATACATTTGCGCATTGAGTCTTTAAAGTACTATCATTTATGTTAGTACTATGATTTCACATTTATCAACGTAACGATGAACTTTGCTGATTTTTTGGTCAAAATTACAAATATTTTAATCAGCATGGGCAACAGATTGCCTTCGGATCGAGAGAATATGTCGAAAATGTATGGTATTATGTTTGTTGCCCAACAGTGGCATAATTACTCTATATATTGTCCGCATTAGTGTTTTTTAGTTTGTTCATTTGTTTAAAGGGAAGGTTGTCGAGATGCACAAATTTAAAAATCATTCACCCTCCCCGGAATTATGATACATTAATCACATTTGTCAGGCAAATCCTACTTTTATGAAGAAAAGAAGGTAGATTGGGACAAACCTCGTCACTCAGGAGTCATGAGACGAGGAACAAGGAGGTGGTGGAGAGAATTACTTTGCTTCCTCACCGGGTCCGGTGATTCAATGTGCCAAATTATAGGAGAACGAAACAGGTGATGACGACAGAGCTTACAACAATCCCTAAAACTATGAGTTTATTCAAGGGATTTGTACACCTTCGTCACCTATCTTTCTCTCCTTGCAGAGATAACATAATCACCAAGAATGACGGAATGTATATATAGAGATTTCGGCAAGGATAATACGGTCACACAATTATGATCTGATACAAACTGATTCCCCTTCACGCGGATTAAGCCTCTATCCATTTCTCAATGATTCATAAGACTTAAAAAAAGAAAAACATTAGGTTTATATTCATTCATGAGAATGAAACTACTTAACATGATCGCATGACCTTTGATTCCAACGGCTTCTTAGGTTTCACTTCGTTGTAACGCGGCACGGAGAGTAACGCTATGGAAAGCCATGGCGTCTGCTCCCGGGATGACTACGGGCGAGAGAATCCGTTCAGGTAGCGAGCCTCTTTATGCCCTCTGTGATTTAAGACGCTAAGATTTACAATATTTACGGCAGTAATTCGAGTAGTCTCTTCACAGATGCGAGGTTATAGGATAGATATGAGTTCATAAGTGTCCTCACATTGACGATCCTGAAGCTTGCCCGAGGCTTAGCCGACATATCGATTTCAAAAACATGCAAACAAAATAACTGGCTGATATATTGCTGTGGTGCGAAACAGTGGATTATATAGCACCATCTTTCATTTTGACCATAAGATGAAATGCATTTTGGCGATATATGTTTATTGAACAAATTAAGTTTGTAAACCGATTTCCTGTCGAAGTTGTTGTGGTGTGTGATCTAATGTAGATATAGAATTAGGCCTAAATAATGGACAAGCCATAGAAACCGGAACGAAATTCTTCATAAATTCATTTGTAGTGGATATCTATGAGTATATTCAGTATCTAAAGTAAATTTAGAATATTCTAATCTATTTTCGAACATTTAACTCTGTCATTTCGCGTCTTATATCAAAATGTAAGAACAGCAAATTGGCCTTATTAGTCGTTCATGTTAGCGTTGAAATATAAATTAATTATGCTCTATTTTAACGCAATGATATTTAGAATTACAATGATTCGTTTCTTAATAGCTTTAATAGCCTATGGATGATAAAACATTGGATAGTGGTATAATGATTATTTCTTAAAGGGACTATTTTTATGACATAATTTTTTAAAAGCAATTTGACCATCCCACCCCCCAAAATCCACTCTAATTCCAAAATAAACTGATATTTCATAACAAGTTTGATGTATATTATTTACGACGAAGTACGTGTGAATTATGATTTTATTTTCATCAAGCCTACAAATTAATAACATTTGTGTATGTGTATGTGTGTGTGTGTGTGTGTGTGTGTGTGTGTGTGTGTGTGTGCGTATGTGTGTCTATGTATGCATGTTTTTAGTGTGTGTCTGTTTGTAGAAAGAAAGTTAAAAATTATATAACATGAAATACGTGACCCGAATGTAGAGAAGATAGAAATGAATTTTCCGGGACGAAGAATGGATAAATGAACTGAAAAACGTAGCATGGATTCTATTTTATTGGCGTTTCGACCATAATGGCGTTCAAAAGACTGGTCACGTGGACAAAGTCACGTGGTGTACCTGTATACGCGATGGTATTACAACCGTTGAAGTGTCGCGTGTTAAACAGACATTTGATCTTCTTTCCTTTTAACGTTGTCGAAGCAGCTGTTTAAATGGCCAATGTGTCGCAAGGAGATACAATTAAGAAGAGGGGACGAGTAAGATCCATGTTGACAAACCACTAAAGTAATTTTGCGATGTTTAAAGTGGTCGTACAGAACAAGCACAGATGCTGGAATGCACGCTGTTCAAGGGGTGTACGGGTCGGTGGTGCATGCGTGGAGCGCCAGTCATACCGCCAAACGAAAGCCAAGAGCTCCTACGAGAAGATATCGCGGGACTCGAAAAAGCTCAATTTGAATGAAGGATTTACTTAACCTACTTTACGGGTGTCAAGTTTTCACTTAGCCGGTTTGTTCATACTATTTACGTAGAGTTTTTGGAATGGAATGGGTGAAAGGGCGGATTTCATTCTCACTCTCGATCTCTAAACGTCCGTCTTATCATTTCACTTGCAAATAAAAAAAAAGCTAAATGAAGAATATATCTTTGTTATACAAATGCTCATGTTTATTCACATAAATATGTTTGTCTGTTTTCTGCATTTCATACTCATACATGCACACACAAAGACACGCACACACACGCAGATGTAGATAAGCAACCACACACACTTACAATTTGTTCAAAAGGAAATATACGATCGTTATTACGCAACCTTATTAAAACATATTGAATAGCAAATACAAATAAAAAGACAACAACAAGAATTACATATGTGATAACAGCAGGTTTTTTTGTGTTGCGTTAAAAAAAGTACAATATGACTTTAAAAGCTCAAGTATATATTTCATGTTAAGATCTAAAGTCCTGCCTAATAATTGTGAATAATTGTAATTAGTTTTTTAAAATCACTGAAATGCAATCAATTCATATACAGGGAAGAAAACATTTTTACTAATAGTAGCTTTTTATTGGCCTGTCAACCACAATATCTATTTTCTAAAAATGATTAATTTTATAATTTTGCGGGACAAGAATTTTAGGTGCCTAGGAAAGAAAATATCTAGGTCTTCCCAAATTTGTCGGTTTTTAATTATTGTGATTCAATTAACGATTGTTCGTTATACCACTACTACTACGGTGATATGATATCTATTTAGGCTACCTCTCAGAGTAAGACCATGATTTAATTAATCATAGTCTCCTCATGTTAAACCACTTGAGTCTTGTACCACCTTATGGGGACCTGCGCGTCTTCAAAAATTGTTTAATTACGTTACCCAGTCTGAGAAAATGCTTGTCAGTTATTCGATTATCATACGCCAACACGACCCAAAGATCGGTGCAAGAGAAAGGGAAATATTGTGAAGAAAGCCTGGAATACATGAGTCTTGAAGATAGCTCTGGTGGGGTGGATAAACCATCATGGTGTCTTTTCACATTTCCATGCTTGAGCCAATGTTATTGGTTCGTGTCCTGGTTTATCATTCGCTTAAAGTACACTGTCCATGCTATCACGTCATCACCTCGCATGTGATCATCTGTTAAACGAATTTTCACTACTTTTATAGCATCCATGTTTGCTCGCGCAATCTAAAGTCATTTCGGCTTGATGCTTATTCTTCAATAGTGGTACGGCTACTGGGCCAAACTGTCCCAGGGTGACATATTTCTTCAAATTATTTGAAAAGAGAGAGAAACATCTGGTATTAAAATTTGATGTTTAACATTTTCATGTGAATTTGCCTGGCGTATATTCTGGGTTGATGTGACTTAGCCAGATTCAAAGTACTATCCGATAGCATAACAGTGGACATTGGTATTATTAGATTAGTTTGATTTGTATCACAGAGATATTTACCCAAAAATGACAATGTGAAAAATAATAGAAGAAAATTGGGAAAGGAGAGTGGAGAGCAGAAAATTCAAATATTAATGTTCGACTGTTTTTGCCGCCCTGAGCACAACTACTCCCCTCCTACCCGAGGGGAAGGGGTGGGGTGCGAACGTTCTATCATCCCCCATAAGCCCGTTCTGGTGTTCTAAAAAGATGAGAATGATGTTTTGGATAAATGAGTTTTCTGCATTTCTACAAATACACAGTTTAGAAAGGTCAAACTTGATATCTGTATCGATAGAACAATTGAATTCTTGGTCACAAATTAACTCTTAAATGTTGTAAGAAAAATTGTCATACCATTTCAGAAAGCAAATTATGGTTTGTACAATATCTTATTTACCGCGGTGTCATTATATTAAAGCAAAAAGTGGAATGATAAACGACAAAAGGGCAACATAATTGATCATGGACGCTATACTGAAGACAAGTGCGCTTCGGGGGTTAGAGCCAAACCTTCAATTGACGCAAAAGAATGGGAGAAGAAATGTGCCTAATATCTTTTTAATCTTTAATCAACACTTTAATACCAACAATAATATACCAGGCAATACATTGTCGTAAAAAGAGGTAGATATGGGGTGAAAGTTTATGGGAACAAACGGAAAGGGTAGATTTTTTACATAAAATTTGATCCCCGATATTTGGAAAATGTGACGGGCAGATACCCACCACTGTTTCTATAGTTTCAGCTATCTCTTGAAGATCTTAATTAAAATCGAAAATAATAATGAAGTGTCTGATTATGTCTCTACTCAGAGTTGTTTGCTCACTTTTTTAATAGATAGAACAAACAATTGCCCATACGCGCTTGGAACTTATGTGCAAAAGTTTATGATTATACTACGTATCATAAACAACACTATATCACATCGATTTTTTAATTGTAAATTTTGAAAGGCTTATTATTTAAATGCACTTATAGGTAGTTATATATTTTATATTAAAAAAAAGTCAACACCGTCAGGATCTTATGAAGTGACGACAAGACTAACAATTGGCATCAAAGAAAATCACCTCTTTTCAATTTGTTTTAAATTCAAATTGTTCCCGTTTATGCACATCCTTGCAATTAATTATACACAAGAATGTCCCATCAGATTTTATTTTGTAAACATCTCCCTTCAAAGGCAATTTATTGGAGCATGCAGAAGTAATTGACGTTTTGTATTAATACCCTTCACAATAATACAAAAATAAAGAACAAAATGTAAAACATAATAAAAGAAAAAGTACAATTCTTTTTTTTTGGTCTTATTCCTGTTATAAATACATCAGTAGTCTCCTATTGTAATCTCTGCACATATCCAGGATTTGAGATCCGGGGAGGGGTGGATGAGGGGGTCGACTGTTTTTGTGCCCCTCTCAAAACGCCCTCTAATGAAAAGAACGTTTTTTTCAGGAACATTTCTGCTGCTTCTCGAAGTAAATTTGTGCTCCTCCACTAAGCTGACAAAAAATGGTCCTCCGCAGCTTGTTGCATCCCATTTTCACCCCTTTTGCCTGCATGGGATGGAGATGGGTGGCTCGAAGCCCCCCCCCC
>BQKZ01000007.1:118748-134354 GCA_036244855.1 Temnopleurus reevesii
CCCCCCCCCCTTCCGAATGCGATGCGATGTATGTTTCATACTATTCATAGGTATCTTTTTAATGTTTGATTTTATTGAAATTAGACCATGAGACTATTTTTAAGAAAGAGGATTTCTCAATGCTTGTGTTTAAGTGTCGGATTCTTCATAAACCATAATGCTTTTCATACCCGAATCTTCGTTCAATAATCAAACTTTGTGTTTTCTTCCTTAATCATCAATATCTAGTTATGCTACATCTTTGTAAAGCAGTAAGCCCCTTCCATACTCTAAGAGAAGCAGTAATGTCGTCATCGTCCGAGCATTTTCTCGATCCTTGAGGTGTTCATCGGTTGGCCTACACTACACGCTGCATGCCAATAGGATACTACCCTCAAGATCTTCTGAATGGACGTTTTTAATAAGAAGAAAGGAGGCGAGGGATGGGTAGATTTATTGAGATGAACGGGCACGATGATGCACGCTAAACTGACACAGACCTCGGGCGTGTAAGTGTGTCTAGATATCAGACTACGCTGTAGTTTATCCTAGGCTCACCTCAAGGCACTGTGAAAACATTTTAGAAGATTCCGTGATCTTATGGCAGTTTGGTCCATTTCGGTTTTCAAGAGGACCGATATGATATTTATGAGGCTAGTCGGGCTGAGGGGATGAATGAGAAAATTATGTGTATACGTCGCATCAGAAAACATTCATTAACCTAAGATTTATGAGTAGAAATGCAAGTGCCTCGCATCGAGTGTAACATTTATGTTGCATGTAACAGTGCTTCATGCCAATAGCTGATACCCATTGCCTTGGTTATATGGTGACGAGCAGTAGCCAGTCGCCATGTGTGCACCAAAGTGCGGTTGGGCGTCACGCGCAACAGAACATTTTTGGCAATGCAAACGTCTCCGTAGCACATGAAACGTCATGAGAGACCCCCAGGCGATGAAATGTCGGCATCCATGTTCTCCCCATTGCTTGACCACTGAGTCAGCCTAACCACATCCTTCATAGAGACTCGATGAAAGACTGTGCAGAGGAAGGATAAAGGCAATCGTTGGGGATTACGTGAAAGGATTGCTGTGAAGGTACTGCAGGGCAGTGTATAGTAAAGTGTATTTCGACTTCAGCACTCTATCTCAAGTATTATGCAAAATATATCTTGCTACATACATAGGAATAAAGGTACAATATCGCACTTTTAAATGTACAAACAACTGCAACACCGGGGGCACATTTTAGGGTGCAATATTGCACCTTTTTGGTGAGAAATTGAACCATAAAAGGTATTTTGTATTCCTCGGAGTGCTCAGATGATTCGAACCCGCACCTTTCAGGATGTGGCGTTGCTTGGTTGTAGCGTTATATGCGATCGTTCCACGCCCCCATGCATAAACGATGGCGACTTTAAAATATATCCAACAATGACACCATAACATAACACAGTGTTTGTTTGAGGCTGATAAAAGGGTGCAATAATGCACCTTTTCAAGTTTTGCCGCAGGTTGCACATTTTTGCCAAGGCTTCCACCATTTGTGTGCCCCTCCCTTTTTTATTAGTGTGTACTACACAATCCACGGTCATATTTTAAAAATCATCATAGGGCACACTAAATATCGTCAACCTTTCCTGCGGCAAACAGAAATCATATAATTTCTCTAAGAAATTGAGATTCACCTATTCTTTGCCATGATCCTTAACAGTATTAATATGAAGTGCAGAATCAAACGAAAAACGCAACCTATGCTGAATGCAATTCCTGGAAGCGCACGAGCGTCGTGCGGAGGCCATCCGGTGATCGCACGGATAGCGCATGAAATTCATCTTTCAACAATGATTTCCGTATAATCTCTGTCCAACCGTATAATTTTTCATGTGGGTATCCAGGGGCACTCGATTGAAAAATAGAAAAGGGCCTTCAGGAATTTTGGGACCCTCAATCGAGCGGCTGACAACACCACCACCAGCAAAAAAAAAATCTTCCCAGCTCTATTTTTTGGACTCTTTGAGTAATATACGCCGGTTGCTTCACGGTCTCTATAATGGGCATCGGTATTTTTTTTTTTGTTATTATGGCCACCGGGGTGTTGACCAGCAGTACGGCATTTGCACCAGATTGGTAAAACCATATAGAACGACCGCGAAAGCAAGCTATCAGACCCGTACGGGCCAAGGCGCATCCGCCGACAATACGCAGTGCGATACACCGGTTTATCGGATGGATTCCGCAAGCTTGAGATGTGTTTCATCTTATATCAAATTGGAGTTTAAAAAAAAAGAGTTAAAAAAAGTAAGAGGTTGGATAATCTCTATATCGCGCATCGTGGAGGTATTATCTTTTTAATGTCGTGTATAAACGATAAAAATAAACAACAAAGTTAACTTACATCTGGTGATCGCAGTATGCTAAATGCAAACCTCATACAAATCATGTTATTTTCTATATAGTAAAAAAAGAAATCAAATAAATATTAAAAATGGCACAACTCAAGACAGTAGATATTTTCATCCCATATATAGCATTTGTGAATTGTTTATCTGAATACATGGGATGTACTTGCAACACTTTCAAATGTCAGAATATGAAATATCTTAATGCAAAGATCCCACTGCTTTGCATAGGATTACGTCATCTGTGGCAAATATGGAGGTATTAGATTATGTTACGTATATTCTCTATTCGATATAACGAAGGGGAAGATAAATACGATAGCGCTTTATTGTATACAGTAAAATTGGCATTGATCGATTAAAATAAGCTTTACTAGTTTAAACTATTATCAAACCCAAATATGTCAGATTACATGTATATTTATGAAACCAAACTAATAATCCATATGTGTCAGATAGTTCAGAGGGGTAAATCAGGGTAAACTAAAATACAAATACAATTACAAAAGCACAAAACATGCGAACACAGATCCACTTACTTTCTTAAAAAAGAAATATCAATTTCCAGATAATACTGCGATATAGAGTGGCGTATTCAGGATTACCTGACAACGGGGGGGGGGGGGGGGTGAATCTCCCTAACAAGCCCCGTACGACAGAGAGGTGAGAGTTCTGTCCAATTTAGTTGTATTGTGTTTTTTTTCTTTTGGCCTCATGCAGAATAGGTTGTTCGTTCGAATCAATCTACCCCTTGCCTACGCCCTTGATATCGGATCAATCATTGTTGTTTTTGTTTATAGCAAGATGCTAACCCTTCATCCAAGGATTCCTGGTTCTTGAGGGAAACATCCAATTTGAATACTATCCCATTCTTTGCGATAGTGTTTTCGCAAGAGATTTGCGATTCTGCATCCCGAAAACTGAGGGCGCAATTTCATCACCTTGCCTGTTTGGCTGGAAAGCATGGTTGTGCCGGAGGATATATCTGACGAACCATAGGATGATGATATCGAATGTGGAGCTGGGAATTAACATTAAAAATCAAAGAATTATTCTCAGACGTGTTTATTTTCTTAGGAGGGACATGTTCACTTGATAATAGTCCAAGTTGTGTTGTCAAAATCATTATGTCTATACTTTACTATTCATTTATTCATCTATCTACATTTCCTTATTTATCTATTCATCTATCTATCTATTTATTGATCCATCTTGATTTCAATATTCTATAAAAGGAATGTTGCATTTTTTATAAACAATATTTTATGTTATAAATTATCTCTTTTCTTTATCATTGAAGCAACACAGTAAACATGGTAAAAAATGAAATTTATCGGGACACTAGTGTTTTTCATTCTTGAAATTTATATGATTTTCAACCTAACCGCCTAGTAATACACCATGTTGAACAAAAGTATCATTGAAATGCTAAGACACGAGCTTATTAATATCGCTACGAAGACCAACCACATTTTATCCGTCACCACTCATTTTTCCCTAACATTGGCAGGAATTTCTCAGCGAGGCTTGAGTGAATTTTTAATATTGAATAAGATTTGTTACCACAACTACCACATACCCTGGGTTTATTGTCGACCAAGAAGTGCACGCAGAAATGCGCTACCCATAATTCATTCCCGGCACTATTTCTCTGTGATTATCAGTCTGCGTTTTGCCATCTCTATTCCCCATCTCTCTCATAACCCCTACCTCTCTCTCTCTCCCGTCATCTCTCTCTTTTCCTCTCGAAGATGAATTGGACGACGGCGTAGTAAAATCTACGACGACGAGTGCGGGTTGTTCCATTCATGATATTATCGCCGTACGGGATGAAAGACGGAGCGTTCCGATTGGTCCGAGGTTTTCATCATTCATTCTCTGTCTCTGACGAACATTTTACATTGACTGGATGTTGGGCAAAGAGAACCTCCCCTCTACGGCCTAAAGTTACACAGTGAGAGAGGCGCGCTGCTGCAAGCGTCGGCTGCTACTCGATCCTACACAAGCCAGTCATCGCTTGTTGCACTTTGACCCTCTTTTCATAGTATTCCTCAACTCGGAATGAACATGATGACGACACAGCTAAATTCCTCGAAAAGACATAGAAATTATATTTGGTCACGGGGTCATTTACAAATGGAATTTATGTCGGTTTCTTGCAACAACCGACACTTGTTCAAAGTGTGAACGGGAGCTTGCCGCGCGCTCTCTCTTTAATTCTAAGACAAAAAGGAAAAGACGATGAAGAAGATGACTCCACCTTAGGATGGCGGCAGCGATAGATAATTTAATTCCTCGACAAGTTCATCTCCAAGAATATTGAAGTTGCTTGTAATTGGTCACATGACCTACGGTCAGCCAATACGGAGATAGTTGTGACCCTTCACGGTTTTTTGGTAAACTTAGATGGAAAGCTGTAACCACCAGTCACTTTCTGCTCATTCCTTCTCATCAGATAACCATATACCTGTTCTTATGGCGAATTCTCTTCATCATTTCACTTTGGGCTGTCTTGTGTTAATGATAAGACACTCCACATCTTTATAAAACACGATCAGATTTTATATCACTTTTACCAGGAATATTTTAATCGAATCGAAAATGGTCTATTTCTATATTTATTAAGCTTTTTCTATTCTTAAAAACTTCATAGAGTCGTCAACAAATTAATCAAATACTTTATAATCGGCATTGTTTGTTTTAAAACTTGTCAAAATTTGTAACGAAAGTTTTCTTTAAGTTCGAGGAATTGGTCGCATTTTTTCGTCAACCTTGTGGGAGCGATCGCTCTGTCTCTGACTCTTTTTTGGAAAGAAAGGTGCAGATTTTGACCCCTGTGACTGAAATTCGTGAAGCATAGAGTGCTATCTACCGGGTTTGGCCCGTTCGTGGGATGTCCAAGATCCAGTCACTTTGCGTATTGGCCACTCTCCGCTCTCGCGTCACCACATTTACTTAACCTATTTTGTTCGACGGACTTTCCGAATTTTTGTAACGGTGACTCTGATTAAATAACGAAATATTTGCCGACAAAACTAATTTCATGTCGCATTGCAACTTTTTCAAATGGAAATAGACTAGAGAAAAGATTATAATAGTGTGAAAATGGACCACTAGAATGGACTTCAAGTGCAGGTGAAAAGGTGTATCGTTGGATAATTGCCCATTGCCCACCGAATTCGTGCGACAGATATCCGCCATTTTCATTTATAGTAACTCCAGCCTTTGTTCGCGAGAGAGCCCTGTCCGTTGCTTCCCCGGCTTTTCGGGCGAAATATGTCACGCCGGAAGCAGGACAAACCCCAGCAGCTGAAAATACCAATGGCAGGTAAGTTCACATTTTCATAATCCTTTCATTTTATACAAATTTTGCAGTATTCTGGTATTTCTGTGGTTTGATGTGTCGATGTCCCTAGCAGACCGTTTCGGCCACTAGCAGCCGGCAATACCCCGGTCAAGATGGCATCGGTTGTCGATCACCCTCGTCGCGCGGCTAGTCCGTGGCATTGACCGCTGAATTCGTCGTCGGCTTATCAATATATCTGTCACTGATTGCCCATTTTTGTGTAAACTGAATTCTATGATTGATTATGTAACGGTGCAACAACATAATGTTTGATTTGGCGGGTTACTTACTATTATATGTTTGTATGCGTGGTAAAAATAATAGTTTCTCTCACAACGATCAGTTTCGTTTTGCACAACTCGGCCGCAGTGATTGTTTTTCCCCGTTTGACTTTAGGAATTGAACTTGAAAACATGGGTTGAAATACAGCCTAAACGATGAAATTTCATATATGACAGGAATATTGTTACATCTGAATATCTGTTTATAATATGAATGATAAAAAAAACATCATTATTTTTGTATTTATAAGAATTTTCCTGGTGTAGCTTCGTTTGAGCGGCCGATTGTGGGGCAGTGTCTGGCTCGCAGACGATCATGTGTACATAGGTGGAAATCTACACACACTACCGTAGTTCACGTCGCAGACATTGAAAACTATATATGCGGCGAATATATAGTAGATGTACTTGACCCATGAAATCAAATTGGTGCTGCTTTCAACTGATTAAAAATTATGATATTTTAGTCAAATAAACTCAAGTTTCATATATATGTGAAGAAAGTCTAATTTACCAGCTGTCAGACAGTGTAAATATAAAATTATTTGATTGGGGTTTCATGGCAGCAAACTCATGTGCACTCAACATAGTATTCTACTACCAGGTTATAATTCATACAACATGAATGTTCTGCTGCAGTCATACCATGTATTTTTAGGGTCCACCCTTATTGACACGTCCACCATATTGGATTTTTGTCTGCACTAGTCCCAAGTTCAAGTGTACAGTGATTGAGACTGGGAGGGAGACAGGGTCTTTTGGGTTTATTTGGACACACCACATCCTGTGTCTTCTGGTCACAATAGACTGGCTCACAGCTGACTGGACACTGGCAAAGTACAGCATGACCTTAGCTGACCTTAGATGACCACTGCTGAGAAAGTGGGTCAGGTTGTGTCCAGCTTGTTTGTGCTGTGGATTAGCTCTGTGTGGATGATACATAATTCTTATACAATTTGAGTATGACTGATTGTTGAGTGACCTGTTTATTATAATCTTTCACTGGGGATTCATATTGCAAATGGGCTAAGAGGCTTGTCCAATGTAAAAGTAGTCAGTGTTTAAAGGTAAATAGTGAGGGGTGTCTGCCTTTTTTCATGTTGTGTGTTCATTAATGATCTATCAATTTTAGTTATTTTCATTTTCTCAGCCAATTAGCAATTTAACTATTTGCTAAGCTAACATAAGCTTGAAATTCTCCAGATCAAAATTACATTTAATGATTTATTCATTTATTATATCTAATGAGAATGACATGATTGGTTAGCAATCAATGTACAATATTATCATGATATGTTGAAAATAACACTTTGAACTTGGCGCTACAACATTTTTTTCAAATTATATAATTATACATTTTTACAAAAGAAAATAAGTCATTTTCGTCATATTTTTGTGTTTGTTAAGTTATAAGTATTGCTTTGTGATTGAGGCATTATTTCAACAGAATGCATTGGATTTTCCCTAATTTGTGGTTGTCGGTGTAATGTGGCCTTTGGTGTCCTACATGTATATCTAAATCCTATATTTTTTTACTGAATGGCTGATAATTTTTGTAAAAATTCAGATTGTTTCTTAATTCTTAAAATATTATGGTTTGGAATATAAACCTATCTATTTATCTTCAACCCAGATCATTATTTTGTAAAAATATTTATTCATATGAATATACAACTTTGCTAAAAAGTAACTGTAAACTGAGAATTATCTGTACATCTAGAAGTCCAAATTCCTAAAAAAATGAAAATGTTCATTTGTATCTTTAAAATGAATTTCAGTTAGAGTTAATTTTACTTCAGGTAACCTCATAACTGATTAAAACTCTCTATGTAGAGTGTTTTTCATGGAGGAAGGAAGGAAGGAAGGAAGAAAGGGAACATGAATGTGGAATTCAATGAAACAAAATCCAGTTTGTAGAAACAAGAAATTCATTCCATTGAATAGGCTGACAAAAAACAAAATTATAATGTAAGAGAATTAGAAAAAAAGTAATATTCTATTCAAGGAAAAATGACTCGGCTAATGTTAGGATTATATGCACATTTTAGGTCTAGCTTTAGACATTTTGGTATTTTAATCAATATGTTGATTATGAGTTACATATATGTTATGGGATTTAGGGAGACACAAATGGTATTATGTGTCATAAAAATCTAGTAGAATGTAATTCTTGAATGAATAGAATATTTTGTTGTATGCTTCCAGAAGAATAAAAAAAACAAATCATTTAGGTTTACAACATTGTGTTGTAAATATTTTACCTGCCTTAGAATTAGAATATGATATCACACAAACTTACAGCATATATATTCATATTTTAACATTTAAGCATTTTTAATTTCCTAAGGCTTTTTTCGAAATATTATCAAATCAAATCTCGGGCCTACCTGTACACCAGTTTTACCAATACCAAATGTAAAAACTTTGTCTAATAAAAAAAAAATAACATAAAGAAATGTAGTTATCTATCATTTTTCTTAAAATGATATTACACAAAATATTGTAGAATGAGAATTCTGAAATTATTCACAGATGTTTGTTTGATATTCTACTTGATACTATGATAGCTCACTGATTTAAAAACTTTTCATCTTCGATATATCATAGGAATATTATTACATAAAAGAATAATGAAATTTCTTACAATGGGTGAATAATGTACTTTTTCAAATATCATATCAACCATTTTTACAGGATTACATTCAAATAGTAGTCACTGAAAAGATAAGGACATTTTGCACATGAGAGAAATATGTAGTGGCTAACACTTTCATAGCAAGTTAAATACGTTTGGACACATTTACCAAAACATTATTTCTGAATTAAGTTTTCAAGACTTCAATATGAATATTCAGATTTTAATGTTTAACAATTTTGTATTAATTTTGAAAATGTAAATTGTGGGTCTATCTTGTAACTTTAGGATGTGAAATCTAACCACAATTATTTTTGATTGGCTTTTCTTATGTGTAATGAATGTATTATTATGCTAAAACAAAAAAATTGATTTAAGTACATTGCTATTAAAAAACAAATTTGAGAAAAATGAGAACAAGCATATTTCTTTTACACTATTAAAAGTAGAGGGGTGCCATGAATGACGATGTTTTACGTATTTTCTATGAACAAAGTATATATTTTTTTGTGTCAATGAAGTTTAATTAATACATTTCCACATGTCATTATTAATTCTGACAAAGTAAAATATTCTGTATTGTGTTATGATACAATTAACAGTGTCTTTGCCTTTTGTAGTATCAAACAATGTGATGTGAATCTCCCATTTTCTATTCTAATTCAAGCAAAATATAAATATAGTTTTTGCATGCTTTATTTGAAAAAAAAGTATATCTGACTTTTTAATTTTACAATTATATTTTTTGCCAAGTATTTAGATTTATTCACCAACATAATTTTAACGAAATCTAATAGTTGTCTCAAACTGTTGTTAGGTTATCTTTTGAGGGAGTTGAAATTGACTTGAAAGATTTCTAGTACAGTAGCAAAAGCCTGTTGTATGTTGATATTTTAACCATACATGTGTTTGTTTAAATAGGCTCATGACTGAGAACTTTTGAAAATATATTTGACAACTTTGTTTTCAATAAAAGAATTATTCCTTTCAGTCACCTAGAAAGTAAACATCGAATTCTGATTTTCAACTCCATTTATATATATTCTTAAAAATATTGATGCTTCTTGTTCAAAACTGGTGGTTTAATCAGAGTATCTTTTTAATTAGGAATTGGAATACCTTAATTAAAATTGGTAAATTTTATCATTACTTTGTAATATAAATTTTACTCACTCATAATTGGGAAAACTTAGACAGATGCCACAATATTGGTTTTATTCAATACATTAATGGTATTCTGTGAATTCAACTGGATTTTGTGCAGGTATTTCTTTGATCAGTTTTAATGACCGTTTACATGTATATGGTAACTTTGGTCATTAATGATAAATCTGTATGTTTTCTAATAAAAGATTACTTCCATTTTTATTGAACCAATTCAGAGAATTTTCTGAATTTTATTTTCATACATGTTTAAAGAAAGGGGATATACAAAGAAGGATATAAAAGTATGTTGAATGTTAAACACAAAAGGTTTTAAAAGATTGAAATTTATAATTGATGAACATTTAACAATTGAATCAAAGTAAGAAATTTAACAAATCAAAATTAAGTAGGTCTCAGGATTCAATTCATTTCATTTTTTTTTTGGGGGGGGGGTATTGGTGTGTTTATAAACTTTATGTAGGATTTCAAACTTTGAACACTTTGTTGAGGATGTAATTAATCCATGAGAGGGTTCACAAAGTAGACACACACATGACTGTTTTCTGAACTCTAGCAGAGTAACCCAGCAATCACCCCTCCCCTCAATACTCAAGAGGTTAAAATCTGCATGTTGTCCAGACAGTAATCTATGAAAAGAATGCAGACCCCCTCATGCGCTTCATCTCTCGTATGATATAGCCCATAGTAGCCCAGGACACTATCCCTGCTGCTGCAGTAATCCTCAAGTTTAAGGCTGAAGGGGTCAGAGGTTAGCACCTCGGACATTCGTGCATCAGAACATTGTGTCTCTTTACATCACACCATGTCCCGCTTTGCCTACCAGACACTCGACCTGAACTTGTACAAACAATTTTGTAAATGTGCAGGTCTCTATTGCTTGTTTTATAGAAAGCTTTATTTATTTCCTTTCTCTCTCATTTTACCACCCTCTTTTCTTTTCTCTTCTCTCTGTGCCTACCTTTCCTCATATTAGATGTTACTCATACCTTGACAGTTAGGTACTTTTAGAACAAGCACATATATTATATTCTTCTGATGCAGTAGAAGGTGTATAGAAAGAGTGGTTTTCTGAATATAGATTATTCAAGCCAAATACTGCTGAAAAGAAGTATTTATTGATAAAGGTTATTTTCCCAGCCCACTAAATTCGAAAAATATGTTTTTATGTAAAGGTTGTTTTATGTATTGCTGGTGTGCTTTTGTCATTTGTTTGAAGAGAGATCATGACTGCCAAAGATCATTGGCAAATCAGATTTGCATCAAGGGTAACTTTTTAGGTGTTCATGGTCGATAAGGTGTGCCTCCCTGTTCCCATTCAAAATAAAGAGTTGAAATGAATGTTTGATTGACTGGTCAATGGTTAGCTGTGTGTCTGGTTCCTATTAACATGGTGCACTTTGATCAGCTGCATTTATTTGGTTCATAGAGATGATGTTCAAACGTCACTGTCTAGTGCACACAAACTGGTATTTAACGCTCTCTATGTCTGTATCATATCTTTCAAATATAGTTTGTACACAATGGTTTATGGTGCGTCTTTATGTGGACATCCATGTGTAGCTGTGTGCATAGCGAAACAACATGGCTACCAGGATTTGCTCATTCTTTGCCCTCACCGCGTGACCTTGAGTCTCGGGCGGCAAAACGTGACGGGCCAAGCAAGGGCAGGTTTTTTGGACATGATTTGCATGCTCTGAATCAAACATACTCCTGGGTTGTCTCTGGCGGGCATCGGCCAAAATACACTCTTGCCAATACATTTCGAGCCAAGGGGTCAGGCCTGCATGACCCGGGCTCTTGTTCTCGTTGCAAGCCTACAAACAACATACACATGGGTGAGCACACAACGGGAATGTGCTACGTGTTTAAAAAGGTCCTATGCAAGCTTCAGATCCACCACTTCGCGGGATCTGGACACAGTTGGCTAGTCAAGTTTAGAAATGAAATCATTTTGGTGTACCATGAAAAAACTCAAACCCAAAGACCCCCCATCCCTCTTCATGTTTCTTTTTGCATTGACCAATGAAATTCATCCACAAGTCCTACGTTTTTGGCCAATCACTATGAAGCGAGCGAGGGATTGGCGTCCATCGTATGCAACACGTTTTGATGTGGCTCGTTGCAGCTTCCATGAAAATGTTATTTTTTATGGACATGTTTAGGGCGTATTCAATATGTATTGCTTTCTTCAAAACCAATAGTAAATGCTACGGCAGTGAAGAGTAGATGAAAAGGGGTATTGTTAGAGGGGAAATAAGCCGTCATGTATCTGTACCAACATGAAGTTGATGACTAGCGTTACTAAAAGGATCAAACCGGCAGAAAATTAACATTATTGCCGTCTATTAAAAAATGAAGAACATTCAACACTTCTCTAGCCATCAAACGTTACAGGGTTTAGTCATTTAAAATGTCATTTCTAGAATATATTGCAATTTAGGACTGTTCAGCTGCTCATTTTACTTATATTTTTATCCAATGATTTCTTTAACTTCTTATCTCTTTTTTAAATTTTGTAATATTTGATCTTTTTGTGTAAATACATGTAGTTGATATTTTGTCTTTCAAAACAATAGTTGATAGTGGGTTTTTAAAGCAAATTATCAAACAAATTATTCTTGCATTTCCATAAAGTTCAGTTCAGTCCTTTTCATATTTTGAAGCATCCAATCTCAAGTTAGTGAGGAGACATAATCATGTGAATTTATTTCATTGAATATTTATTTTTAGTTGATTTTTGTAATTACCTAAATTATCTAAATTAACAATTGTGTCATATATGTACTAAACATTAAATGTTATAGTATTTACCGTAATGCTGTTAAACAAAATTTTGATGGTTACTAGCAGCACACGAGTGGCATAATGTATCATTGTTCAATTTGGAATAATTTTTCAGGATATGATTATTCTCAAAGTATGATACCACTAGTTTAAAGACAATTTATGTGTTGTAAATTATCCAATATTAACACTTTAATTGAAATAAAACCTAATTAAATGTGTATATTTGTTAAGAAGTACTGTATACTTTGTACTTTGCAGTGTTACCTTTCCAATTATTATGTTCACTTCAAAATTATATTTCCCATAGAACACCCAAAACATATCCTAATAGATGCACTGTTAAAACCTATCCCCAAGCTTTTTATTTCTGTTTTTTTCTTTTTATTTGTTCTATAATGCTTAATAATCAAATGTTGAAACCAGAAATTAATTTACAAAAGCTGGAATAGATTTAAATGTGCAAGCAACAGATACAGTGGAAGGTCTAGTGATATGAATTAGAAATACAGGAATATGATGCAATAATCGGCTCCAGAATTTGTCTAAATTGCTCTTTACTGACGGTAGGAGTATTCTTATTATTACATCCCCTTTCTGAAATATGTATTGGATATCTTATTAAATCTCTGGGATAGAATCTGAAGAGATTAGAATGAATATTTTTCCAATGAATAATCAGAAGAGAAACTATTCCCATAGCAATAATTACAACTTACCGTCACACCCATCTTGTGGTAATAAACTTATCAAAATCCTTAAGAAAATCCCCAAATAAATTGTACAAATACACACAGATCAGATTTATGAAATTCCATTCTTGATGGTGATACAACGTGGAAGGCTTGGTATTATTAATGTTTGATTTGAGTGCCTTTGTTTTTATTCCTTTTCTTTCTATTTTACTATTGCACAATCTGAGTACAATACCAACTGCAATCCCAAATCAAAGGGGGTGATTATTCTTTATGTACACTTCTAGGGGAATGGTGAAACTTGTGAAATAATGTCTGCAAACATTCCATGTTGCATCCTTCTTTTGCAAATATAATTCTTCTGTTTCTAAAGTCGGAAAAAGAAAGAATTCTTAATACAGCCACACATCCAATACGCCGGACATGAAAGTGTTTTTCCTCTATTCATAATCTTTGCATTCACTCAATATCCTTGGCTGGCGGATGTGTACATTTTCTGTTGATAGTTTCTAGCTTGCATTTACTCAATAAAGTAGAAAACAAACTGAGAATAATTTTGTAGCATAGGTGTTATGTTTGAGGATTTATGATTTAGGAGTGAAGTAAGGATCTTTTGTCCTTCGATATTAACTTTGTGAGAGTATTTCAGCACTAAAAACTACAATAAGTCAATATGACTATGCGTTGCTTTCTACAAATAAGATTTTCTCCATATTTTTTTCTCTCTCCCAGAAATTTTCCTGTCAAGAGTTGGACTATCTTTATACAGTTTACAATTAAGTGTGTAAATATTGNCTTGCATGGGTAAGCTGGTTGAATCTGCTCAGTTCAACTACATGTTTGATATTCCCTGGCTCATGCAGCAATACCCTAGAGAATCAAGGTTAGTACAGATCATACGGACAATCTTCACTACCAGCCCTTGGTCAGAGAGATTTGAGATTCAATTGAGAAAAAAGTTGAAATTTATGTTTTATAAGACTTCTATGAAAGAATTTGATTGTTTAACAAGATTATCTCAAATATATTCTATCCCTGTTAAAGCTCATGTGTATGTTGTGTTAGTTTAATAATAAATGAAGAGAACTGCTGAAACTTCTTATCCAATAATGGAGAGCTGTGGAGTAAAATTAAGTCAAAAAGAGCTTGAGCTTTCGATCCTAACAGAATCTTAATCATAAGCAAAATGACAAGGAAATGAAGTGAACACACAAGTATATAGAAAAATAATAATAATACACTACTCAAAAAAAGTTAAGGACCACTTTTTAAAACGTGCATAAAGATTTTATACAAGGTGTTTTATTTCTGGAAATACCTCAGTACAACTGTCCTAAATGTCCTTAAACACGCTGTAATCAATTTCACGCATGGGTGGTTTCAGTTGTTGCACAATGTCTCTCGCATCACTGCACATCCTGAAAAGTGGGCCCCGAGGGGGTATCAGCTACCGACATGAAGTGGTAAAAACGAATGTCCGAGTGTCTTTCAGGCAGTTCAGAAACGAGTGTGACCACGTCCTGCAGCAATAACGGCTTCACAGCGCTGTCTCATGGAGCTGATGAGGCGATTGATGTCTCTGACGTCCAATGCATCCCATGCAGCCTCCAGAGCCACACCCAGCTGCTGCAGTCCAAGTGGATGGGCTTCGAGCTGACATGCTCCCGGGCCCAGTTGAGACGAATTCTGCTGTGAGCAGGAGTGAGTGGGACACACTGAGCTGGCCGTCTGGCACGCATATTGGCTCTGTGAAGTCGGTTACGGATTGTTTGAGTGGAAACAATCACTCCAGTTGCTGCAGCGAAGTCATTGTTGAGGCGGCGTGCACTGTGAAAGCGGTGGCGGAGGCTGAGATTCGTCAAGTAGCGATCATCTCTAGGGGTTGTCGAAACTGGTCGGCCACTGCGGGGTCTCTCGGAGTATAGCCCTGGGCCTGGGAGCATGTCAGATGGACCAGACAGCAATGGCGTAGAGTTCTGTTCACAGATTAGAGCAGATTTTCCCGTGACCACAATGATGGATGTTCGAGAGTCTGGAGGCGACCAGGAAAGAGATTTGCAGACCCCTGTATTGCAGAACATGACCGTTATGGGGGAGGCAGCGTCATGGTGTGGGGAGGCATCACCTACACCAACCGTACTCGTCTCTATGTGGTCCCAGGGGGAGCAATGACAGGAGTGAGGTACAGGGATGAAGTCCTTGAACCTATAGTGGTGCCATTTGCAGAAAATGTGGGACAAAACATCATTTTCATAGATGACAATGCCCGTGCCCACCGAGCTAGGGTGGTGACCGAGTTCCTTGAGGGCCAGGGGATT
>BQKZ01000007.1:150505-161553 GCA_036244855.1 Temnopleurus reevesii
CACTCATCTTCGATTCGTGCAATATTGCCCTAACTCGTGCAATATTCCCTGGTATTCCATTTATTGCCATCCAATATTATATAATTGTTACATTAATTCAAAACACTTTTGAATGTGTGTCATCATATTGATATCTATATGAATAACAATATCAGAAAACTAGAAAGGATGAAATGATCATTTACAATCAAGAAAGAGTAAAAATATCTTGTAGTCATTTTTAACCTTCCTGTCAAAAGGATACATTGATCAGATATTGAAAAAAAATTGTTTGGGAATTAGTTTCTCAATTATTCAATCAATAAGAGGACTAACAGTCTAACCTACCTTCTGTTCACTATTAAAATGTTGAGCAAAAGTTTACCCTAACACTGTGCAACATGCTTCCCCCAATAACTATTGGTTAAATTATTATTAGATAGTTGTTTCAACTGTCCTATTAATGGTAGAAGTTCGCAATTCCACCATTTTTGGACATATTTTGTCCGATACAGAAGTTGTGTGGACAGCATATTGCCAAGTGTTAGGAAAACTTTCCCAACTTTTTAAAGAGTGTAAATGGAAGGTGAAATTGATTGCAGCTCTGCATGCATGTATCCCCTCCCCCATCCCTAAGATATGATCATTGGTCTTGGCCAAGTATTGCACAATCATACTCAAGTCATGCTTTCTCTATGATACATACATGTGACTTTGGAGGTGATGCAAAGGTCTTTTACAATTAGTTGTGAGATAGTTCGCAATTGCAGAGGTCTCAAGCTGTCATACCACCAATTATGAAAGGTGGTTTATGCGTAGATCAGACATAAACCCCTTGCTACCCCCTTGAAATGGATTTTGTGTATGTTTTGAAAGGGATGAGCGGGGAGAAAAGAAACATGTGGCATGTTGCTCACTATGTTAATTGTTGAACTTCCTGTGATGTGGACGTGTAAGCTTCCTCCCTGCTCCACAAACAGACCAAGGTCAAGAAAAGACCTTCAATGCTAGGCTTACTTTTCATGAAATTATTTTCAAAAAATGAATATGGGTTCGGAAAATAAATTATGATAGAAATGTTCCATTTTGTTGATGATGATAGTTGGTGTCCTAATCTAAAATGCTTTACTGACCAAAAACATGTACTACAGGCGCTCAGCCAGGTTGCACTTGAAAGGAGAGGTGGCCGGGGCNTAATTGTACCTAAGATTTACTGATATCTATTTACTTGCAGTGCTTTTCTTCATGTGGGAATTTATTAAGGTCATATTCATGAAGCAGCAGGGGCGTTCATGAAAAAAATGAGAGAAGAAAGAAAAAAAAAAAGAGGGAGGAGTTATCATAAATGCAAGCAACACATCCCTAAAGTCAGAAAATTTAGGTTGATTTGATAGAATTACCCATGAAGTGATAGTAAAGTTCAACACAGTCTGCTCAAGGCTGCAATAGAAAAGTCATAATTCTTGTGAAGTAAGACAATTTCTCCATTAAATTGTATTCCTTCTAGTCCCTAGTTTGATGCCAAGTATTTCCACTTAAGTGCATATGGAGCGGTATGAATGAATGATTAGTGTCATTTCCCCCCTTTGTTTGATGCCTAGGATATTGTTGATGTTTTGAAAGTAAGAAGAATTGTGATTGTTTGTATCGCCCAAGCAGTCACAAAGTGACCATTGATTGGGAACAATTGAAAGAACAAGAGTAGCGGAAACAGCTAGTGGTCTGCTAGAAATGAAAAACCACCATACTCTTGTGGTTAACATTTCCATTTAGGAGTTTGAGCAAAGTATTTTTCTTGGAATGAGATACTGCTTACAAATGTTTTCAAATATTTCATACTCTTATTGGTACAACATGGTAGTACATTCGCAAGATCAATGGGAATTAAAACATTCAGTAGTCAATGGGTCGATGCTTTATTTAAATAAATTCAATAGGAACTTTATGCATGACCATTAGATTTTATTTTGTAATTGCTCAAATTAAAAGCACTTACATGTAACTAGTCTCTATTTGATGTTCATTTGAGACTGATCAAGGTACACTTATTACAGTTAAAAATGTTCTCAAATTTAGAGAGAAGTAAATAAAAACTTCTTTGTACATGTCAGGGACAACCAATAAGAGCATGTACATAAACATGTTAGGTACACCTTTGCAAAATTTTGATAGGCCATTGGTAGAGGTTACATTTGTCCTTTTCGAAGTATTGGGCTGCAAATGCACATTTTCCTCAGCATCAGATATTTTGCTGCATTTTACATACTTTGAGTGTTTTGCAAGCATGAATTCATATAAGTACAATTCATTTCAAGTGCATGATTAAGTTGACATTAGCTTAACATGTATAGCCAATCTATTTGTAACATCCTCACTTTCTCTCTCCCCCCCCCCAATTTCCCCATATCCATCACTCCCCCCTCTCCTTCTCCAACCCCCTTGGATTGTCATATCTAATCAGTCAGGTATATCTTCGAACATACTTTCCTGCCTTGTGGTCCGACATATCACATAAGAAAGCTTCAAATGATGTCAAACCTGATAACGTTAGATGGCTTTTTGGAGTGAACAATGACGCATGTCACTCAAGCATCACGCCAATCATACAAATGACAGCATGGACCGGCTGCTTGCGATCTCCTTGTCGTGTATTCTGTTACCTTTAGCTACATCCAATTGTGCTCACATGCAACATTTTTGGAATGAGATAAGTTAGGAATTAATGGACATTTTCAAAACAGACTCTTTTCTAACTTTCTTTTTATAGACAAGTCCAAGCTTAGGGTTTTTAAATCAATTTTCATTAATAACGGATGCATAAGGATCTCCCAATTTTACATGAATATTACTTGTCAATTTGGCATTAATATCAATTTATTGTCCTTTTTTAATCAGTCTGCAAAATATTCACAATATACTAAATGCTTTTCTTAATCTCGTTTGAGTAATAATCTTAAATTACTTTTTTACAAAAAAACCCACTGCTATTCTTTGGGTTAATTTCAAATATACGGGTAAAAATTTGGACTGTGCTGTATTCTTTTTTGCTAGTGGAAGTTAATTATCCTCCTAGACAGGGTCAAGGTTAATTGTATTCATAAGGAACGGTTAAGTAATACTGCAACCCAACCACTGAAATGGTCTATCCAGGAGACATGGGAATGGACACTTTGTGCAAACTCATTAGAAATTCAAAACTATAGACTGAAAATATTTGAAGTTTTCCGTTTTACAACTTAAGAAGACATTAGTTTGAATGAATGATTAATGCTCTGTGTTGAAACACGAAATGACAGTCTCCACTGCCTAGACATATCAGACATTCACTGGAAAGTAAGCTATCCCTTACAAATTATAGAAGGAGAATTTATCACTGAAGTCAAACAGAGCTATCATTTTTATGTTTTAAAGGAAGTGAATATAAAATATCCAAGAGAACTACTTTATGGAGTTTAGACATATTGCCTTCTCCTTGCCCCCTTTTCTCTACATCACTGTAAGTGTTCAAGCAAGTTATAAAGTTTGGACTATACCATTCACTGGAGTCAGAATGGCATAAACCTTTGTCTCCATGGGCTATATCATCAAACCCCTCCTGTCATTTGCCCTCTCATCTCTCCCAATTCTTTCTCTTATTTCCTCTCCCTAACAAGAAAAAGGTATAGAATAGTTTTATTCATGGGTTTATTTATAATCTTCATTATTCCAGTCTTAGTGACTAAATAGACAGGTTTACTCTTAGATGCAAAGCTTATTAGTATTCTTTACACATAGGTTGTTTTTTGTGACAATTTGACAGCTTTCCCAGGGCTTACCTGACATAGCAACAGGTAATGTATCCAAACTGAATTCCAAGTATTGTAAATCAGTTGTTATTAAGCGGTTTAAGGAATATCGTCACCATGTTAGTTGGCAATAAATGTACATAAATTTGAATAAACCGGCCTATTAGCATAAGGTACAACAGCAATAGCTTGAATTAGATTAAAAAAATATATATAATCTACAACAAACACATGCAAAGTAAACTGTATGAGTTATGATTTCTTATTGCTAGATGTTGTGTAGAAGAGGTCTGGGCTGGTGCATATATATCTACAATCGAGGCGATGTCCAACATGAAGTTAAGTGATTCATGAGGTTGTTTGGGGGTTGGTTTAGTGGGGACCTTGCCTGGAATCAAGACATTGAAAGTGACATGAATCTTGACCACAGCACCGGTTGTTCCAATTGTCTTCCTATGAATCATGTTTAATAAAGGTACCATACCCACTGCTGTACTAATACATCACATGAACAATATGTGGAGGGTATACAAACACTATATGACAAGCAGGTCCCCTTATCATATGCTTGATCCGCACGCAAAATGAGCTTGATAATGAGATATTCTGGAAGTGGGAACAGTTCTAGACAACTTTTTCGAACATGTCTGCTAATCCCCCTTTTCCGGTATTCATCAAATTATAGTTTTCCTTGTCAAGCCTTCTTCGTCTTGGCTATTGTGTTAATCATATCATTTTTTCGTGTATCAAATCTACTATGCAAATTATTGAGCTGAAAATGGAAAGAATCAAATGTTATCAAAGTCATGATCCGTTTTGAATCAGAAGTAATGCTTATATTGTTTGTTGATTGTATTTTATCATCATTGATCAATATGATGCAATCTGCAAAGACTTGATACAAACAAACAAAATGAATAAGTACATGTATTAAAAAAAAAACAATATTTCAACTATATCTTTACCTTCTTTTGTATCTATAACATTATTTTTAGATTTGATTTCATTTGAAATCCCCCTCATTACTGACAGAATGTACTTTTGTTGAAATGTTTTACTCTCATTTTGTCATGTTGATCATCATCGGAATGATTCATTTAGTGGTTCTCAGTAGCTCAGAGGAAGACATCATCATACACATTGACTGAAATCAAAGATTAACAACAAGATTATATTCAATCCAGCTACCTAATGTCCTGTCATTCAAATATACTCTTTATTTACGTTAATGTCAAGATGAGCAGGCAACCTTTAGGGGTACAGAAACTTGTCATATTGGGTGGAATTGATATTGCAACCTTTTTTACCTTGTAGTAATTCAAAGGATTTTAGTTTCTAATCACATTTCCCTTAATGATGACTTCTCTGGGGTATAAGATTTACAGGTTTCTTTTCAAAATAAAGAACCAGTATTATAAAAGTTCAAACTAAATATATATTTGGACCATCAATGTACATAATTCAAAGATTATATTTCAAAATGGAATTACAGAAGAATTCTCAAATTCCCGACATCTTACTTTTTACCACATTTATATGCTCTAAAAGAACAAAATATAGCGATACTAAAAATCAGATATACATAAAGAATAATGAAAAAGAGATAATGTTTGAAAATTCAATTTCTATCATGTTGCCAATTTTATAATGGTAATAATTTGCTGCTTTCTTGTTTCTGTAGCTGAAATAAGCATTGTCATAATGATTATTAATCACACGTTTATGTATAATCAAACTTTATAACAATAAAGAACGTTATGCAATCAACCTGCACAAATGAAATATGTATATTTTGGGAAGGATATGGAAAGCTTTTTTTTTTTTGCAAAAATGGATTTTCTTTTCTATTTGCATGTGTGTGTTCTTATTACACAAATATATTTTGAATACAAACTTATTAATTAGAACAACATTAATTTTAAAGAAAGTGAGTGGAATAAAAGTTGAACTATATAGCACATACAAATCTTTGTGTTTTGTGAGAGATATGAGAATTGCCAGGAACGTTTACTCAACACAAAGTTTGATAAAGAACAGGAGAGGCTGATTCTTGATAAGAAACATCACAGAAGAAAATGCATTTGAAATAAAACAGCAAAGTGTCATCTTTCTAAAAGAATTTTTTTTTCTATAATTCATTATTCAAGATGACTGCATGAAACACATTTCTGCGACATTTCAAGAAAATTCACAAATATTGCTGATTGTACTCATTGTTATTATGAAGTGAGTATGAATAAGTTATGATTTGCAAATGGTCACACAAGAGAGTTCCATGGTACTCAGCGTTATCTGATTTGTCCGCATTTTCCAGGAAGGTAGGTGAAATATCAAATGTTCTATTTGTCTTTAAAAATGCATTGTTAAGTAGGATAAACTGTTCTGATTTACATGAGCATGATCCATGATTTAAAGCATCTGCAGGAAAGACCCTGTCTTTTGAAAAAAAAAGTTATTTATGTCTTGACTGCCAGATAATGGAACTATTCATTTTAAAATGAAAGTATAGAAAATGGAAACGTGTTTTGCAGCTAAAATATATGTTTTTGAAAGTTCATAAGTAGCACAATTTATTATTCACAAGTTTCATGCTGTCTTGTTGATGTCAAATTACCTTGTGATACACACTGCGCCATGTATATTTTTATTAGGCGAGACTTATTCATTATTTATTGGCAAGATATCAATGGGAAGGTAGGGTATTGGTAATGGCTTTCAGAATATGAGTTTGGTTGGACAATAAAAGAGCTGTTTCATACGTGCAAGAGTCTGTGAGCATTGTTTAAACATTTTATTTGCAACCTTCCATATTTTGATGGTCTTCTTTTTCTTTAAAGTTCATGAAGGTGTTGCTTAAAAATTGTAATTGATAGGATATCAACTGCAAATCCGTTGCAAACTAAAACGCATGTTTTTTTTTAGTGTTTTTATTTACTTATATTGTAGATAGGTAAGGTTTAGGAGCCATGGGTGAAGGGGAGATCCTAAGGGATAAAGTCCATCTCCGTATCATTAAACATCCCTCACCAAAAAAAGGGGAAGAAATATTGGGGATTTGAGTGGCAAATGAGCCCTAATCTTAAATATCTTCCTCTGTCTTTGGAAGAGGATGTTCTTGTTGATATAACATTTTGAAGGAATGTGTTTGGCAGAATAGAACCAACCTCAAGTAATAGGGAAAGGGAGAAATTTTGAAAATGAATTTAAAAAACATAAAGCTTTTTCAATCCACACCAAGGCAAAAGTAAAAAGTAGGCCACCCTTCAAAAGAGTTTTCTTTTGTTGCAATGCCTTTTCAGCGTTGATCACACACTTGACCATTGAATGCTATGGTCATTTGTACGTTTTGTTGAAGGCCATTCTGTGATTCATTTGCAATTGACAGCCCTCTCACATAATTTACATGTAACTTCCCAAAGGGATTATAGCCATAATGAGAGAGTGTGTGTAGGACACACAGAGCGTATGGTCATAGTCCATTGGTCAGTGGCATGGCCAGTGTGTGTGAGAATAGGTATATTGTGTGTAGGGTGTGTACATTGTATGCTGTAATAGGCATGGGAAGTAGGTTAGGTGACCTTATGAGGACAACCAAACATAACAAGACTGGCTAGTCTAGCTACTCAGGCTCAGTCATAGCAGTTTGGGTGAAATATCAGTAATCTTTTCTTGCACTGCCTCAGATATTTCAGATATGAGTATTTGTCTCTGCAGAGTGTATTTTTATCACTGAGATTTGAAATAGTTGCATGCTTTGGAGCAATTTAGACACCTTTTTGGCACATTAGGGTATGGATGATGAGACTAGTAAGTGACCATTGCCTGCTGGCTTGAGTTTGTTTCTCATGAAGGTACAATCGAGCTGCATAATACCAGCATGTGGGAGCTGTGTGGACTGGTTGACCCCCTTTCATGTGCCCCACTTTTGCTTCCACTGGACTGGTTCACAAGGGAGTTTGATTGCTGACCAGTGGACGGTTGACCATAAAGTACTGGCAGGCATAATCAAGTACAAAGCAATCTCGAGCTGAGGGCGGAAATATGGTTGGTTATATAGTAGGCTTGATCACAAGCTTTCTCTTGTTGCTCGTTATTGGAGACAAATTACCAGTCTCGCCATCCTATTGTATATTTTTTATTACTCTCATGGGAAGGTTTAATAATATATGTCTTGACATTTAAAGTATTTGATTAATCATGATCATTTCTTTATGATTGTCAGTCAATTAGGAAATGAAGCATCCATTTGACATTTCCACTCTCACTATAGATCGTGTCTGTATGTGTAGACTATCTAATGGTCAGCCTGCTGGTACCAAGCTGGGAAAGTGACCTGGATTCAGGACACACAGCAGCTGGACATTAGCATATCTGACCAGTGATTCACCCCTCATGCAGAGCGCCCTAGTTCTTTCTGCCATTGCTGGCAAGCAAACAGAGAGGGGCCTGGGAAAGTTGATAGATGAGGGTCAGCTAGCTGGCTGGTCAGTGTAAAGTGACCAGAAGGACTGTGATAACAAGAGGCCTGGGAAAGACAAGGCCAGGGTCTCTCTCAAGGCTCTCTATGCTATTCTTAGACCCTGGTAGTAATGACAGACTGGTCTTCAGCTAAGAACCAAGGATAAGTTGTGTAATAGAGACTGTAAATATTCCAGGTGCTAGTCTATTCCTGCAGACCCATTAAACTGAGACTTATCATATTTAAAGTTTGTATATTGAAAAGATTGATGTCAACTGTGAGATTGGAAATAACTTTTCTATCAATCTCATTTTACAGAATATAATGGGAAATGATATCTTCTTAAATCTTATGAAGTTGAATTAAATCGATTGAATTGTATTTTTGTGCATTAAAGATTTTGTTTGCCATCAGTGGATTGTGAAACAAACAACTTTTCACTGTGATTGAAAAGATAAGTATCCATGAAGGAATAGCTCTTACATTCAAATGCATGTAATTAAGACAGTCCCCCAGATTTGAATAGAATGATAAAGAATAATATAGTTCATAAAGGTGCGGTGGTTAAAGCAGTTTTGAGATATTTTTGTTAATGAACAAAAATGAAAAATGGTCCGTGACTTACCTTGGCCATATCAATTTTAATGATCACAAAGACATTTGTAGCCGTTAGGAACTTATAGTGCATTGTATGAATCAAATTTTTGGGTTAGGGTATAGCTCATTTAAGGTTTTCAATCTGTACTGCTTTGTCATAAATAATGAAACAGATTAATTGATCAAAAGTTAGCCACTGGGGCTTGACTTATTGATAAAGCCAGACTCTTGTCCTTCTATCACAGATTTACTTATTCAAAAGGTAAAATCAAGGGAAAATGATTAAGTTCATTGAATGATAATCAAAAATTAATCTATTGACATTGATTTATATCCCGCTCAAACATCTGCCTTTGTATCAGCGTTGCCCCCTCAGACTGCATTATCCCTGGTCTATTGTGGAGGAGTTCAATGGTCAAGTAGGTCATATGGTGACCTGCGGCAAACCATATCTGACCATTATGGAGGGATTTGAGCATTCAAGAGGGAGAGCACAAAGAGAGGGAGAGAAAAAGAGAGAAGTTAGAGTGAGAGAGTTATAGAACGTTAAATCTCTTGAGCTATATGCTATTAGTAAGAATAGCCCTAGGGATGCCAATTCGAGGCTCAAGAAATGACCATGGCAGCGCCTTAGCGTAATTCAGTGCTCATTCAACCCTCCCTCGGAGCAACCTAGATTCAGCTCAATCTCCATCTCTCGCCCGTCTAGCCATATATACCCTCACTCACTCACTGGTCAAAACAACCTGGATAGAAGCTCACAACCGTCTGTGAGGGATATATTTCCATGCTATACTCTTCTGCTCTTCTTTCTCTGCTTCGTGAATCTTGAATTAAGATCCTCCATCTCAATGGTGTGACTGAATGGCCCATGAGTAAGTCCTCTCTACAATGTTTCTGTAAGTACCTTTTCCTAGATGCTACTTTATACATTTATTTGGGTCCGGCCATTACCACAATGCTAATATCATATTCTAGACCATTTCACACCATTATATTCGTTGTTGTTGATTGTGGATTTTATAGATGGCATGCATAAGGGGCAAGAGGTTAAATTCTTACATGTGGACTCTTCTACAAGAGACTCACAATGCAGGACGTTGTGTGTTTGAGTCGCGCCCTCGCAGATTGATTTTCTGAAGTTTATTATCTGCCTGACTATTCAACCCTATCCTTAAATCTCAACAATGCACGACCCAGTGTAATATTTTTCATATAGTAGAGCGGATAGTCATATCTATTTGTTGCTGTCTTTCAATAGAATCTTTCAATAGAGTTGTAAAGGGCCAATAGGTTTTCCATTTCTATTGTCTGGGTTCAATGAAATATTACTTACACTCCCTCCTATATTTAAAGATCTGTTTGGGACTGCTGCAGGTAATTACCTGTGAAATGATCTTGCGTTATTATTTTTGACCAGTGATAAACAAGAAATTTATCAATGATTTTTGTTATACTGTGTAAACTGCCATTCTTGTATATTTATACCTGTCATTGGTATGTGTCAAAATGTTTTCAAGAAGGTAATGTAACATTTTACCCTCCCCAAAATAATAATGCTAGCTAGTCCAGATACTTTACATATTACCAAATAATGAGTTTTTTTAACAGCATTATTTATTGGAAATGCATAATCAAATTAAGTGGACGTAAGAAAAATATGTGAAAAATCAACATGTTTTTTATATATATATATATATAAATGCTGATAAAGCATGATACCACCCACTATTGGAAACTCAATGTTAAAAAAATAAGAAAGAAAGAACAGACACACACATTCTAATGTGAGTATGTCATTTTAAAATAAACTTGACATTGATGTATTTAATGGATGCATAAAAACAAAGACGTGATTTTAAATAAGAAATGACAGAATAAAGAAAGTTTGATGAATATTGGCAGGAGGAAGAGCTCAATCTTAATCTTCAATTAAAATGATCTCTTATGCATGACCATGTCATCATGTTTAACATGGCTAATATTTGTCCTTACCTGAGCCTAGTCTTAAGCTCTATTCTTTAAAAAGGTCGTGTTGTGGCAAAGAACTGTAAAGGTACTCTAAAGGTCCTTTCCTGATTACGAGACCTTTTTAGCCTGTGTCTTAAAAATCCAATATTTAACATTATTATCTATATGAGAGTTTTAAGCTGTACAATATTAAGCCATATTGTACGGCTTCAATTTTACGCTTGCGCAAAGCAGTGACCAGCCTTCTGGTATATGTA
>BQKZ01000007.1:162815-196366 GCA_036244855.1 Temnopleurus reevesii
TGGGGGGGGCAGGGAACGTGCTGAAAAGTATTCTGACAAGCAAAACAAAACAAAGAATAAACATTTTTCGCTGGTGGGCTGACAAGCAAAGAAAATTAGGGGGCTCATATGTTTTTGCCCCTTTAACTTTTTAAAACTATAACTTTTAAATGAAAAAATGTTGTACTATTCTAGTATTTAATCATCAAACATATTTGTTTTGTAATGGCTTTAAAACTTCAGTACATGTACCTATCTAGTAGGTTTCTGGACATTTATATGAGAAAATTTTGCAGGTAGCATTTTTTAAATACATTAAATAGAATTAGAAAATGGTACACTGTTCAACCAACAAGCACAAGAAATAAAGTTGTTCAAGGTTACTTGTTGCGTGTATTGCCTTTCACTAATACCCATGGATCACAATTAGTAGTTCATTTTAAGATTAGCCTTATGATAACCTTGTTCATCACTGCATATGTCCAAGAATTTCATTATTTTGTGACTAGAGGCTGAAAAGGTAGGCTTTTTAGAAAGAATTTGTTATCTTTCCACTACCTCAAGGTTTGTTTGATGTTGTTTGATGTTCCCTTTTCAGTCAAATTACATTTTTGTGACAGTACTGTATTTATTTAATAATATTAAAAAACTTATTTACATCACTGAATTTCCTTTTAATCTAATCAGTTTTATCAAACTACAAAACCACAACAACAGTTTTATATACATCATTGTGTTGCTTTCAAAAAGTATCCATGGACAATATAATAACTAATTATGCCATACAGAACTGCCAGTTAGTAGGATTTTATCCTATTCAGTAATTTAGTGGGATTTTCAGTGAAAATAAGACACATGATATGACAAAATAGGGCATTTTAAATCCTTCAGGTGTAGTGTTGGAAAGTGCACAGAAGCTAAGAATAGGATTTTTGTGCAAATAGGATATTTATTGTGAAATTATGGGATTTGTATAGGTGTGAGACTGGCAGTTCTGCATACATTTTGATTCACAATTTGGCTTGACTTTTCTCTCAACTGTCCTGCCAGTGATGGTATTGGCAGTACTTTTTATACTTATGTCGCTGCAGAGTTCTCAAAGTACATTGACATCATCATTATCACCCTGGCTTTAACCCAGCTGCCATCTGACACATTGGATTTTAGGGAATGTTTATTCCTACAGGGTACCCATTCACCTCACCTGGGTTGAGTGCAGCAAAATGTGGATAGATTTCTTGCATCAGGCGGAAGCATTGCTTATCTCCATGTTGAAAAGTGACTGATAACCCTATCAGCCAACAGATGAAGAAAAAAAATTATTAAAATACTACAACATACAGATCTATTTTCATATATTACGTCATCATGAAGGTACTAGCCCCCTTACATTGTAAATTGATGTCATTTCACTAAAATGTAACCCTTTGTGAGCTTTCACCATTGACGAGCAACATTCAGTGGCATTGAACATATTGATGTTGGCGACATGTGCGTGGGGGCCTATTGTATCTGATGAGACTCGACCATAGGAATGAAAAGTGAAGGACATTAATGATCAGACAATCACAAAGATAGTAGAATTGCAGAATAATTAAAGTATCAGGAATTTCAATGTGAATAAAAAGCTGATGGAAGCAACCAAACCTTATTCATGACAGAAAGGAATAATATTCTTTTAATTAATACATCTAAATTATTATAATTCTTTCTCCCCATACCAACACATTGATTTTAACCATTTAAAATAGATCACAATTACACTTCAAATTTCCACCGCTTTAATATTCTGTAACATTTTGCAATATTGGCATTCATAATGATACCGACATATTGATTATCTTTTTATACCCATTTTATTCAGGTTTTGTTGTAACGTAAGAGAAGTATGCATTATGGTGCATGTAATGGAAGAATATACCTGCAAAAAACATAGCATGTTAAACCAAAGAGGCGTATCATTCTGTCCTATGTCTGGACACCAGCTGTGTATATCCAAACAGATGGTACTTACATGCAATATTCATGTATCCAGCAGTTGAATACTAATTGCATTTATTTTCAAGAACCGTTTTCATAGATACCATTCGAACTTCAGTCTGAATCATTACATAAATCATGCACATTTTAAGGATAATGCATCAATATCCTGAGAACATAGAGTTTCATGAATTCCAAACTTGTTTGATTTAGAATTTTGAAGCATTGGTAGGTTATTGTTTTTTAGTTTATGTTTGAAAAAATTTTAGTCCTCCAAATTTGTTTTAGAAAATGCACAACTTGGATGGTTTGCATTAATGTACTTGAAACCAGTTAGAATGAGTAACAAGGCAATATTACAATTATTTACTGGTAGATCAAGTAGAATAAACCACTGACTGCTAGATACCATGATTGGCATGAGCTGATGTTACAGGGCTGGCACCCGTCAGTCTTCAGGGGGGTTATAAGGAATGAGAGAAATATGTGCATGAATTCACATAGTTTATTCTTTAGAATGTCTTGTGAATATAGTTTTTATGTGGTGCCTTTAATTGTTATCAAATTGTTCTGTCAGAATGTAGGGGAATATGGCGGGAGGGGGGGGGGGGGGCAGGAATGTGGGGTGGCAATGATAACTTTGGTTACTTTTCCAAAATTTGGGCAGAGTATTTAAATTAGTTAGTCCATGGCAAAGCATTGCCTGTCCGCCATTCATGGAGCTGCATTACCACAAACATCCAAAACCAATTCGTTTTCATGAGTTAAGTGGGTTAGATTCATTAGAACAAAGATCTTTTTGACAGACAACATATTTTTGCTGTAAATCATCTATGACTATGTCAACACCTAAACCCAGAGCAGTAGATATGGAAAATTAGGATGTTCTACTAATTATTAATTAATTTCTGTAGTTTAGAGAAGCCAGCACTGATAGTATAATGTTCCACATGGGTTGTGACCTTTCTTCATGTTCTGCCGGGAACATAATAAACATCATTAGTACAAAGTACAGTTCTTTGTAATCAACCCGCTAATCTGGTCCAAAACATACTTCCAGTGTAATGGTCTGTCCATCCATTAAATGGTGGGACTTTTGGCTACAAGGAAGTGGTTATACTCTTTTTAGTCTCTCCAAAAATAGTTCAAGGTCACATTTGGAAAGTACTGTGCGCTGTAAATGTATAGAACATTCATGTCCTTGCCTTCATTACTTTTAAACTACTTTTCCATTGACTTTAGAGGGTACATTTATAGAATACCAATCAATAAGTCACTTTGATAGGCTTATTTAAGTACAACAAATTGAAACATCAAATGTTGAATGTTTTATTGGAATCCTGCTTAAGGATCTAAGAGTCATAAAAGATGAGTAAATGTGATATTGTGCAATTAAAATTGACTAACATTTGATTTTTATATGATATGATAAGCAACGACCTTTTCTAATTCTGTTCATTTTGAATATGTGAAAAATATGGGATATATCTTTCCCTGATCATGTTTAAAACATTATGTATTGTCCATTTAGAGATTGTGCCAGTCAATTTATAATACACTGCCGGTCAATGTTAAGACCACTCCTTGAGATATGCAATTTTAATTATCCTGCTCTATGAGGATATTTGTCTGGACTGATAAATTGTGATTTTTAAACATGAATTTGCCAGAATATAAAGTATTGTATGGACAGTTTAATTGCATGAAAGCTTCAAAATTGCAATATGTCTAGGAGTAGCACTTGATTTGGACAAACAGTGTACAATTTACTACATGTATATAGTATTTTAGAAGTCAAAGATGTACATGCAAGCTAAAATGTATTTAAATATTCAGAGTATTTACAGAATATGATTTATTAATATTTGCAGTGCTTTTCATTTATTATAACGTGGCAGTTCATAAGATAAAAACAATTTGGTCAAAATGTGATTTGGTTTTGCATTTCATTTCCTTTTGTATGGCTATAAAAGCTTCTGATATTTATGTGACATTTGGAAATACAAAATCAGTGCATATACCTTTAAAAATATACTTCTGTCTGATTCCATTACCATCATCAAAAAGTAATTTGAGGTTTTCTGAATGCTTTTTGCATGAATAGAAGAAATTGATGTTTGCGTTTGAAAATGCTTGCTATGACAACGGACGTGGTCTGGTCAACTCACATCTCTGCCAGCTTTTCAGCGTGCCTCCGCTGAATATCTTGATAGAGGTTTTCCTGTTTCTCGGCACTGTCTTTGAGTTGTTTATATCAACAAGTCCAATTAAAACAATAGCCAATTTCAATGTTTTGTTTGGGATGACATAAGTGAGTGTCTTCGAGAGGGAATTTCCCAACTCAATGGTTGGCTGCCAACAATGTTTCCAAAATTACTGTGTAATGCGAAATAAGATTTTAAGAATCACACCTTTACCAATTCATTTGGAAGAATCTTGAAAATGAGCACAATATCAATTTAGTTTGACATGGATTTATTGTAGTGTACATTTACAGTATTTTTCGGAGACTATGTGTCAAATTGTATGCGTGCTTGTCTATTAATTATTCAAGAAAGAAACCAGTAAAGTGTATGTCCATTGTAGAGCAAAATCAAGACATGATAGCAATAAAACAGGGAGCCAACTTTGATGTTTTCAGACTTTGAAGATTTTTCATTTTTATATTTGCAAATCTATATTCCAAGTCAGAGATAATTATTTTAAGAAGTCACAATAATTTGGAAAGTTGATTGTACCTTTAATAACGGGGTATTCCCAACTTGTTCCAGAAAGCCAATTATTACCTGGTATCACTTTTTCTGTTTGCATACTATAGATTTTTTACCCATGTTGTCCGTTTTGTTTGCTAGTCCATTCCAAAGGGTGATATTTTATTCATTTATATTTTAGAGGAGATACAAGCCCTTGCTGCATGAAGTCTAAGTTCAAAATATGATAGGGAGATTTGATCAAACTTTGGGTATTTTTTTTTTTATTACAAACAAATCCATTAGATCATGTTACATGTATTATGACTGCATATTGGGCGACTGGACACCTATAAAAGAATGATGATTTATAAGCGCTTTATAAATGTTAAGTTCTTGCTAATTTTCAACATAAAGCTACAACAAATTTTTACATCCAAAAGTTCTATTTTATTGATAATGGCGAATACGTATAAAAAAAACCCAATTTTATTTTAATTTTGCATGCCCTTTGATGTATAATCCTGCAAAAACTTCTTCGAATAAGATAAAGAATATTGCCAAATGATGCAAGGCATCAATTTAAGAACCAGTGAGGGAGGTGTCTAATGAGGAGAACGAGTTCCACTTGAAGACTGTTTCCGTCAACATCCGTGATGCATTTTTGTTTACAGGTAGAGATTCATGACTTGGCAGACGCCTATGATATTCAAACCGTCTGTGACATCTTCATTAATGAAAGTAATTAGAAATCGAGATGGCCTTTAATATCTCCCTAAACAAATAGGATCTGATTCATATGGTAGCAGGCCTGTGTCGTTAGCAACATTTGCGAGTTTCAAGGTCAGTGCTAGCCTACGTAAATCACCTCTGTGAGTCAAGTAGAAGCCGGCTGAAGAGCTTGTAAGATCCGCATGGCTTCAATGTTGGTTAGGACTACTTAGATTCTTGTCATGTGATATATCATTCCACTGCCCCTCCATCATGACGGTGTCCAAAGATAAGACTTTACCTTCAAGCTTTTAGGATTTGCCATATTCCCTTAATATCCTAACTTCTCATGATATGCATACATTATACATTCAAGCATCTTAGATAGGATTTAAATACTGGATATCTTGACAAACCAATTGGAATGCTTTGGCAATCTAAATTCATGTTTACAACCATTTTAAGGGAAATATGAATTTATGATATCAAAATAAATCATCTTACTTTCTTAATTCTAAAGATGTATTATCAAGTTTTAAAGACTAAGGGGTGTTTTTTAGAATCAACTGCAAATCAACTGCAACTTTGCAAATTGTAACACGCATTATCATTTGCGCACGGTATGCACATTTAACAAGACTTGCATGAAACAATGATTTTGATTGGCGTGCTCCGATCAACTGCAACTTGCGATCGATTGCAACTTTTGAACAACACCCCCTAAAACAAATAAGTTTTGTTTCACAAATAAGTCAAGCTTTGAATTGTTTTCGTGGGACAGGACAATCAGATTTGAAAAATAAACTATCCAGACTTAAAAACATGAAGTCTGTAAAGGGTTCAAGTCTTTACCAAGAATTATTTTTTGTATGTTTAAGACTTAAATAGATTTAAATCAGTTTTAAAACATTTGAAATTTAGAGAGTATGAGTTGTCGATAAAAATTTAAGCAATTCTCATATCTCATATCCATTATAGTTAGTTTGATCAGAAAGATTCACCACAAAGCATATTAATCACAAATATTTCCATAATAAACAAAAAACTGTTTTCAACTGGGGCACTTGGAGTAACTACTATACTTAATTTACCTTTGTTTGCAAAATGTAATTTTTTAAAGGAATCATTTAATAGTATTATTCGCTTTCACAAGTGGTCAATGATGAATTGAATATAAGTACTTGACATTGTATGTCACACCACAAGTTTGTATCAGTTCATACTCTGAGGAGCATTTAATGAATAAAGACACAATATTAGGAAAAAGTTTGACAGTACAACTTTTCAACATTGGCATTACAAGCTTTGTACAAAATATTTAAGTGTCAAAATAGAGTAGAAAAGAATGAAAATAACAGTAAAATATATGGTTTCTATTGTTGAAGATCACTAGAATCAGAGGTGAAGTCTGCTACATTAGGTTCGAAATGTAATTGGCCAACCGAGTCACTAGATGAAGTTCAGCTAATAGGGTAGCCCATTTCTACATTCAAGATAGGTGTGTGAATATGCCTTGCTTGCAAAGCCGTCTGCATTGCTTGTAAATATGACTATACTCATTGCACACTCGATGGCGATGGCGGCCATTGTCCGTTAGACAGGGTCATGATTCACTGGACAAGGACCAAGTTTGACCATTGCGTGAACCCCGTCATTGCGGTAGCTGGCAGGGTGGAAAGGAATAATCATCGTCTCCCATTAGGTGAGCCAAACTTAGCAAATCTAATGTATCTCCAACCAGCCTGAGTATCAAATAGCATGAAGCTTTTATTGAAAACACTAAAAATATGGAAATTTCTTGCCGTATGACTAGTCTATGCTGTACTGATGTTTAATTGAATGTTCCTATGGTTTCAAAGTTTTCATTATTTGTACAGATCAGTCACTATAAAATCACATATCATAGTTATTTTCATGATATTAGTTAGTTGACTTATTGAAAATTTGAAATTTGAAATTGTTTTTATTTCGGACGGAGATACTTGAATCAAATTTAATTGAATATTGAATATCTGATTGGATTTAAGTGTCAAAATATGCAAGACACCAATAAAGGAAAAGAATGCCATATACTTATTTCAATACATTATATCTAATATGCTGGTTAAAGAAAAAACCTAAACCATAAAAATAAGAGAGACTGCATGCGATAAGACAAATTATTTCCTAAAAATCCCAATGAAATTTACAATAAAGCTTAATTGCAATGATCCACTATCCTGCCACCATACATGATGTTTGATTCACACGTCTGTATCTAACTGTATTGCATAAAGTAATTAGCTCTCTATCAATTAAGGGGCATCATTTGATTCTGGTAGGTTGATCAGTAAGATGTGCGTAGTCCTGATTCAAGGAGTTCATTTATATCAATGTAACTGAGATGAATTGGTCCTCTCAGATCATCCTTGGTAGTCATGGTCATCTATAGAAATGAACATTGCATCAACATTGCATTGATGTACATCTAATGTATAATCTTTTTGTATTTTCATCATATATAATTGCATTCGTTAATGTCTACATCATTCTATCGTATTAATCAAAAGTATACTCATGCCTTCAACTCTCTGATTAATGAAATGATGAAGTGATCAACTTCAAACTGTAACATATTAATAAGTGTGTGTTTTAATTTTAATCAACTCTTTTGTCATTTAAATTTTGGAAGCTGATATGGGTTTATCAAAATATTTTTTACTCTTATTATGATACTTAATCATACTACGTATATATTTTCTCATATGGGTGAAAAAGAAAAGACTCTCTAATCTTCTTATATCTAAACATATATTAGTATCTTCATTGATTTCTAACAAATTTGAACAATATCTCTGTAAAAGATGCCTTCTAGAATAAACTGCCATTGTACAAATATTTGTACTTTTTTCTATACAGTTACAGATAGTCTTACTCACAATCACCCTCTCCTATTTACAAATCATCTTATTTGTATTAGTTACACATTTTTTTTTCTGAACATCAAGGTTTGCTCCTATACTGACTTTACAGGTAAAAACTTCTGTATATGTTTTTATTCTGTTTCAAATCAGTTTATTTCTGTTTGATACTTCTCACATCACTTTGTTTTGTGTGTGACTCCGTATATATGGATCCCCCCCCCCCCCAAGAATCTAAATATTTGTTTTTACTGGTAGAAAATCAGATTGTTATAATCAGTTATAACCGTCCAACTTGCTGGTAGTTGAAACTTCATGCGGTTCTTCAATATTGATGAAAAAGTTGTATAAAACATGATAAGTAAGAAAAGTTGAGGTAATCTTCTTGTCATGTTTGGGGTATTTTGTTAGTGAGTTTTGAAATGAAACGTGAGCAGATGAGATTATGGCTACATTGCTTGATAGTCTGGAGTGCATGCACAGGATCAGTTACCAAGGTGATCATTATTTCATAAAATATGAATGGAATCATTCCCGACAAAGCTTAGTTTTACAACTCAGACAATGAATTACTTGCCGATGTAAAACGTTAATTTTATGTTTGGAATCTATATAAAGAATATGAATGGCGAGGACAAATTTTAGCATTTTGATTATGTCTGCTCATATTATCCATTTATATGTTAATACAGATAGAAAGATAGTGATGATGATAATAATGATGACGATGGTGATGATTGTTGATGAAAAAGAAGAAAGAAGAAGAAAAAAGAAGAAGAAGATGGAGAAGGAGAAGAAAAAAGGAAAATAATTATAAGAAGAATAAGCATCTTTTTTAACTTTGCAATTAAAAATAATTTACACTTGAGTCATCCAAAAAATTAAATTACAAAGCGAAATATATTTTGATCACAAACCATATTGATATCAACACATAATTTGAGGCAAATTGAAGAACAATAATCAGACAAGAAGAAGAGGAGGAGGAGGAGGAGGAGGAGGAAGAAGTAGAAATAATATACATGGAATAAGGTTTTTTTTTTGTTTAGATATCAGTCCATTTTTCATGTTGAAGCAGAATTCGGACTTGGGACCTACAAAGGATGTGATGAAAGGCCAACATAAAACACAAATGTATCCTAATTATTATTGAATTTTACTTTAATACAATCTGATGTTGTGGGATGTCGATAAATTAAAGATAACAAAAGATTGTAGATTCTAAGCAGTTTACAGTAAACATACAGAAATATACATTGCAGTAAATATACAGTATATGTTGGTATTGATTTACAGCTTTTATATGATTGATAAAATATCTCTAGATTTCAATATTTTAGATTTTCAATATAACATAACTTGCCGTTACAAAATTCACAACTCATTGTATCAACTTAAAAAGCATTTTCTTTTTAAAAACAAGGCTCTTATGGAAAGCTAGAACTGAGAAGTTGTGAAAACAGTGGCGTGTCAATGCACTTGTAGCTTTACAAGAGTTCATTGAAATTGCATGCTAAAATCAAGTGGAATAGATCTTATTTACTGTTTATCTTACTTTACAATTTATAATGGAAACCACTAGCCATTGCTGTGAAAGTTAAAGGAAATTTATTAAATTCACAACTTTGGAATATCTTCACCACCTTCTGTCTCTATCTTTCCCAATCATGACCAATGTATTTCTTCTTTGTTCACTGAACCATTCCAAATTAACAACATAAGAAGTTTGATTGTAGGGGTTAGATTGAGTAAGAAATCATTCATTTACTCATGTCTTTAATGTCCCTGGAGAAAGAGTTAAGCCATTCCGGATTTATCTTACTTTTTCAATCTCTTTCTTTTTCTTCATTTTACTTTCTTCTGTCCTTCTTTGGGGGTACTTGCCTGAATGGATAATGTGTAGATTTGTGGAAGTAAATTGAAAGAGATACAGGAACACTATGCAATTGTGGTCTACCCAAAAGACGGGAGAGGTTTGCCAAGAATGACCATAAAAAGTGCTTAGAATTATGCAAAAGCAGGAGACGTGGGGTAGTTAATCGTATTTTTATTGCTATAAATGATGCAGAAAATGAATGAAAATGTGCAGTCTCTCTTTGCTTCTTGTTTTATTCATTGAAACAATAATCTTGGAGGTAGATCTTTACTTATGGAGGATGAGACTACTGTGCTGCTCTTGGAGTGGAAATGATGAAATAAAAATGTGGGTCCATGTAGTTTTGGAATGCCTTGCTATCAGATTGTGCTAACCACCACCAACATGATGGCGTCAGCATGAAAGTACAGCATAAAGAGTGGACTAGTGGTCTAAATTTCAAAGAGAGATTACAAATGTATGTGATGCTCTACTGCACCCAGACATATAACTACACCAAATTAATCTGGCTTTCATTACTTTCCCCCTCCCTTCATGTAATTCTTATGTGGTTAATGCACAAGGGGTCCTTCCTCTTTGCCTGTACTTTTTGGAGTGATGAGATTGGTTGTCCAACACAAGTTTTTTCCTTTATTCTAAATTGCTATTTGTTGCTTTTCCCATGTAGATATAAAGAAGGAAGGAACTTTTGCTTTGTCAGCATATGAAATTAGGAGACTGATAATCAAGTCATACACTCTTGTGATACAGCAATTCCAAGCGAGGTGTTTCACCAAGTTATGAACAATTTTTGCAAAAACATTATGAATGATGACTGGTATCTGTTCTGGTGCTGAATTTATTAAGATCCTTCCAGTATATAAGTAAATAAGGAGATCTAGTCTTTTTAAAACTCTTCCCAACTTTAAGATCTACGACTTGTGAAACACTATCCAGGACACATTCCTATATATTATTTGAATTAAACTTTTGTTGTTTGTTTAGGGGGTATGAAGACACCCCTATATTTCCTTGGAAATACACATGCAATTTTCACAACTGACAATAAAAGAAAATTAAGAATTGCAGATGGCACAATGCAGTATTCACCATAAACAAGTCATGTCAGGACACCCACTTTCGGTGACATTCATGCATTTGTCTTCCACTTTGCCAGGTTTTATACAAAAACAATAATGTTTGCTTTTCACTTTATTTTAAGGTGTCATTACACCAGTATGTGTTTCTTTCATACATTACCAAATACCTCTGATTACATTTCAGGAAGACAACCGGCAATTTTCCAAAATATTAGACATCACATGTCCATTCGCTTCCCAAACCAGAAGCCACCGTCCCAATCTCGACACATCGATATTGACGGTACCTTGAGATATCGTTTGAAATCGCCTATTGTTGTTGTCGAAAATTATAGAAAGACGTTAAAAAACATATGTCATGATACGAAAGCAGATATTGGGAAAGTATTTCCCATAAATTAAAAATGTATTGTGCAACATTGTAGACTATAATGGTAGCAATCATTCAGAAATTGCATAGTGCCAATAAATTTGTTAAATGTACCAAGTATTTCTCATCCATATCATCATTTAACATTTGTGAATTCCTTTTTATAATGTTCTTTTTTTCCATAGAAATTGTTAACATTTGATACCAAGTAACATTCTGCTTGCCTAAAGTTTGACACCAGAATCTTTCGAAAAAGAGAACATTTTATTCGGAAACTTGTTTATCACACCGTCCATGGATTTGCTACCCTTCAAATGTTAACCTCAAAAGAAAAAGTGAAGCCCCCCCCCTTCATTATCCACAGCAGATGGACTACTGGTAGGCCTCTAATTTCTCTACCAAATGAAAAAGTAAATAAATAAACGAGGAATAAAATTGAGTGGAAAAACGCCTACCAGTAAAAATAATGTGTGCTTTCATTGTTATGTTGCACTAAAACTGGGTTACTCTATAGGTGAGCATATGACCGTGTGTATCGATGTGGGTTTTTGGTGTGTATGTGTGTGAGAGAGGGGGAGAGAGAGAACGTGCATCTGGACTTTGAGTGTGTGTCCGTAGTTTGCATTAGCGTTTGTTCGGTATCCACGTACCCTGGGGTTTTTAGTTAGACAATAGTGTCTGGAAACCAGGCAATAAGCAGACACAACGAACTGTCTGGTAGTGGGTCATTGATGCATGATGACCATGGACTAGAACTTCAGCTCTTACCTGCTCTCTCTCTCCCTCTGCGCTCTCTCTCTCTCTCTCTCTCTCTGCGCTCTCTTTCTCTCATTTTCTCTCTCGTCGTATCTCTCAATCACTTCCCCAATGCTGTTGTTTTGGTCTTGGATGCTGGGGATGGAGTTGTGGGAGCAGTGAGCGTGGGGGATTCTTGGTATGGTCAAAGAAAGTAGATGCTTGCAGCTGGCACCAGGTCCAATCTGCTAGCTTAAAATACCTCTTTATTGGCATCATACTGGGTTGCTTTTCTATATTATGTATTACAATAGTGTTCAAACATTCATCTTGTTTGTGAATATAATCTTTTTATATCAATATGTTATTGAGATTGCACATAGATTCATTGCCATCATGCAATAAATATTGGAAGCCTATTGTGTATCAGGTGTGTCAAGTTTTTCTTTTTTTCTTTTATGACAATCAGCAACAAAATTTTTATTGCATTTCTTTTGCACTTGCCTAATCTTACAGTTCCAGAAACAATTGTTGTTTACTATTTGTTTGCAATTTATATTGCGCAGGTTAAATGAGAACTTCCACCGACATAGCTCGGTAACATATTTATAGAACACTACAAATCAGGGATTCCCTGCACTAATAAGAAAACTTTGATATTGGAAAGCATTTCTGTATGAATATAATATTCAGGCAATAATTTAGAAATAGTAATATATGTTCTTGTTTGCAGTCAATGCTAGAGTGCAAACAGAGCATTTTTTTTTTTTACTTCAAATAGCACTTTCAGAAAGTTCTTAGTTTAATATTTGATACACTTTGTCGTCAATTGATGAAATATGATACCCAGTCCAGCAATCAAAGACAAACTTTGTTTATTAAATGATGAATATATGAGCCATGATCAGCTACTATTGTCAAGCTATGCTTTTCTATGGGCATACTAACACTTTTAACATTGCGTCTCTTGCCGCAAAAAGGCAATATTGTTGAGGAGATTTATTTTTGCCAGTAAAGGCTTAATCATTCATTGATTACGTTGGTGCCTGATTCAACTGAAATCAATTTTCAGAAATATTTTCATATCAAGAACACCAAATGTTTGAAACCCGAAAAAAGACATGATGACAAGGTTTAATGAGTTTTGGTTCTGTCAAAATTGGATGACTCATGCCTCCAAAACAATCAATCATTTATATAAATGATCCAAAATGTTTCTTGCTCATGAGGAGAGGGGGAGACTGCTTACGCAAACTACTTACTCAGGGTACTCTCGTGGTTTCTCACAAGGGGTATGATCCAGATCAAAATATTGGTGGAATTTCCTAAGGAATGATATTAGGGATGACACATTAGGACTTGATACTGCCTAATCGCTTCAAAATGTTGCAATTTTCTTGGAGATGTACGTAATCTCTCATATGGAAGATTCAAGATGTAGACAGACATCAATACTTCACTATTGTACCTCATGGAGTATTTTCATCCAGAGTTGTGCATTGATTTTAATAGCTTTTCTTACTATTTTATGAGAAATGTGAGAGCAACAAATATTTGTTTGAAGTATGAATACCAGTAAAATTCTGAGGAAAAGGGGGATGAACTTTTGAAGGCATGCATGGTGATGATTAAAGATCCTGCAAAGCTTTCACTTTTTAAACAATTGAAAATAGAGAATACCTTGTTATTTATTTATTTTCAGACTAAAAAAAATATATATTTCCAGGTTTTAAGTTTGTTATGGTTATCAATCCCACATTTCTTAAAAATTTGAATATTACTTTAAAAAAAAATAGAAAAAAGAGTATATTATTAGATTTTTATTTTCAAATTAAATGATGTGGAACTCTTTCAGTTTATACATTTCAGGGATAATTCAAATATCCCTTTTTCAAACACTTATGAAATTTTGCTAAAGACATTGTTATTAGATTTAAGCTTCTTCTTCAATGTCGTTTTTAATAGAATGTGTTGGCCCATGAACAAGTTGATTAGTGCATAATTGACATTTTGGCTCTGTAGATTAGCAATAAATGAGATTAATTGCAATGTACATGAGCCTTTAAGACAATGTCCCCTTTTGACCATTGACACAACAGTAGATGGGAATGAGTCATGCTGGATCTTAACGCTGCTTCGCATCTTTATAAAGATTCAATTAAAAATAATGAGTCAAGGCTTAGCAAATTGTTCAGCTGCACTTAAGAAAGTTTTCTTTCTAATCACACTTAATGCCTGTAAGCAACAAGTTTCAACATTCTATTAAAGCCCCCATATGATCTTATGATACGAGTTGAATTTTGACAAATTCTTCTTTTGTGACAATATTTCTCTTCTAAACTTATGGAGCTTTAGGGGTTAAGATGGATGCTTATTCAAAGAGAATTATTTTCTCTATAGAAACAAAAAGGTTATATGTGTTTTAAATCATAACAATCTAGGATATTCATAATTGACTTTAGGTATTATCATAGCATATAGAATTTACTGTAACCGCTTTCCCCTCTCGATAATATTGTTGGTGTTTCTGTTCCAACGTAATCATGTATGTTGAAAGAAAACCTCTCTCTGTCTTTTTCTTAGCATAATATGTCTCAGAATGAAAATACGAATCCCACTTCTGTTTCTTATAAATTAGATTAGAATAAAGCTGTGATACTGTATGTTGGGTGTTATCCTTTCATATAGCTTTTTCATGTACCTGATACTAATCATTTTGTCCATTATTGTGCAGTTTATATACCCACAATGAGAGTAAAATCTTCTTTGAAATGCACCTTTTTCAAAAGTTTGGTTCTGATTACAGAGTGAAGAGTGATTTTGTCAAAATAAGATGCACAATGGCATCAATCATCACATTTTCTACTTTAAAAATATAATCATGAATAAAAAAGAATATTTGCCGGCATATATGTATTGCTTCCATGTTAACATTTACGTTACCCATTGGCCTGATACCTTACATGTTGGATATCATATGTTGTAGTTTATGGCTGTTTGCATATGTGCACATTGCCCGTTTTAATCATGAAGAAGCGTGCAAATGGCTGACCCGCTTTTTGAGTCTGCCGAGTCTCAACAACATGGAGGCAGAATTGGGTCGCTGCAAGGGCCGTGTAATGTTCAAATCATGTCGGACCTACGACCCCAACACAGACAATGCGCATGCTGCTGACGCATGAGCGCTATGCAAATGAGGTGGACATTCTCAATAGGATGGTCACATGACCAACACTGACATTGAACGTCCGCCCGCCATTAATGGAAACATACGGCTGCTAAATCAATATTCCCGATTAAGGATTTTGGGATAAGATAAGAGGGACCCTGACAGATCTGGGTATAGTCGGGGTTTGATATTGGTGCAGAGGGTCTTGAATCAAGAATGCCTAAAGCATTGACCACTTTCCCTGTTAGAGTATAAAGTTACTTGAAACTGATTGAAGTTATGCTTTCATGGAGCAGAGAAGGAGGAAGAAAGGGAGAGATAGAGGGAAGGAGAGCGAAAAAGTGATAAGGTGGTGTTTACAGTGCACGACCTGTAAGCAAACGGTTTACACAGACTGGCAATAAGGGGTTTGTGATACTGTGGATACACACTGCTGCCAGCCAGTCAGCCAGTAGTAGATGAGAATGATGGATTGATCCATTTTTCGTTCAGGTGAATGTTGTGCGATTTATGAGAGGGAGTTTTTCCCTCACTATCTAACAGCAATCATTCGTATCATCCCTGTCATCATACAATAGCATTTCATTCAACAATGCACATTGCACATTAGTCGGTTGAGTTTCTTTTTATTTAGTCTCTCTTCTTCTTATTCTCTTTCTTGATATTATCTTCTCAATTTAGCAGGATGCCTGAATGTGTGCACTGCCCTCGTTAGGTCATGGTATTAAAGGTTGTAAAAGCAAAAGGGAAACTTATTTGTGTTTAGATTTCCACATGATAGGTCTAAATGGATATTCAAAATAAACAGAATAAATCCAAGATGTTGGATGTGTATTCGAATGACCAAAATTCTTACCAAAAAAAAAGATAATTCAAATATGATACATTCTCACAATAATAGTGTTTTATACCTTGCTTGTGTCACTATGAAATGTTGCTTTTTCCTTTATAAACCAGCTTATCTATCCTTTGCAATTCAAATTAAAAATGCCCTTTTTGATTTGCATTATAGATATTTGTAAAGTTGATATGAAGCAAAATGGTGTTTTCATTTTTGGGGTCTCTGATTTACTTTCAGCAGATTGAGGAAGCATAAGAACTTTACTTTCTTGAAATGTATAAGATGCTCATATTTTACTTGTGAAGAAATTACTTGAGGTATGATTTCCTTTGACAGCTAATCTAATCTGACAACTAAGTGATTTTTATACATAGATGTGTCATATTTTCTTGTCGCCTTCTCTGGAATCTGTCTGATATCCTTGTGGAAGAACCTCTTATTCTTTGTGATCATGACCCTCCCCTCACCATTATTCCGACCCCTCACACCTTTCCCAACTTGCATTGAGCTTTGACAGCTGCTCCATCCTCCCCTTTCTTGCGTCCATGTTGTGCAGCCATCCTCCATCACAGAGGCTCTACTGGGCAATGGCAGCTGCTTCCCAACCCCTCCCACCATCACTTACCCTCTTCTCTGTACCCTGGATCGTCCTTCACCCTACTCAGCCATACCCCCCATTCCAATACTACCAAGAGAGCACTGAGACCAATGAAAAAATTGTCAGTTGCTGCAGCATCCCGCCACCTAATTTGTATTTTCTTTAAAGTAATGCTTGTATTTCCAAGCTATTTCCTTTGAAAATTTATGGGATTACCACCATTACCACTCAATGATAAAAGTCATACTACCATTACATGTTTGAAATATCTTTTGATATGATAATAATAACAAAGCCCCAATCGTCCACCCTACTCCACTTTTCCAACTCCTTCTCCCATTCCTACACGATTATTACCTGCCAACACCCTGTGGATGACTGGTAATGTCCATTGAAATAATGGAATTCACATAACACAAGCATCTTACTGCCCCCCACCCCCTCTATCATAAATCCACTTGAGTAACCCCTTTTTATAATTCCTTAGTCTCGTTCTCTCCCTCTGCCCCTTTTTCTGCACTGCACACTTCTCCTTCCCCCTTCTTCTTTCTCTCCCCTCACCTGTTCTATTCTCCTTCCTTTAACTACTTCCAACTTGCCCCCCCCCCCCCATTGTGTCGCTTGTTAATGTCCATTGGAATGATAGAGGTTGCCCTGGGGATGCTCGTAAATACATGCTTCACATTCATGTTCTGCCTGAATGTTTTGCCTTGTCAAGATTGGCTTCCTTACAAATCCTGCACATCTATATGAATGGAATGGTATGGCATTGAGAGGGTTTTTTTTTTTTGTTCATTTACTCATACATTTCCCTGTTTTCCATGAATAACCAATAACTGGAAACAAATCACATTATGGAATGTAGGATCATCTTTTGATGCTGGAGGTAATTTCTTGTGCATTTGCATGCTCTATCACACACACAAATGCTAATATTTGTCACATTTTTTACTAAAAATCTAAGGGGAAAAAAGAAGCGATGTATTTTCTTGCACATATGTTTGAGTGCAGCATGTAATGAGATATACCTTGGTAGTTTTACATCACTAAATGAACATGACTAGTGTGTCCCCTAGTTCAAATAGCAATGGCAAATCTAGATCATTAATAAAACAAAAAGTTGAAGTAATTAGATATGTCTCATATGCACAATGTCATACAGGCCAGTATGATCCAAAAATTAAAAAAATCAACATAACAATAGGTCAGTTTTCCCATTTCATTAAACAGACCTAAATTATAAAAATTGTTTATTTGTACATCCTGTGATTGTGAGTTTTCGCGGTATCAACTCAATTACACTTCAGTCTTTGAGAAAATAAATATGTAGTCTGGAATTGAGTCTATCAAAACATTGAGGGTAGCTGATGTCATGAGTAAAAAGAGGAAGTCAAGTCAGGCTGTGACCTGAAGCTAAGGACAAGGTCACTTCAGTCTAGTGTCCAGACTGATTACATAACACTGCATTCCATTGAGCTGTCACCAGCTTTGTCTCAAGGCTAACTGTACAAGCTTACCAGGGATTTGTTTACTTTTGTCTAGTCTACTCTGTGCAGACCTGGTTTATAAGAATCATTATTATTCACCCTTTTTCAGATTCTGATTCACCTGAATCATTAACAAAGTAACAAAATTGATGTTATCTAATAAAAATTGCAAGACAAGTGGGTGGATTGTTCATTTTGGGCCATGAAAATTACTTTGAATGAAGTTCAATAAAATTCATTTTAAAAAGATACATGCAGATGTATTGATGCAGATGGAGAGGGAGATAGAGAAAAGGAGAAAAAGAGAGAAGAAAGAGGGATGGTAAATATTCTGGAGCGGCTGTTTGGACATTACCCCTGTATTTATCATAGACAATCCCAAGTACTGATGCATGCAGTTTTACCTTCATTCTTCCTAATAATGATGTAAACCTTAGTATTTGTACATCGCCTTTTCTGGAATAGTGATAAAAATAATTATCACTTAGTGTGGTCTCATTCTTCAATCTGATTGGTCAATTTGTGATTCTAACCAAGTGATATGGTACCGTATCACTTGAAAACGTGCGCATTTAAGAGCGCGTGTGACAATTGGCCACGCGCATACAAGCGCACACCAGTACCGTGTTACACCTTATGAGATAAAATCGTTGCACCCTGCTTGTTCTTATGTAATACGGGAAATATCACCGTTCTGATTCCATATTCCGTTCGGCCTGTGGCCTCATGAAATATGGAACCAGAAGGGTGATATTTCCCGAATTACGTGAACAAACAGGGTGTAACTAATAGTACAATATGAATTATTTCATTTTAATAATTGAAATGTGTTGCTATTTCATTTTCTGTTTTTATTAGTAGTTGTAATTTTCGTAGAAGATGCAATACTTGAACAATCATAAAGGTGATATTAAAATTTGTTAAAATTCATATCTTCATATTTATGTAAATGTTTTTAATACATATTAGACGACTTGTTGTTTTATATTATTCCCAGCTGGAGCATGGTAATTTCAATTGAGGCCATTAATATGCCTGTAATACATCTCATCATATCATCACACAAAACAGAGCCCAGATGGGCCATTGCTTAGGACAATATCTTAACTTTCTGCTTGATATGAGAACTGTACCATTACTGGGCGATTAACGGCTAATTTCAGCCTTTATTGATTGTAGCACTTAAGCGAATAATGTTAATCTATCATAGCGAGTTTTTTAGGACACTAATATGCTGGATGTAGGCTTTAGCACATGGTCCCTGTAATAATTTCTAATGGTTTTACCATCTTCCTTTCTTGCTTAATAGTCGTCATGCGAGAATAGATGTGAAGTTCACAGGTGTCTTTGTTGGTTGGTCATAAAGTTATTAGGTGCTGTCCTTCATTAGTTGGATATTTTTGGGTTGAAGGAGTCAAGTGGTATCGGCAATTGACATCCATCATAGTTCTCTTAGATGATCCTTTCATACTGCATTATCACTTACATAATGTCATTTAGGACCACTTGCAGACTCTCATTCCAGACGGTGAGAAGCAGGAAGAACCCAAGTCCTTTTGATTTTCATAGCTACCAGCGTTGTCCATGTTAAGGTTGACTCTGATAGTGGGGAAAGGCTACCTGACCAATGATTGAGTTGTCCTTTTTAAAGAGTTAGAGAATGGGCTTTTTCTCTTTTTCTAAACGAATTGCTCTCATTTAGCAAACTCTTTTGAGGAAGTGTGGTTAGAATGAATTATTAAGGCAGAGTTCTGTAGTGGGCTTTAATTTAGAATATTCTGTATTTACATGAAAATGCAAAGACAAACACATGTGAACCAGTAACATATTCTTGTGGCACACAAGGTCCAACTTGTGAAGCCAATGCAAACTAATTGCCGGGTCATACAGTCCCCAAGAAACTTTCAATATTTCTGATAATTTTTATAAGTTAAGCTGTAAAATTGATAAGTTTCTGGTCATTAGTGCTGTCAGCTAAGATTCTAGATGCATCTTTTCCTGAATTCATTTTCAAGATGAAGGATATGTTTTTATTGGCAGATGTATAGACATGCATGAGATAAACTTCTGTAGCCACCAGGATGTATTCCTTCTTTGAGCCTTCTAACTGTCAAGCTTTCTGAATACATTAACTTGGTAAATAACATGTTTCAGGGCATATTGATTCTGCTGTCTGTAATGTGAATAATTTACAAAGAAAGACAATCAATTTTTGTTTTGACTGGGTAGTAGGGAATGATATTTTATTTTGCTGTAGAAAGCATGCACATACCTGCACTACTTGCTATCAGGAAGGCAGTAAAAGCTGCATTATAGACATTAACTATTCACTGTCTCTGGCACATGAAGCAATTAACTACCAAACGTGGTAAAGCAGACAGGAGGTGGGGATATAACATTCATGCTTATGATATAGATAAGTGAATCGTTTGAACCGTATTAAATCAACAAAATGCGTGCAAAAAAATGTGAGCTTTGAACCAAGTGGCCTTTCTAGCTGCCCTGGGTTTGTTTCCTGTGGGTTTATCTGTCACAGCTATATGCTGCCATAGGAAGTCAGGAGGATGTACATTCTCTAAAGGGCCTCATATTAGCTGGAAAGAGAATGTGTTTGGCAAACAATGTCAGAGAGGAATACTTTGTAACATTGAAGAGACTGGAAATGATTGAATGACTAATGTTGTACCCAGGGAATACAATCTCTCCATCTTTCCTATGTCCATACTTCTTGCAAAGAACATTTGAACTTGAAATTAGTCATAGTATGGTCAGGGTTGACTTCAACAGACGGTTGCTTATACTGTTTGTCAAAACTCGTTCCATTATAAAATGTAGACAATTACCTTTTTTTACTGCCATGAGAATAGAATTTAAATAATACAAATATTGGTAGAGCCAATTTATGACATGTTCCTGGAAACACTATTTAAAAAAGAAAATAGATGTGTATAATGGCACAATAAGAAGAAAAGGCTAAAGCTGCACGCAGCCTTTGAGGAAATCAAAACCACCAACCTTTATCTGGCGTTGTAGGACCAGCCCTAATCTGGATGATGTATTTGGTAGGATATGCAGATGTATTGTTTCCTGGGTTGAGGACCTGGATGTACTTTATAATCTTAAAGATTTCATGTAAATATATTGCAACCATGTTGGGATTATGAACGATTTATAAAAGATTATTCATAGAATTTCAATTGTGCTTACAATTTTCATTTCCCAGTATAGTATTTAAGCACAATAGGGAACAATTTTGAAAGATGTGTGTCCGGATGATATAGTAATCAGATAATTGAGGGGGGGGGGGAGGATGATAACTGTTTAGATATCTACAGGAGTCAAGTATATCAATAATACTAGTAGGTGTGTCTCCATGTTTGATCGTAATAAAGGCTACAGTATACTTATTATTTTTTTCATGAGATAAATGAAAATCATTAAAGCTTTCATTCATAAGCTAAGGGCGAATCCATGAGAATGCTTGGAAGTAATTCATTTCTTTCCCAGTGTGGATTCTGTTGGCATCTTACAGTCAAAATGATTTATGATGTCTCCTATATAATTATTCTACTGCCTCTGATCATGACTATATGTAAACACTCATTATTTGGGCACAGACTGTCACTGTATGAATGCTGCATATTTGTCTTGATAATTTTGTCATGGTCCCCCCCCCCCAAAAAAAAAAAGGAAATACATCTGTTGCCTAATTCTGATTGCCTCAAAATATTAGGGTGTCAAAGAATTGTAAAATAATGTTGTATATACCAACATTTATAGCTTATACCAAGTAATATAACTATAGGTGCCTTTAAAATGATGTGTTTAAATCTGATCAACAATGTAGTAACGTGACATTAACCTTTATTAGAAGAATTGATGTGAAATGATATTTGTATTATTTTACATGGGCATGTACATTTATTTCATGGTTATATTCACTTTGTGTGTTTTATAAACCTTTTTGGAGAATATTCACTTGAAGAGGATGTGAATGCAGTTATATAAATATATAAGAGACAAACTACAAGTACTTTGCTACAAATATAATCCTTAATATAAATTTATTATTAAACTACAATTCCAATATCATATCGATTGTCATGCTAATGAAACATCATGTTATATTATCATATTTCAAATCTACATCGATCAATAATTTTTAAGTGAGGTAAAGTGTATAACATGTGGGTCCCTCAGTTTTGACCTACTTTTTCTCATTATACAACCTGCACTGTTTCACCAACATATTTATTCTATCATTCAGAATGTATCTAAACCAAGTCCCCAATGAGCAATAATTTTTGTCTGGGTTCATGAAGGTTTTCTGAAAGCTGTTGTGAATCATTTACTGAGGTGCTCTGTTTGTAGACAGAGCATAGTTTTTTTTTAAGGGGGTTGGTTAGATGTATTTGGTGTTAAAATATCCTCTGGAGTCTGTGTTAAAGCAGTCCATATATATGACTTGATATTCTGTGTTTATTTGATAGTAACTCTTGAAAAATTCTTAAAAGTATTTTTCTTTTGTCAATAGTGCCTTTCAAATTCTCCTTCATTGAAAACAAAAAACCAAAATAGTCTCCACTCACACAACAATACTTATAAACCAAAATTTTACAAATATTGAAACATGAAACAAAATTCTTACTGCCCTTAAGTGCAATAGAAATATTACAACCATAACAACCATCAAGTTAAACTTAGAACAGTTTGTGACATTTGTATACATAGGCAGTGTTTCCTTCCAGATTTGTGCTCTTTTGTCTATTTCGCTTCTCTGGTTTTCTTTCCTTTTTTTAAGGGGAGGCGTAACATCCAGTTTTCATGTTGCTATCTATCCATGAATTATCTCTTTTTATTACAATGAACTGTAAAACATTTATCAGCGTGTTCAATTGGTGCTTCATTCTTGCAAAGATTCTTCCCCCAGGCATATTCACCTAAAAAAAACTTTTCAAGAGGAAAAGCTTCATCCAAGCTGCCTGAAAAAGGAAAGAAATTTGCTCTGAATTACAGTCTGTGGCACCTTTGTATCAATAAATGATGCAATATTGGTCAAAAGCTTACCCAAAATTGAAATATATTCGTTAGTTCAATATTTGTTTGGTTTCATGGGCATTTGTAAATACCAATTTTTCATCATACAGGGCTCCATATTAACTTGATTTATTGAAGGGTGGGTTTGTATAACGTTGCTGGCAGAGTATGAATAAAACCTCTTTGTTTACAATTGTTCCTGATTTAAGTATGAATCTAAATTCCATGGAGCACTGATATGTAGGGTTTTTTTTGGGGGGGGGCACAGAATCAGCACTACATGCTACAAAAAATCACATATTTCTTTTCTGGTTTTGTAGATTAATCCTGTTGTCCTGTCTATTCCATGATGTGAGTAATGATAAATGAGTATATCCCCTTTTGTGTTCACCCCACTAGCACATTTTCTTCATCATTGACCCATTTCCAAGACTAAGAAATGATTCAATTTGTAGATTGAAGTTGCTGAAATGAAACCTCTACCTCATTAGTGGACAACGGAGACACAAGGTATAGGAGATAAGTAGAGCAAGTTCATTATTAAGTTCAATCGATCTGTTTGCAGACACATTGTCAACACAGTGTCTGGCCATCTTGTCAACAAAGCACTCATATCAATTACTAGCACAGGTAGACAGTTTTGAACATGGCTTGGGCTTGTTGTGTTGTGTACACAATGGACAGGGAGTAATGGTAGAGATTCACATGGCTGGGCTGGGCTGGCCGTGTCGAGTTCGTTCGCTTGAAATGGAAGAAGAAATGCGGGAGCACGATGCTGACGGCCAGCTATGATTGTATTTCACCATTCACGATATTCGGTTCCCATAGTCACAGTTGCTTTCCCTCTTTCACCATACAGAAAAGGGGAAAACCCAGTTTATTGCCATATGCCCATTCTGGGGTTAGCTATATTACCAATCAATAAGAACTTAAGGATGTTTCATATAAATAGCAAATATTGAGTGGAGACTTCTATTCCATTCCCCATTGGATGTTTTTCATATCCAGCAATCGCTGTGTCACTGAGGTCAACAGATTGGGATTCACCCTTGACCTTCAATCTTCCCATCAAGCAATGCATGACCCTCTCGACCAATCACAAACAAAGCAATAGTTTTTATCTCCAACTCCGTCTGGGAAACTGGACGACTCGCTCTATAATTCTTATTGGCCTACAGGACGAAATGGGTTTCATAGTTGACTGTTATTTATCATTTATTCATTGGTCAAATTTTATGTTTTGATGTAAATGTTACCTAAAGCAAGATGATTTATGAGAGGGGAAATAACTTTTGAAATATTTCTTGCCAATAAAAAGCATACAATTTTTGCATGTTTACTGCACACTTGGATTTACTTGTCCCTTCACAGATATTTTCATTTTTCCTTATCCTTTGTTATATTCATATTTTGTCCTTCCCCCTTTTTCCTCAGCTTTAATTTTGATGGCGTTTTCTTTTTTTTTTCTTCTTTTTTTTTTTATAACCTGGTAGTTTTGTATCGGTGCAACATCCTCCCCCTTCTTTTCCCCTTTTCATAATTTTTTTTTGTTGTATATCAAAATTACTTTCTTGACATCTTTTATTCCCAACATCTTTGTGCAGACACTTGCCAGCTTCTGGCCACATTTAGTCATCACATGATGAAGAACAGATTGGAATCTTTCTAATCTCTCTACCCATATCTTTTGAGCACCAGTGCCGCTCTGTAATGCTCCCACGACCAGAGGATGTTATTCCAGTCTTCGGATCAGAAAGAGGGCGAGAGAGAAGGTTGAAAGAGAGTGGGCAGAAAAATAATAATTTCTGCTACATTTAGGTAACATAAAAGTCCCAGAGGCCAAAGAATTACTCTTGAAAGGTTGACATGAGTATGGACAGTATGAAAGGAGTTGATAGAGTAACAAAAAACCATTATGGCAACTCTGCCTGCTTTATCACCCCTCGACCAGAGTCGCCTGGTCGGTCGCATGATGGAGAATAGCAATCGTGATTGGTCGAACCTTGCATTATTGCCTGCTAGATGGGGCACATGGCATGCTTTTCAACCAAAATCTGCGCAATAATTTACAAATCACCACAGGCATATGTTGCAGACAACAAAAAGAATTAGGTGCAGAGTAGGCTTGGAACATGGTCAAGTGCAAGGACGCGTTGTCTAAACAAAGCAGCCATGAATTCAGATTCAGGCAATATTAAAGAATAGCTGGTGTTCATATTGGGGCCCAATTTGCACTTGGCATGTATACATTAGCTGTGGTCTTTTACATCTCTATTATTCAGATTAGCTGAATCATTGGTGCGTCACCTATATGAGAATGTGTGAATAACTGAATATCTTTTGTTGATGCATTGTGATTATTTTTATCTATATTCTAAACAGAAACTTTTTTTAGCTACAAATATTTTTTAAGTCTATTCATTTTGATGCCTGAAAAAATCATATTTATGTAAAGCAAACTTTTATAGAAAATGTCATTTTCATTCAGCCTTTATATTGACGAAGTCGTCTTTGATGTATCTGTCTCAAAGCTTATAAAACTACATCCTTGTGTGATAGTGAACTAATGATTTCATTTATAGGAATAATTATGCGGGATTGAAGTCTTATTAACAAACAGAATTGCAATAGATGATGGCTTAAATTTATTAGTGGATAATGATAGTGAAAGATTAATCAACTCCCAGTTTGTAATATATGCTGCAAAACCAAACCAAAAATAAATAAATAACCTGATATAGCTATGTGTATAACTTAGTAATACACAAATGAAGTTTTGTGATGCTGTGAAAGTTAATGCATTCATGATTCCATGTATACCCAAACAATTTTGTAAAAGGTAGATGGAAGTGGTTGGGTAGCATGTCTGGCGTCTAGATAATGTTATTATGACCATCTTCAAGATACAATAATCTATAACACAGACACACCTAGTCTCCCAATGTATTGCCCATCATACATTCCTGATGGAATCTGAAGTAAAACGTAGTGTAACAATAAACATAACTAAGATACAACTTTGATATGTGACTGGTTCAGGAATATGCAAGTAGGTATAGTATTATTTTTACCTTAAGTGATGTTAACATTCCGTCTTAAGGTTTACCATTTCCCTTTCCCCTTCTATCCCCTTTCTTCTCCTCCTCTATCCCTCCTCTCCATCTAAATCTTTTTCTTCTCTCTACCCTTTCTCTCTTTTACCCTCTCTACAAATGGTTTCACCTTGCCTCCAAACTTTCTCGCACTCTCCGTTTTCACTCCCCACCATCCCTCTCTCTCCTCTTCCCACATTTTTTTATGGTCTCTTTCTCCCATCTCAGTCCTAAACATGTACCTTGTATCTTTCCACCTTGATTTTCTTGATGTTACCATCCGTTCCTTAGTCATTATCCCCTAACTTTAGCTTTGCCCATTCAAGTACACAAATTTTGCCCATTGTGCCAGTATGTTTCAAGATACAGCATATCCTCTCGATCTCCCTCATGAATAAATATTGGCAGCAAATGTGATCTAAGCTTTTGAAGGCAGTGGCTTTTCCGATGCATACCTTAGCTAGGTATAGCATCACTTTGAAGATTATTCTTTTCAATTATCATTCATCACTTACAGTATATCTGCCCGTAGGATTACTGCCAATGCTAAGCGAGAATGTCAACGTCCACGATAAATATTCCTTTTGGATAACCTGTGCAGAAATGAAGCCTTCTTGAAGATTGCCTCCAACCTTGATTCAGACAAACAGGGTTTACTCTTGTTAGACTGGCAATAATTCATGTGGAAATTAGATGTAAAGACTAATTCCAAAAGTTAGCAGAAAGCTTTACAAGATTTCCTCAGAAATGTCAGCAAGTCAGTGATCCCTTCCCAGCTTCAATATGAAATAGGAATATGTTGAGTTATTTGCATTGCACATAAATGTTCTCAATGCCTTTACATATTTCTTTCCAATCTAACATTTCATGTAAGATTATACAAAAAAGTCGAAATTTGTAATTTGAAAATCCAAAAACAACAACAACATCAGTCAGTTTCAAACACATACATGTATGTGTATGGACACATATGCTTCTGATAGTCCATCCTACATTTCATGGTCATTGTTATGGATTTTGCTAACTGTTAATATTGGATGAGATTATACATTCCAAGTACTTATTTTTTTATGAAACTTCATCTATGTTTGAAAATAAGACAAGATTGAAATTTGTTTCTGAACATTATAATACTTATAATTTATAATTACATATATTAATGTTCAAAGTGATTTGTGTATGATGGAATGCAGTGATGAATACAAGAAATTTGTCTAAAGATGTACTTCACTTATCCTTGTTTTTTCCTTCTTGTCCACAGTTCCAGCTGCAGGGGAGGATGGTGAAGAGTTAATGGAAGGAGACGAGCCTCCCTCCCACTGTGACTTACTCCAGTGTGGAGACTGTGAATCCACCTTTATCCTCTCAGACATTGTCAAATTCATTGCACACAAAAGGAAATGCTGGAAGAAGGAGAAGGAGATGGTGGTACCCAAGACGGAACCGAACAAACCCGAGGATGACAGTCAGCCCGTAGAAGCAGGCGATGCCGAGGATGAGGAGACGGAGGAAGAGGAGAAGGAGGGTGTCACGGTGGCCATGACGACCAATGCAACGGCGACGCCGATGAGTTCGTTGGAAGCCATCTTGCGAGCTGAGAAACCAAAGATCATCACGCCTATAAAGAGAACATCGTCACTGAGTCAAAGCAGAGATGCCCCATCTCCAAGGGCTAAGGAGACACAAACAGAATCTTTACCAGGTGAGACAAACTAGATTACAATACAAAGTTGCTAACCTTCTGGAATATGCATGAGTACAGAAATTAAAATTTATGTACCAAATAACTGAAAAAAAAATTTCTCATGAGAGAAAGAATATGGTTATTAACAGGCCTCAAATTAGGATTTTATCAGAGCACTTTCCATTCAAAATAAAAACTATAGATATTTGTAGGAAATTCAAAGAAGGCACCAAGAGAGAGAAAAAAGGCACCCAAGGCCATAGTCTGAGGTTGTCCAAGACTAATTTGAGGCCTATTATTAATGTCATGGCTTTGCCCATGAAACAATATTTGATTTAGTTGTGTTTTAATTCACATTTCTATCCCCATGCACATTCCAAAAGCTTTGCACCCCTGATCATCAAGAAGAAGCAGGGTATTTAATCTCCGGATTTCAGTCATGATATTGGAAACTTTCTAAACATTGTGTATCACCCTGTTTCCTATGATACCGGCTAACTTTGAGCAGAGAACAAAAAGTTATGTTAATACACAGTGAAAGAAAGAATTCTTGGGTTACCTGCAATCACTGTAGCGCTCAGAGCAATGTATATTGCTAAGCGACCCATTGGCAATATAGAACATTTTCTCACAAGTAACCAAAGCAGTCTTACTTCTAGGGTATCATGCACAAACATTTTTGATTTCTAGCAATAGATAGGTCATATCTGTGGGTTAAATAAGTTTTCTGAGAAGACTCTGGTTAGAAAGTTATGGTATTGCTCCATTTTAAATTTTCATGGTCATCTACTGAGACCAGCATCCTCTTTTTTAAAGATAATCCCAATAGTAAAGAATGCAGATTTAAGTTGGCAAATAAGAGAGTAAACAGTTGGCTTCAAAGTATCCTTAAGTTGCAAGCATGAAGAGGAAACTATGTATAGCGATAGATCCAAAAAATACCATTAAGATCACAGGTATATGAAATATCCCATTAATGAGATCCATACCAGTCCTGAAGTGATCACATGTTTGTTAAGCCTTTTCCATGTGTTTAGTGGTATTTTACCTTTATCTGCATTAGATGTGAAAATAGTGTTGTATTACTGAACAAACACTCCGGTATTACAATCTGCCGTTGAAAATAAAGTATATCAATGAGGAGAAACCATTTCCATTCTAGCAGGCAAAATAATATCATAATATCACAAATAGAGATTATTTCTCTAATTAGTGGACATTAGTGTAATAAAAGAACCACACAATCAATTCTATAATCCTCCAGACCGTTTTTCCAGTTGTTATTCTCATACTGGTTTATGGCTAAAATGTAATATATTTTTGCTGCGTGTACTCTTAATGCACATTTTATTATGGGGTGTTGTAGGAAAGAGGAACTTAATAATAATGTATCTGATGCTTCATAACATATACTTGTAACCACTAGCCTAAAGAGCAGAATAACAATTGCCCAGTAAGTCATTCAACTCTTTCGGAAATCTTACTCTTATGAAAGATGAAACAGTGATATGATAGAATTCTGTTGAATTGAACCAAATCATTTGAACTTTGCAATACTTCAGCACACCAAAAGAACCCCTCCAATATATCATCTCTTTATATGTAAAATTTCAGAGCGCTTGAACCACTTTTATTGACCTGTTCACCAAAATACATGTAAATATGACTCATCTATGGGTCTCATGACATAGCCTTGCACTCCTCCATTGAATAGTAGAACAACTTGAGAAAAGAGAAACCTTCTAACAAGACTGATCTAACAAAGACCCTCTTTCTGATCCTAAACTCTCCAAGGGGTTCTCGGAGGAAGCCTCTTACAGAAAGCTGGTCAAATGTACTTGTATTTTTGTCAGGTGTCACTAAGTGTGTGTCCCTAAACGCTAGCACCTCTTACCCCTTTGGTTGTGTTTGATTCTTGCCTGGGAGACTGAACTAGGAGGATCGGATGGTGAACCTCTTAGCCATCCGTAGTTACTTTATTCCTTTGTAGCAACACCTGGGTTTTTCCTCTTTTTACCTTTACTCTTTATTCTTTAATTTTCCCCCTATTTTGCTCTCTTTTTACATCCTTTTTTTTCAGTCACAGGTCCTCAATTCAGACAACCCTTTGAATTTAATTTTTGTGATAAAGTCCTTCTTGCCTCATCCCTTTTCTTTCTTTTGTACTACTGGTATCTCTCTCTATTACTCTTTTGATTATACCCATCTTTTTGTTATATTGATATGTGATCACTTGCCCTATATGTATAACTTTAATCTCTTTCAGTCTTCTCCCTGTCCATTATTCCCATTGTCTACATCCCATGTGGGGTAACTATTCTATTAAATTTCAATTGTAATGATAAAGGTTTTTGTTTCTGTTTGATTACTACTTTATTGTTTGTTTGGGGCCTGTAGCATAAAGAGATATGACTTATCTTGCAATTAATCATACCTCTTTTGTCCACATTTTGCCATGTAGACTTACAATTGATATTTATTGTAAGTTTAGATGCATCTTTTTATATTACAGGCCCCCGTTCTTCCCACTTTGTAAGCCTTTTTCTTCTTTCGAACCGAGGGGTTCCAGAATGTTACCATATTTCATAGGTTGTTGCAGGGTAACGATCAAAAGCATGAATGATACTATGTTGAAGTATCTCTCCTGGGGGATTCATTTCATGAGAATCCACTGTAGGGTAGAATATTCATGATAAATTCACTTCTTCAGGACACACCTTTACTCCTTTTCCCATCTCAAAGGGATTGATTGTGTGCTAGAGGTGAGGGGATTACATGCGGATCCTGTTTTCCATTAGCAATGGTTTTTAGCTAGATAGCAACAAAAATGGTTGGGAGGTTAGAATTCCAAAGATTTCTTGTCTTTTTGCAGAATATTTTGAAATGTATATGTATTGCATTTGGACATGAACCAATATTAGCCACTGGTGAAGTTTGTGTATTTTGCTAATTTTTGGGAGCTTCTTATAACATAATTTTAAGTGCTGTATTAAGTGATGACAGTTCAATTTCAAATGGAAAATATAAAATCTAATGAAATTGAATATCAAAGGTGTTGTTGCCACATAAATCTTTATGAATACACAATTATCAATAATAAAAAACCTCAGACAAACAATCTATTTTGATATTTCCCTTGCCCAAACAAAATAAAGCGATAATATGAAATGAGACCACCTGTGCCTTAAGTCTGCAAAACAGTACAAGTAAAGTCTGACATTTAGCTAGTAATCATCAATAACACATCGACTACATGGTCTTCTATACTTTAATCTACGTAGAATTACCTTGTGCATGGTCAATTCTAGGTGGTGTTTGGCAAACATTTATCTACTGCCCTCAATGCCCTCTACCTTCTTGACTAGATGCTTAAGGTGCTAAATTAATTGGATTCATGTGAGACCTTTTGCCCCTCCACTTCCTGACCAATAACCCAAGTCTCCTTCCTCAGAGACACATATACTGTGCATTCAATACTCTTTAACCCTCTGGCTACCAAGCACAACTAAACTTATGGTGAAGTGTATGGTTATATCATCATGATCATACCTCAGAGAACTACCACTTGTGTGATTGGACATAGTATCTCTCAAAACATGATTTTTAATTAATTTTATATCACTATTCCCAGATTTATTGTCATATGAGGAAGTGTTTTCCAGGAAAAAACCTTTTGTACAAGGAATTATAAATAATCATTTGTATAGTAGAACTAATAAAGCTTATTCAAACCATAGCAAACACAACGCAGGTCTAATGTATACTAGCAGAAAATACAGAGTGATTGGTTTGGGACCCCAGTGAAGCATGGGGTCTCTTCACATTAACAATATGATTGTAATCTTATATGAAATAAATTAACTTATTTATGATCAGTATAGAAAAACCCAGGAGTAATACAATTTATCAAATATGTTCACAACATTATATAACAGACTTTAAAGCAGCAATATTTTCAAGCTCATCTATACTACATATGGTGCATGTTCATTCAAACATCAACAAGTTTGCATTTTACCCCTTCTCCCTCTTCATAGACTTTAAAAAGAAGGGCAAAATGATATCTACCGTGATATTCAGTTTGAAAAGTATGAAATGGACTGTAATACATTACACTATTTACATCATTCAACATAACAATCAAAAGCATATTGTGTCACTCTTGTGGAGTCTAGTTTCGTTGTATCGAAATGTTCTCAGGCGCTTGTTCCAAATTGAGTGCGCACCATGTGGCCCTCACACACTAGAATCCACATTCATTCCAACAAATATAGATTTTACAACCGCTATTCAATGACCCCCGCAAATATTACCTTTTCTATGGCTACATGTAGTCGTCGGTAAGCCCACGTATGTTGCAGTGATTAAACCCACAAATGACATGAGAGGGCTCTGTGAGTCGGAAGGGTCTGCGGAAGTTGGAATGTTGGCTCACGTCATGCCAAATATCCTGCTTGCTTTCGTCTCAGCACTGGCAGGACTATCAAGAGAATTTGAGGGAGAAGAAAAATGGTTGTGGACGACTTTGGTGCACTCTAGCAATCAGATGGCCGTTTAATTAAAGCACTGAATCAAGTTCACCTTAAAGATAAATGTATGTGTGTTAAATGATGTTTTTCCAATGGTTCCACAAATAAGCTTTACACTGGCCTAGTTCAGCCCATATTACATTTTTTGACTAACTTGGGAAAATTTCTTTACAAGTTGCAAAAGTTGTCATTCTCAGACTAGACCTAGATTTTAATCCCCATTGAAATGATTTGATAGGAGATGTGATGAAAAGGAGCCCAACTTCCTAATTCTTGATTTTTTTTGTTAAATTGAATCAAACTTGAGTTTTAAATTGTGATTTTTTACTTGTGCAAGAGTTTTACCTGTAATTTGTTATTGATCAATAGGACAAGTTTTTGGTAAAACCCAAAAAGCTTTAGTAGAAACTGAACAGACGCAAGTACCCGCTACCATCAAATTAATAATTTTCCATAGAAATAAGTTTGATGAAAAACTATTGAGGCACAATTACCAAAAGGAAGTTTAAGGGGCACAAAAGCTTTTAAGAATGTTTTGGGGTATTCAGATGTTGAAACAAAACTGGGAGAACATTCTCTCCCATCGTTCCATTGTGTTTGGAGTCGAAGGAAATCTGTCTTTTCCGTTGACGTCAAGGCACTTTCTTGTCGAAACTGGAGAACGAATCTTGTCTTTGAAAAAACAAAGCATTTTAGTACAATCAGTGAGGACATCTGCCTCATCTCCAAATGCTTCTGACCCACATCTTAAACAAATTACAAGTTAATGTAAAATGATCTTTGTATGCCTTGAT
>BQKZ01000007.1:210612-224085 GCA_036244855.1 Temnopleurus reevesii
CGACCGCAACGGCGACTTACGTTCAGTGAAGCTCGAAAATATCCCGAAAGGGATAACTCAGAATTAGCCAAATACAGATATTTGCTCGAACTGGTAGCAGCTTTGTATAAAGCTGGTCACTTTATGATCCCAACGTCGACGTCGAGAACCCTCTCCTACGGTGGTTTGATGATAGCCGCATCCCGTTGTATATTTGATATTCCAGTCTGAGTGTATACTAGCCTCAATCCAGTAATCCAAGTGAAGTCTTTGCCATCATAAAAACCTCATCTGTTTGTTGCTGTGGTCTCCAAGCTGACTAAGTGAGATCTTTGACGTACTCATCGTGTTTATTTGGAAACGGCTTTCAGACCTCTCCTTTAGGATCTCAGGAACCAGTTACATTTAATTCATTCATTTATAGTTACTTTTATCTCAATCCTATCATTGATATCTTACCAATTTATTAGGGTTGTACTCCAGTAGAACCCATCTTCCTCTAGAAGCTAGTAAGGAAGTGACCAAAGGCTACATCTCAAGAAAGTATAACACTAAGCCCCAGATCCTAGATACATCCGCTAAAACCACCTGCCAAGCTTTGCAAAGTAGCAGTCACTTGTCAAACATTCTGCTTTCGGGCAAGAACTGCAAATATCAAAGTATTGTTGCAAACCAGGTGGATTGACCATAATCATTAGAATACATAGGGTTGAATTGCAAAGTTAATACCTCTTTATTTTTTAGTTCATTGAGGAAAGACAAATAGGGTTATGTATTTGTAGTATCTTTGTTCTGAGGGGGACAAATACTGTAATCAGGTCAACCACTCTGGGCGGTATTGATTCAAAGATGCAGAAAACTTTGGGCATTTGTTTCACAATCTACTTTGATACTGAGATTTTTGCCGAAAAGTATAATCTGTAGTAAAAGAAAAGCATTTTGTTACTTCTTCTGAAGATAATAAATTTCTCAAAATCATCAAGGACCTATGGACTGGATTTTTGGTATTGTTTTTTATCACTTTGTGAGATGCTATTATGGCAAAACTAAAATTTTCTAAAAATGTGCATACTTATGGCATATATATTGTTTTAAAAGAGGGAAGTGATTATGCTCACTAGAAACTGTATAACGTATTTGATTTTTTATAAAAACAACCTGCATTGTTATTGTTATTGATTTTGATATTGATCCACAGAAAATGGTGTAAATAGCCATTGAAATTAATCAATCAGCTTTGTTTGAATGAAAGGGAAATTCCCAGACCAAACATTTTTATTTGAGGTATCCTATATTAAAAACATTTAGAATCACAGAGTTTCACCTTTGAGTCACATTTAGGTGTGTTTTTTTAATACTTTGTTCATTCTGGAATGACTCTTATTGTTCTTTGCATTAGACTTCACTTTAAATATATTCAGATGTGAAATTTCCTCATTTTTCGGATATATTTTTGGTAACGACAGCTAACAAAGAAAACCTGATACAGTTTCATATGATAATGTTCTGAATCTATGATCTCAAATTAATTTGTCTACCAATTTCTCTATTTGGGTAATTGGGTTTTTCATAGAAATTATGATGAAGTGCTTTTTCCTCTGAAGTAGAACATTTTTCTTTGTCCTGTACAAGATATTTAATTTTTCCACCTTTTTTAGGTAAAAAGAACTGATTGCTCATTCATAACTTTTGAATTATATTGACTTACCCCATTGTATTTTATGGTTATATGAGAGTTCTTAAATCAGATTATTATCAGGTCACCAGGAGGAAGAATGATGTAATTTTATGTCATATAGGGATTTGTCATTGTGGAATAACCTAGAACAACATTGACAGCTCGTATATGGAAAAATCTTTCGCATTATATTTATGAACATGTCATTAGACTACCTAGAACCTCATACTATTTTTGTTGAATTGTTATTTCCTTTCTTCATATATCCTGTTATCTTGTTTCATCATGAAATCTGCAGTTGTATTACGTTCAAGTTAATAGATCTTTCGTACTTGCTTTTCTCTTCTTCAGAAAGATATTTTCCAAGAGGTCTTTAGTGAGATGTAGACAGAGTATGCAAATAAGGGTCCTGTGCTCTGTCAAACAAGCTGTTGATGTATGTGTTCTTAATTACAGTATTCAGTTTCAAAATATTAACCCTAGGACAAATAAAACTTAGCAGTTGACATACTTAGCCCACATTCTGCTGAATAAAATATGCAGTGATTTATCACATCATTCTTCAATTTACAATTTGGGATCGGGGTTAAATAAATGTTCGCCCCAGGGCTCTGAGATGTATACTTTTAACAGTGTTTTCATAAAGTGTTCTCAGCCAATTACTCTTCTTTTTATCTCTCCTCCTCCTCTTTTCTAAATTATTATGAATGAGTCATTGTGGTGACCTTTTTCATAAAACATTACATCTTGATTTTGAGGTTTTCTCACATGAACTGACATATGCCATGGCTTTTTATAGACCAAGAGGACCCTCTCTCTCTTTCACCCTTCTCAATCATATTTTTCATCCGATGCCCCTTGAATAAAGAGGAAAAGTAAGCTAATATGTAAGTTGATAAACATACATGGTTTTGTATCTCTTATAGTTGTAGTTTAGTAAAAAGTTCTTTTTTTTCTAATCTCTGGACATATAAAAAGCGTCAATTCTATTGTGCATCTGTACAATTTACATCAATTATTACTTATCACACTAGGAGAATGCGGAATGGTGTGCCACAGGCGTGGTTGAGTTTGATGATGGGGCATTAGGCTGTGAATGGATGGAAAGTGACAATACTCATCAACAATACCACCGAGTCATGACAATTAACTGCCAATCATTGATTCAGTCTGCTCCGCGTCACTTGTGTATTGGAATGCCTCGGGTACGATGTCAGTGCTGACAGGCAAGGCATGATTGGTTAAATTTGAAAGAATCACAGGCAATTGACATCTCATGAAGTGGCTTTGGCGTTGGTTGTTGTCAGATCTAGTGCACCGAGGCTGATGGGTAAAGAGAGAGTCCAAGACATTTCCCTGATTAGAGCCAAGAGCATTGAGTGTGTCAAGAGAGAGGGGTGAGGAGGTCTTGGGGATGCGCTTTGGCCCGTGAAACTAGATCAAGCAGATGGTTAGCTGTCAGGGAGGACCGTCCGCTCATAGCCATAGATGACCTGGATTAAATGACACATATGTCATAAAAAATGATGCAATTTGTATACATGTCTAGGCAAAGTACATTAGCCCACATAAAGCATAGGTAGGATGGCCGGAGGAAGCCGGCCAATGAATTGCAACAAATCGGCCTGGAGAATTAGGCCATGTAGCATGCGTGAATACCAAAAGACCCATTCATACAATGGGAATATTTCTTATTTTTTCAGTCATATTGAGCCCAGGTATGCAGAGAGGAGAAAAAAATATGTTTCAGAGGAGGCTGAATTTGCTCCAGTAATAATCCCCGGCGGAGAAAATAATCTCAAGCTGAACACACCGTTCAATTTGCTGATGGTGGTATTGATATTGTATGCCCAGGACAAAGGTTACTAGATCGCGATCGATTTGCCGGAACTAGCATTATGATTTTTTTCCTCTGTCTTTGGTCGATATTTTTCTTATCTTTCTTTTCATCACTGCTGATGAGTTTGTAAGATTGTATTTTGCTAGGAAGTGCATTTCATTTGTCTGAGCATTGCATGTTGGGATAGCCTGGCCAAATTAGCCGATGGAACTAGGCCAAGTAGTCACATGTGACCCGAGATCACCATCTAGCCATGCCTTGCTACACGGTAGCAGCAGTAGGCTTGGCCCACATTTACTTTGTCAACAGACTTGTTAACTAAATACATACACACTTGCACACATAGTGGGTGTGATGCAATCAGTTTTAGCGATCATGTTGTATTGAATGTTGTGAGGGGCTAAGTGAGTGCTGTAAGGAAAGATGTAGAGTGCAGAGGCCGCTTGAGTTACCCCTGACCAATTTAGCCAGAGGAAATAGGCCATGCAGATGGGCATGAAGGGACAAGAAGCTTGTTAAGAGTATCGGCCGTATCAGTTATCACAAGCCTATAACCAAGGGGCGGACAGTGTGTCCCACTCCACTAACACCACTGCCACCAGCCCAAATCACCAGACATCTCGTCCTATCCCAACCTCCACCCCCTCATCCTCCTCCCTCCTCCCTCCTCCCTCCTCCCATCGAGCCCCCTAAGTTTCTTCACCGACGTCCTCCCATTCACTGATGCATTATTACATTTTGTCTGCATCTTTAAACTGGTAGCTTGAGCGGTGATATTATCACCTGCATCGATGGCTGGCGGGTTGCCTGCAGGCTACTGCCCCGCACTATTAGCCTGGATATGGAAGAGCTCAAGCCCTGGCTGGCCAGAGATGCGCATAACGGTATAGAGGGCCAAACAGGGACATACTGGCAGGGCAGAGATAAGCTCTTCAGTGCCTACGCCATCCGAGCTAACTGACACTCGACCCTGTCAGGACCGCAGCCCTCCATGTATACGTCAACCACTATCCAAATGTTGCCCCCCTGTTTGCAATCCAACCATATCAACGGTAATCATTCTGCTCAGGTTTGTCAGTTTCCACAAATCATACGCTATGATATCATAATTTCACCAATGCCCGGGGGAAGCTTAGATCTGCAGTGACAGAGTCGTCGGGAATTAATGTAATTACTGGTGACGATTTGAATGATATAGGTCAGACTGCACTCGGAGGGACTTAGGCTACCACTCATGTATCACAAAGTCATCCTAATGATTTGAATGCTTCTGGCAGCCTTCAACCTCATAAACTACTAACCCATCCAGAAGAAAACTTATTTCAACCCTTGATCCCTTGGCTTTAGCCCCGTAGCATGAATTATTAGCACAATTGTTTACTCATCTTCAATATTATGGAAAAGCATAATAGAGAATGTCCATGATATCTTCTTCTCTATCTGTCCCCAGGGAATGCTGAGCACCTTACCTGACTTTGACAACGGTTTCATTCAAGAAAGTGCATTTTGAGCATTCTAATTGAAAAATCGATTGAACTATCTTTTGGGAACTCATCTAATGATAGATGCATTCAATTATGTACGATGAAGCATAACATATACTACTGCTTTATGATTTGGAAAGCCCTTTTCCAATATTTGAAAGTTATACTCTTTTGTCGGGAGAGTGTTCAGTGCGTCATTGGGTACTATACAAAAGAAAAACATTTTCAGGAATTTATTCTGCTTATTGGTGGTAGTTGAGTCCACATTAATCAGCCAAAACAATTATCTGATTGGTTAGATTCAAAGATTACAGTATCACCTCCTCATTTTATTAAAGTTAAACTCAGATCAATAAGACTGTCAAAAGTTGGCTATTTCTTTTCAGTTGTAAACAAAAAAGGGTCTGAATTTGAGATTCTCTTCTATGACATTGCAAAAAATGACCAAAACAAACAGCCATAGAGGAAAAAAAGAGGAAATTGAGATGGCAGTATTGATAATGTCGCTCGTCTTCTAGCCATGCGTGGGAGTCGTCAATATATAATTCATCTGACTGAATTGGTCAGCGAGATTATTGTCAGTCCTTTCCAACGCATATAAAATTTATAAAGCAGGAGGATAAACAAATTGAATTAGGCTCATTGATGGCAGTTTGATAGTGACCATAGAGGTTAGAGTGTGACCGAGAAAGATAATGTAAGCTTCCTTATTAATTCAACCCAATCTACTTCCTTTAAATTCATAGGCGTGGAAAGGAAGAAATAATGGAAAGAAAACAAATTTAAAAAGCTCATGAAATTATGGTATAATTTTTGTCGGGAAAGGAATGCAGAGGAATATTATATGGTGGGAGGATATTGATGAATAAACAAATTTCAATGCCAATCAACAATTGATGGGAATTATAGTTAAGTGATGTGCTTAAATATGGATAGAGTTAAACATAAAAAAAAAGTTGTTTTTAAACCTGATGAACTTAAAAATTGTGTACACATTTAGAATTGTGACAGCAAAACATAAAATAAAATAAAGAGCCACATTTCTAGCTGTACATTCTAGATGAAAAGTGGTTTTCTCATAGGGCAATAGTCATTAGTTTTAATGGTCATTGGTGTTATTTATTTTTTCTGAATTATTATTCTTCAAATTTAACAGGGTATTAACATTTAAATTTATTAGGACATTTAATCAAGATATTTTGGAATAGCTTTAAAGTATATGTGTACAACAATCGGCAAATGATATCTGATGTTCATTCCAACTTGTATTTTGGCTTTCTCCCTGGTACATGACCAAACAAGATAAATGCCTGCTAAGATGTCAAGTTCCATTTGCATCATATATAGATTCAAATTGAGATAGGGACTCTAAGCAGTGGTCAAAAAGATTAAAAGGGGATGCAGATCCTGAATTACTTATGATTTCCTCAATTTTTGAAGACCTAAATCTTCTGATCAAAACATTTATAAATGTATTTAGAGAGTTATGTTTGCAGTTGATGAGCCTTGAAGATTATTGAAGTGTAAGTAGACAGGAAGATTAGTGTCATCATCTTGCTCTCTTTGCCTCTATCATGAGCCCTCAGTAACACCAATTATCAGATATTGCTATGATTGGTGTTTGGATAGATGAACTGAATTACATTTCTTGTGCTGTAATTTGGCGAATTTGTACTTATAATTAGGGTTAGGAAAGGGGGATTATAACCATTCCATGTTCATTCTTGATTGGCCATATTTTCTGTGTCTAATCATAATTTTTTAGCTAGTTCTTGCTAACTCCATGCCTCCCACTGTACTTCCCTGCTGTGCTCATATGACCATTCATGTTCACCTTCTATCTNTTATTTATGATCAGTATAGAAAAACCCAGGAGTAATACAATTTATCAAATATGTTCACAACATTATATAACAGACTTTAAAGCAGCAATATTTTCAAGCTCATCTATACTACATATGGTGCATGTTCATTCAAACATCAACAAGTTTGCATTTTACCCCTTCTCCCTCTTCATAGACTTTAAAAAGAAGGGCAAAATGATATCTACCGTGATATTCAGTTTGAAAAGTATGAAATGGACTGTAATACATTACACTATTTACATCATTCAACATAACAATCAAAAGCATATTGTGTCACTCTTGTGGAGTCTAGTTTCGTTGTATCGAAATGTTCTCAGGCGCTTGTTCCAAATTGAGTGCACACCATGTGGCCCTCACACACTAGAATCCACATTCATTCCAACAAATATAGATTTTACAACCGCTATTCAATGACCCCCGCAAATATTACCTTTTCTATGGCTACATGTAGTCGTCGGTAAGCCCACGTATGTTGCAGTGATTAAACCCACAAATGACATGAGAGGGCTCTGTGAGTCGGAAGGGTCTGCGGAAGTTGGAATGTTGGCTCACGTCATGCCAAATATCCTGCTTGCTTTCGTCTCAGCACTGGCAGGACTATCAAGAGAATTTGAGGGAGAAGAAAAATGGTTGTGGACGACTTTGGTGCACTCTAGCAATCAGATGGTCGTTTAATTAAAGCACTGAATCAAGTTCACCTTACTGATAAATGTATGTGTGTTAAATGATGTTTTTCCAATGGTTCCACAAATTAGCTTTACGCTGGTCTAGTTCAGCCCATATTAAATTTTTTTACTAACTTGGGAAAATTTCTTTACAAGTTGCAAAAGTTGTCATTCTTATAGAATAGACCTAGATTTTAATCCCCATTGAAATGATTTGATAGGAGATGTGATGTAAAGGAGCCCAACTATTTCTTGATTTTTTTGTTAACTTGAATCAAACTTGAGTTTTAAATTGTGATTTTTTACTTGTGCAAGAGTTTTACATGTAATTTGTTATTGATCAAAAGGACAAGTTTTTGGTAAAAACCAAAAAGCTTTAGTAGAAACTGAAGAGATGCAAGTACCCGCTACCATCAAATTAATAATTTTCCATAGAAATAAGTTTGATAAAAAAACTATTGAGGCACAATTACCAAAAGGAAGTTTAAGGGGCACAAAAGCTTTTAAGAATATTTTGGGGTATTCAGATGTTGAAACAAAACTGGGAGAACATTCTCTCCCATCGTTCCATTGTGTTTGGAGTCGAAGGAAATCTGTCTTTTCCGTTGACGTCAAGGCACTTTCTTGTCGAAACTGGAGAACGAATCTTGTCTTTGAAAAAACAAAGCATTTTAGTACAATCAGTGAGGACATCTGCCTCATCTCCAAATGCTTCTGACCCACATCTTAAACAAATTACAAGTTAATGTAAAATGATCTTTGTATGCCTTGATATCATCAAACTGGGAATATTTCCTTTTTTCTATTACCTTGAGGCAGATTGATTAAGACTCAGCATTACATTAAGAGTAGTCTAGGAATAGTAGGCCTATACAGATCCAAATGTCTTTTGGTCCTTGATCATATTTTAAATCAATCAGGTGAATACTAAAATTTTAACCAAGCTGACCAGCAGAAAACTACTTGATCGCAGAGAGGATGAGATTGGGAGACTATTAAGGAGACATGGCCCCGGTGCCATCCTCCAAAAAATCCAGAATTTCAACATTTGAGGGGGAGGTGTTGTAATGAACCGAGGTCCTTCACCTCGTGCGCTGAGTTCATTAGAAGTTATAGCGAAAGGGGAGTATAGGTCCCACGTTGCTATTCTAGTGGTGTTTGTCTGGATGACTTGGTGTCAAAGTTATCAATATTCTAACTAATGGGCCAGAAGACCGGGATTTTGGAATGATTGATAGATCGTCCATTTTGTAGTCTCCAACTCTCCATTTGAGTTTTAAATTCTAGGGAGAGGATGTTGAAGTGTTGGTAAAGTGGTGTTGGAGTCAAGATGGAGTCTATTTTCTTGGACTTTAAGGCAAGACGGGCTCTCACTCCACCTACAAGATGAGCCTAATCTCCTGCGTCTGTGCTATTTGCATGTTGATTAGTGCATGGTAAGGATGACGCAGGAGAAGAGGGCATGAGGGAAACAGGCTCATGGTAGAAAGCCCAAGTGAAAGCTCCTCTGCTCTGTCAATCTGGATAATAAGCATACATGAATATGAATTCACTGAATCTGACCAGAAAATGAGGAGTATAGAGGCAATAATCACCATGGCTGACATAACAGACAGGTAGATCAGAGGATTAACAGGGGTAATACAGGAGAATTGGCATTTTGGATCTGCGGAATACCTGGACAGAGTGATGAGAATTCATGTCATACCTGGAGACCTTCTTCTCCATGACCTCCATTACATGATCAATTCAAACTTATCAAACTTCTCTCCATGTTTATCTAACATGTTTGTGTCCACTTATAAAACACTGCTTTCTTTTCTTTATAATATAACATATTGGACAGTTTACAATTCAATTTCCTGTTGTCTTTAACAGACTACATAAATGAAAAAAAGATAATAAAGGATAATATAAAAGCCATCTTTTCTTCTTAGATGAAGATTTTCAAAGCCAGCAGGACTGTAACACACTTCATATGTGATTAACGTCTTTCTAGCTCTCTACCAGATGTTCAGGCCGGTGACTATAATACTATATAAAGAATAATTTTATCAAGGCTCCTGGTAGTAGCAGCTCCTCAAGGTTACACAGACTGCTCTTCATTAATTAGTGCTCGTGATTATGGTAATCAGGGTTCTTCAATGAACTAAACCTTCTTAGCTTATTAAAAACAGTGTCTAAGTCATCACTTTCGATAGTCTGCTTCATAAGATTCCATTATGAAGTCATCAAATGTGTCATTAGGAATTCAATTTAACACCTTGGTCTTAATTACATTGTACTTTAATGAACAGCTTGGATTTAGGGCCAAATTTAGAATAGGAATTTTTGTTAATGGTGTTGGATATGAACAAAAGAAAAAAGATGCCTTTTATATCTTGTTCTTATGTCTATTACAGAGACATTTTTGAGATTTGATGCAATGCAGAAGTTTGTGCTAATCAATAATGGACTGATTATTCATAGTCAAGAAATTTATAACTCAATAGGACATTTTAAAAATTTAACTAGATCATTTATTGCTTCAGTTTGTGTATTTTTTTCAGTAGGTCCCGATTTAAATAAAAAGTAAATTCTATTTAATTCCTTAAAAATCCATACTTTTAAAATCTCTTGTTTTACCATTTTCTGTGTTATGGTGGTAGTAAGTAACACAATTTGAGTGAATTTCTCTCCTTGTGCCCCAGAATTGTATTGAACATAGTCATTTTTAACCAGGAAATGATATTTCTCATATATGCTAATGTAGAAATTTATTCAAGGTATATATATGCTTGCAAACAGCTTACCCCACACATACCAAAATACCAAAATAGGGGTAACATTAGTGAGGTTGATTTAGACCTTTGGCTACATGAGTAAGAGCTGAGCTATCATCTATGGATTAACTTTGCGTTATTTTTACAGTTCAAATAAGAGGGAATCATTTTCAGAATACTTCAGGTTTTTAAGTGCGACTAAGCTGCAGACACATTGACTGCTTGCCAGCAGTATATTCAGTTTTCCTGATCATCCCTCCTTCAACAAACTTACTTCATCCTAGCTTTACATGATGACAATGGGATGTCTTCTTTTGGTGTACCTACACCAACACTTAATTTGATTCTCCAAACACTTTTCAATGATGATGAACCATTAAGCAGGTTCAAAGGAAATGAGACAGTTCCTCTGGATTTTTCAATCACCCAAAAAATGCATAAATGAAAATAAAACCATTCAGGAAGATTTATAATATAGGAGATTTACACAACTTGAACTTAGGTACATTCACATCCGTCTGCAACAGCTTTCAGCATAGTGTTATTCATTGTACACATGTGGTATTACATACGTGTAAATTTAGATTGATGCTTTGTGTTTCACCCATGTAATTAAATCCTGTTTTATTGGCTGATGGGTAGAGGGTTTTTTTTATCCTCAAACGAAATATGATATAACTGAGGAATTAGAGAATTGTAACATGCTGTTAATACACATTCTCTCAATAGCTACTTCTGTAACACATGGAGCATCTACCATGCTATTACACATACAACTTTTCTTCAGTAACAATAGCCATGTAATTTTCCCTTACATTTTTATTTTTATTTGTTTTCATTCAAAATCCTGTATTGCATACATGCTTAGATTGTATGTTTTCCCCCAATGCTCTAAAGTCAGGCTTCTGCAAAAATTATTTTTATCGCTTACTTGATGGGCAAGTGAGTCAATAGTTTACTTGCCCATGAAGATATGTTGCTTCTGCATCTGACACGTAACCCTTTGTGTACCAAGAAGATTCTATATAGTACACTAAATGTCAATAGGACTTCACTGCAAAAAAACATCACTGTTAAAATGTCTTCATTAAAAATTGTAAACTGCCAGATCCTAAAAGTTACCTAGATATGGCTGGTACTGTACATAAATGAAGGCTTTACTTGAAAATGAACGTTTAGTGCCAAAAAAAAGTCAAATTAAAAATGTGACTTAAAGCGTCCTTGGTACAATGTGTTTGATTTTCCTAAGTATCTTGATCAAGCCTTTACAAATTCCTACTCTTTATGTAGCATTCATTCATATTTTTCCTTAATTTATGTCTAATAACATACATGTAGGTGAGATAGCTTGATTTAATGATCTTTTAAATAACAAAATCATAATGTGGGGCAATGTCTTTAACACAGTGTGTATTGTGTTGCAGACCTTCTTAAATGCATGATATTGTGTAAAAGTGCTAATATTTAATGACCTATTGGCGCCAACTTGGCTCTGAAATGACATGTCCTCTTTTGGATTGTTTGTCTCGTCTGCAACAGATTTCAAGAAGAAGTAAAAGCTTTTTGGTTTGACTAAATCGTAAACTTTTTTTTTTCAATCCATAGAACTCAAGGAGCTCATAATCCTATAATACTGATACCTTCAGGTGAAGGAGACATAAGAATTAATAGAAATGGGCATGGCTGTAAAAGTGGCTAAAATGTAGATCCAGAAAATCATACTTGTGTTTTTAGACATTAAAGATTATCATAAATTGTAAGATTCATCCATTTGCATAAAAGGGAATGTTATGAGATTATTCTGGTATAAATAGAGTAAGAATTGTTGACAATTTTCCAGGAGCAGGTGGTAGAATTATTCAGGGCTTTAGTGTCATGCAAAATAAGATGTTGACTTGATGGTGTCATTTTTAGTTAGACTTCACAGCAATATTCCAATTTGTTTCAGCTTTCAAGTAAATAAATCAAAATTGTCGGGAAGAATACAGACAGAAGTTTGCAAAAAATGAGTGCTTGATGATTTTACCCATTAACTACTGAATTTTGTAATTACCATGGACTTTGTGCAGAGAATACATGATTTCAGTAGTCAATGGGTTAGTTGGTTACATATTTGTATTTGTCTCAAGAGAAAAGAAATCCCCATAGATCCTCATTAATTCATTTATTCTTTGACCTTAGTAGATGAAATACATTCATCTATCTAGAATAACCCAAAACACACACACACACACACACACACACTACAGTACCCAAACATATGAAAACATCCAGCGAGTAGCAGTAACGGAATGAAGTATGACAAACATTAAATATTCCAGAAGCATAGCCGCTCTCCCTTGGGGGATATCAGTCATGGAATTCATTCATGGTAACATAACCTAGACATTCAAGATATGAAAACATATCGGGAGCTTAACCCCTCAACACCCGTGGGCTCACTTGGGAAACTAAGACCCACTTCATTATCTTACATCCTGCTCATGCTTCTCAGGAGCTGCGCATATTTAGTCTCCCTCATCTTCTTTTTCTTTACCATTTTGACGTTAAGAGAATCCCATCTCTCTATATTTATTCTGGCACATGGTGTCAATGAGCTGTTTCTCATTACACGTTGCTCATCATGTGCTGATTAATTCCATGAGCAATAATTACTCTCTATCGCGTCGTGAATCGATAACAAAAACACAACTGCAATCTTCCCTGCCGTGGTGAGTCGCAGCGCCACCACTTGTGGCAGGCGATGAGAGCTTGGCCGCTGATTACAGCGAGGGTGGATGTGTTAAGGCGCATTGTGGGGAAGACGTATCAGTTTCAGTCCAGCGTTGACTGGTTCCCAATCATGGTACTTTGGTAGAGGGGGGGGGGGCATCACCTCACCCTTCACCATCTCCTCTCCATCTCCTCTTTCCTCTACCACCTCTTCTCATATTCTTACCTCAACTCTCCAGCTCTCTTCCATAAATCTTAGCAATGAATGATGTACACTCTCTTCACATCCCAGACAACTTGTGTGAATGTGATTGATTAAATCAATGAAACACTACCTCATGAAATTTTTAATGTTCACTGGAGATGAATGGAGGGAGAAAGGCAGAGGGGATAGTTTATTCATAGCCTTGCAGGCCAGTGTATGAAGGTTAACTGGTGTCATATGCATCATATCAATGAAACCTTGTGATACAAGCAAAGAAATGCAA
>BQKZ01000007.1:232050-245828 GCA_036244855.1 Temnopleurus reevesii
AGCAGCATCATTACTGCTATTCAATTCTGAAATTCATAAAATAACATATGAGCATGTCTCTCAGTATGCACTAAGAAATTGGAATACTAGAGGAAAAAAATGGAAAGAGAAAATGGGGATGCAGAAGAATGAATGGAGACTGTCTTCACAAATTACATGGACATTCATTCTGAACCAGGGAGAAAAATTTGTGGCAGGGTTACAAACACTCAAAATGGACAGGCTTCATTATTGAAAACAACAAGCCAAATGCAATTTTGGAGTAGGGGGAAGGAATCACATGAGAGCGGGAGATTCATTCACAGAAATCCTTTGCTTGAGGGCCCCTGCGCTGCAAGATTGCTTGTGTATAGCAATCAGCCTTGGACAAGATAACCATTTGTTCCCATTAACCTTTCCTGGCTCTGCAGTCCGCAGCACTCATATCAAACATGCATATGAATGAAACACATGAAGAAATTACATAGACAACAGCATGACATAGTCTTTGTTAGGGGAACTCGGCCCGACCTGACGCTGATAAATTTGTGCCAATAACTCTTGAGAGCCCCCGTTCGATGAGGCTGGATTTACCCCCACTTGAAAGATGTGAATGCAAAGAGCCTTTTAAGTGTCTTCTACAGTTCAGGTTCATGAATGTGAATTATATATGAGAGGCATTGCACCACAGCTGTATGTGACTGTCATGCCAGTAACTAAAACAAAATATAAAATTGAAGAGGAATTGACCAGGAACTGACATTATCAGATTCTCTCTAATAGGAGTCAAGTTTTTAAATGATACACTATTGTGTCAGAGCTCTAACTTAAGTCATTGAATGCTGCAGATAGATATGACGATTGATTGGGATATCATTTAGGTATCATTTTGGAGGACAAACAATAGGCATATTATGGACTGTCTTGGATTGACATCTGTCATCACATGGAGCCATATCGCCATGATAATCACACTGAATTTTCATTCATTTTTTCCTCAAATATGGCTAGATTTTGATGTCACACAAAAGATAACAAGCTACAGGTAGAAAGAATCCATAAAAAGGAAACATGAGATAATCATGTGTGTTTGAAGCAACCACTTTATCAAGAGTTGTAATTGTGGTTAGTTGAAGCCACGTGATCTCTTGGCTTTTGATTTTTTGGATTCCATCCATATCCAAAACCACAAAATACATTTGCCTTTGTCATATAGGCTTCTATGTGAAGATGATACCCGCATTATAGTTCCGCTGCAATATAAAAGACAAAACATAATTGCTCTCCGGTAATGTTCAGAAATGTGGGGGCAGGATCTGCGGCTTAAGAGAGTATTGTGTAATTAAACCCTGCACAAAAGGACAATTAGCAATGAAATATAATAATCATTCAACTGGATATATGGTAATATAATAATCATTCTGCTGGATATTCAGTAATTAGATCCAAAAGTGCACAGAATCCAATCAGGATTTGTTAAGTCCCCATTTGTAAATCTCACATGATTTCCCAAATAATTGAAATGGCTTGAATCAAGCAGTGATGGTTAATCCCTTAATTATGCAAAGCTTTCCAGTAGCTGACTCTTTGCAAATCTAGGTTTCCATTTGTGATGACAGCCAACAAAAATAGTTTCCCTTGAAGCAAACCTGCCTAGATTAGTGCCATGGCCAGCAAAGCTCTGTCAAAGCTCTGTCAGAAGTCATTCAAGCCAGAGACGGAATCACAAATATTAATTTTCAGAGGGAAAGATTAAACTTTTAAAACTCTGGCATGACACCACAATTTTCTGTATAACACAGACACATTATTAAAGACGCGGTCTGACTTGTTTCTCATAAAAATGACAATGTTTTTAAAACAATCAACATTAAATGAGAAGCCTGGTCACCATGATGAAATTGGACTAATTTAGAAATCCACATTGCAAGATAGTTTGTCCCTGATCACATGATCAGTATTAAGGGGTCCTCTTTGGGTTGATTTCATATCAATTTGCTACTTGTAATGAGGGGATTTGTCATATTGCAAAGAGAGTCCATTGCCATAGCAACAAACCACTTTACGCAAACTAAACTTTTGAACCACTTCATGATGACCATTTAGATTAGAACATGTCTCAGGGAACTTTAGAAGTGGTTTTAAGGCCTAGTTTAGTGAAAGCCACTTTTGCAACTAGATGAGAACAATATCTTGGACACATTTGTAAAGATGTGGTAAAAGATGGCCAAACGTGTCCAAATATTTGAAAGAATCAATATTTACATGGAGCAAGAATATGCATTTCCGTCCAGACATTTCTAAAGATGAAAATTATTTTCAAATGAAGAATCATGTGAGAATTCAAGAATCTGATACCAATTTCTTTATTGGTACAACTTGATATTTGTGTTGTATTTCATTTTACAGATACTTTATTAAACAAAAAGCAGCAAAGCTCAAAATTGTCTTTGATTGAAGTTTGACCTTGATGACTTAATGAGACATTGGATCTTGTGTCTTGTACACATCCTTTACAATGACAGAAGCACTATGTCATCTTGAAATATGACGTGCTAAAAAAAACTTGCACGTCTTTACTCAGAAATATAAATCACAGGGATCTAAAAAGACCAGACATCAAAGCAGCTAAAACATGGACAACTTTACTCTTCTTCGAACTGGCATTAGATTTATATTTCATAATGTGATAACTGGCCATTCCTTCTCCTGGCTACAGATATATGGCCATGTCATAAACTCGGCTTATGCTTGTAGCAGAATTAATGATTGATTTTCATCCCTTTGATGACAATGTTTTCTCAATACTGTGAATATCCTGACCCATTAATAGGTACATCATAGCCATGAGTATGTTTTCTTCTAAACAATATACTCGAATATAATGACAATCACTCGCGGTAATGACCAAGTAGTCTATTAAATCTGGCCATCACCATGGTATATGGATCGGTTTATGACCATATATTTAGTAACATTATTCTTATAATGGCAGTATTAATCGCTGGCATATTTCATGGGATTATTAAAATCAGTGACCAGGTTATTGTATTTTGGCTGGGGGTACAGGAACAAAAGCTAGGACTTCCTTACACTTGGTCAACTGCAGTTTACCTTGATCACTTTTCTGAAAGTCCAGTGGTGTGTAGTTTTAAGCTGTGGACTGTGAGTCAGTTATGTGAGCGTCCTGATTTTGGACGATAGTTTCATATCCGTAGCCTCTCAGCACATTGTCTCACAACATTCATGTTCAGGTTTCAGGAAACAGTACCAGGGGCAAGACAAGGGGGCAAATCTGCCTACAACAGGGCCATTTGACATTGGAGGGGTGCTGGAAAAAATGGTGCCATAGGCAAGACCTGAAACAACTCTGCCCACAACGTTGATATTTAACATAGTAGAGGTGCTGGAAATGGTGCAATGGGTGAGACAAGGGGGCAACTGTGCACCCAGCAATGTCATTCGTCATGGGAGGGGTGTGCTGATGACAGTCAGGAGAAATTAAACAAAACTGCTACATTTCCATCATGGGTAAAATGTAAATATTTGTTATGTCATGGAAAAGATTCTGTGGAGCTATTATCAGGAAGTGAGATTACTACTATGACCATATATCAAAGTAGGCAATTTGATATAGTCATGGAGCTAAGAGAAATTTTATCTCCAAGATAATACATTTCTGTCCTTTTCCAGTTTCACTTTGGTAATTACTGGTAAAGTTGAATGCAATATTTTATAACAATAAGCCTACTATAGTGTCTCTTGTTCTCTCGTTATGTTTTGTCATATTCTATATTCTGTATGTTTTTAGTGTGTTTTATTCTAATTAATGTTATTCAATGTATTTTATGTTTTTATTGCTCCTCTTTTATGTTTGTTTCCTCCTGGAGAAGGAATTGTTGAAGCTATTAAAAAGCAAATGTAGCTAAATGACCATATGAAAGCAGGAAACTTTTGAACATTTCTACCCTTCTACAGTTTCACTTTGGAAATCAATTGATTAATGCTCAGTTCAACCCTTCTTTCCCCTATGCAGATGTTCGTTCATTGTTGTTTCCTTCAATTAGGACTTCTGACTTTTTTTAAAGACTGTGTTTTGATTTTTCCCATTCAATAGGACGTCCCTTTTCTCTTTCTTATTCAGAGTGAGCTAACCCATTGTTTTACAATGTATGCCTTCCAAAGGGATAAGAATGGATTTGAACTGATAATATTCATCCCATCAATCATATAGTACTCTTTGTCTTTTACTTCAATAATCATTTCAAAATCAAATTTGCATCTACCGAGGAAACTTAGATGGCCAAATATCAAATACAGAGATTTGAAGAGTTCTAAAATATTAATAAGACATATTTTTGTATAAAAGTTGAATAATAAGTGTTATAATTGGATAGTGATAATAATAAAAGTAACAATAATTTGTCTTCTTTATATAGAATATATCACCTTCAGTTTCAAGAAAATGTTCTCCAAATGGGCCCTGCAATAAGAAAGTCAAGTTTATCAGTTGAGAACATATACAAAGTATGCCCATTTTCCACTCCCAGGAGAGTATTCCACCAAAGCGCTTCATTGCGCATATTAAGCTAAATTGACCATTGGGTCCCCCCCATGACACCTGGGTCAAGTGCAGCACAATGTGGATGAAATTCTCGCAGAAGGAAATTATTGTTTTGGTTTGGATTCAAACTGCGACTCACTGGTTGAGAGGCAAGATTCGAAATCATTAAGCACAAACACCTCCATGCAAATGACCAAGCAGAAAGGTTATATGTGTGTTAGAGAGTTTTGTCTTATAAGTAAGGATAGGGTTCAACTGTTTGGAAATTTGAATCCTAATTTCTAAGTCAAGAAAACTGTAATGCTTATCATTTCTGCAATTAGGGAAAAAGCTTTGCTAGGACATTGCCAAAATTTCTGATTGATTTAGTTGAATACAGGATACATCCTATAGAGTCTAGTATGGAGAGGGTTAATGACCAGAATGGATTGAGGCTTGGTTATGGATACAGTGCGTGCTGTGCCTGCTAACATATAAGCTATATGAATGGTAAGCAGGAGACAGGGTATGCTCACATACGTCAGATGAAGGGGGAGATTTAGAGATGTTTCCTGCATCCATCCAGTGAGTGCCTCAGGCTTCACATGTATATCCTTCTTTCCTTACTCTTTCCCATGAATGTAGAGGAGACACTGACCCTCTCCCTTACCTGGGCACAACTCTTAACTCTTTGCCTCTTACAAGATCGACACTTCTTCCTTACTCAGCCAAAGTCTTAACACTTTGCTTCTCAGAGCATCAATGCTTTTAGACTTTTACCTTACCTGGGCCTAGCTATTAACCTGTTGATTCTCATGCACATTGAGACTTCTGTTTTACCTTGGCTTATCCATTTATTTCTCAGAATTTCAACACTTCAAGACTTCTGTGTAAAAGGGGCTTAGCTCATAACCCTTGGTTTCTCAGAGCATAAGAGCCTAGACTTTTCCTATTTGGGGGATATTTTCAAAAAGTCACAAGGATCTTTGTGTGAGCTTTGACAGATATTTCTGCTCTATTTGATAGTCATTATAATGCAGATGCACACAGTAAACTATCAGTTTTGGGAAAGATGATGCTTCAGATATTTAACTACTTTGTGAGCTGCAGTAGAAATATTACCATAATGCATTTTTTCAATAGCATTTAGAGCATGTTCATAGTTAGTTTCACTAAAATTTACCTATAGGAATGGCTTAATTATCACCTAAAGGCATTTTCAAAGGATGCCACCCATTTTCTCACAATTACAAAAGTAAACATTAATCTTGTTCAATGATTTTCAACTGTTGTCAATATTTGTCTTGGGTTTGATAATGAATCCCCACTTTTCTCCAATGCAACGACTATCTGTTAGTAGTTTTATACTGTACCAACATTGTATACGTAAGAGTTCAGGAGTCTGCCCTCTTCTAGGAGTTTATCATCATTTTCTATCAGTGGCAAGTTCCCCCTCTTGGGGTTAGATTGGATTCCTGTCTTCAAGGTCATTTGCATGAGCAAGTAACTTAAAACTCCCATCAAGATATTCCTCTTCAAGCTCAGTCTATTAATGAGCATACAGGTATTAACCTGGCATGGTTAACCATGCTACACACAAGTAGAAGATTAAAACAGAGGCAGGATTAATGATGCTCCATGAATTGATTTTTTCCATTCTTTAGAGATGGGGGATAAACCCATCTTGATGACAATGTGAGGCAGATTTATAGTTGTGTAGCATGTTTTCATGTCATTACCAGACGCAATCAAATGATATTAAGTGTTCTTTATTAACTTCATGAAGCCATCATTACCAAGATGGCCATTGTTTTATGATCACGGCTATTTTGTGTGCTCATATTGATTGTCTTTTTTTGTACCTTTGGTTTCCATGGTGATTTCAAATATCAATTCTATTCTGTAAGTTCCTGGTACATTCAGGACTTCAATCCTTGATTGCATAGAAGGTAGTGAATTGTATTGAGAGGATAATCACATGTGCTGACAGCGCAAAAATAAGAGAAAAAGATAGTCACATACATATGATTGAAAAAAACTAGCCATAATTATAAAGTTTTCCCAATTTTAAATCCAAGCTTAAGGAATATTAAGCATTGATCTATTTTGTAACAGAAACCACTTGATACTGACGTGTCCTTAATTCAGAAAAGTACAGATTAGTGAGAAGGGACCAAAATTGTAATCTGATTTTATAATTGATGTTGAACAGACATATGCTTAAACTATTGAATATTTGAAGGAAAATATTAAATTTGAAGATTCAGATTAATAATGCAGCCATGGTTTATATCTTGACATTTGAAATGTCAATGTTGGACACAAAGATATTAAGATCATTAGTAGATTGCCTTAATCCTAATCTTCAGTTGACATTTCAAAATTTTGAAAAGTTACAAAAAGATGTGCATTGAAATGATGCATTTTAACGCTTTGATTATTATGATTATACGCAAGTTCAGATGATTATGCGCCAAGCCTTGAATTATCAACATATCTTGCTTGTCTAAGGAGTTAGGACACAATTCTTCTGTCGTAACTTCGTAGATTGATTAAAGAATGCTGATTTAGTATTCATGTAAAATACGATGTAAACTATCTTCAAAAATTTAAGTTGGTCAAAGGACAATAGATCCATTCGCCGTGAATAGAATTGTGCGGACGCAACATTGACAAGCCGGTTCCGATTTCAATAGCATTACAAAGGAGCATTTAATTGGCATTTGACTTCATTTTATGGAAATAATTTGTATTGTGTTGTATATGCTAAGTCCACATGCATAACTTACTATTTTTGTGGCACCAAACTTCTGAAAAAAGAATCTGGTGGTCTTTTTATCTCCATGAAACTTTCAAAATTGAAAATTATAAATCATGTAAATGTATTTATACACTGTTACTTTCTTGAATTACAATGCCAAGATATCAAGTTTGTTACAGAATTTCATTTTGATAAATGGGAGAAAAGATGGCAAAAAACGTAATGTTCACAAATATATGTTCCTCAAATGGCCTTGCTTGAGAAAACAGCCTCATACATTTTCAACATTGAGTATGAACAGTAAACTGGTGCCCCATGTATACCATACAGTCAGGTGGTATATCTGATAACTGCATTGATAGGGTCGGTTTCAGAGAGAAGGAGATGCCTAGAGGGCTTGACCCACAGAATAAATGTTCTGCTCCCTGAAGACCCTTTTCATATCAGTATGGATTTTCTATCATTCAAACTAGATAAGGAAAAGAGATAGTAGAGTGATCTCTTTGGATAGGGTGATATATGTTATGTAGGGTGTATCTATTGAAAGAGGTATGTTTAGAAAACAGACATTATGAGCTGTGATTGCAAATATTCACAAATATTGATGGTCTTCTCATCCACCTTTGGCATGTTCAAAGTACCTTGGTTATTTTTACTGAAAATTTCCCAGCTTTTCCTGTTTCCTGTTTTCTTTATTTTTGTTGAAAAAATACATTACGATATTCTAAACAGTTATTTAGCCTTGTATAAGAACTTCATTCAAAGTTTTGTTTTTGCATTCAGTTAAAACAACACTTAAACTGCAAGACAGCAAGCATTTGGTTGCATTGCCTTTCAACCTATTGCTTTAACAAATATTTTTATGATCTTTAGCGCAACATGGCAGCTCTCCAGCACTCATACATGTATGCGGTATTAACATACTATTCCATCATGAAAACTTTCAATCATTTAGAAATTTTTTCAGAACAATACTGTCACATGATTTACATCCTCTCTGTCAGTAAAATGACTAAATATTTGTGCAAACTGGTTAAGATCCGTTGACAGACATCATAACCAAGTCCTATTAGGTTTGAGTGAGGCTACAAACTTGCTCCATCACAGGTAGTCTGTGATAATTCCTTCTCCAACCTCCTGCTTCTCACATCTTGATGATCTCATTTGTCTTAAACCATTCTTAATCACATCCTTAGAGTAGAGTTCAGCTGCGGCTAATTCGACCCCTATCTGGTTTCAGTAGTCTTAGATGTTACATAGACAACATGACGAGTCATTGTGAATGAACATTCTTTCTTCTTTGTTTCTCAAGAACTTTCCAGGGCTTTACAGCCAACTCTCTTTCTCTTTGCTGGGCAGGATGCTCTCATGTTCTTTAACTCAGACATCGGATTTGGCCTCGAAGAGTGAAGTGCGTGCCGAAAGCTACCATTGTTCAAAAGTGGCCAAGAGAGGGCAATAATTAGCCAAGTGTCTTAATTGTATCAGTATGCAACAAATATGTTAATAATGTAGGTTTGTGCTCGACTTTGAACAATTTTTGCATTAATTAACTCTTCCTTAAGTCAGCCACAAGTATCATCAGTTTAAGTGACAAAGGCTTTTTTAAAATAAAATGCCAATAGCAGTGCATGACAAAGATAATGATGTATTCAATGATGAACTTAAGATTGTTGGTTTGATAAATTATTTTCTTGATTGATTTAAAGATTTAAGGAGCTAAGAATATTTTTGGTCATTAAATAAATTGGCATTTTAGAAGTTCACCTTTACTTACATGTAGTCTACATTTCATACATGAATAAAGGATGATATAAACTTCACAGATCTCCATAGATCAATGGAAGTCAAATCATATAGAGAGAATTAGATTTTTCTATTCACATACTGGTATGAAATGAATCTCTTATACTTGATGCTACCACTCCAAACATGAAGAAAAGAGTACATTTCCTGAGTTGTGTGCCCATAGAGGTAAAGCATGACTTACAAGTGTATGCATCTTCGTCGGCATGCAGACGCTTCCAGGAGGTTTGAATACTAAACCACATGTCCAATAATTACCAATTGCCTCTTGAAATTATGAAAGTTAATAGAAGAACTAGTGGCTTGATTATCACTCATGTGGCTGACAGTCTTATGGCTATGATTAGCACTCACTTTGGCTTGATATTCCAAACATGACATTGGTTGAAGCACCAGACGCATGCTAAAGAGAATTCCAACATGCCCACCGAAATAACGCGTTTACACCAGACAAAAACTTAAACAAGATTTATGATAAGTAGGTAGATCGATTTATTGCTTTGCAATGACCAATATTCTAGAAAAAAAGTATAATCAGATTCTTGTAATTGCAATGATGCATATGATATGAAGGAGATCTATGAATATATAAAGTAAGTAGCTCAATTATTAATTCCTTGTAAGAATTTCGAATGTTCCATGTGTAGTCGGCAAAAACGTTTGTCACAAGTTTTCTTCAACTATTCATGTTCAAAGATGTTCAATGAAAAATATGTCGTCTTTGATATGGAGGTGAGGTGAATAGACACTTATTTCATGTAGTAAACAGTGTAATATAATAGTGTGAATACAGCCCTAATTGAAATGATTGGTTTTAATTCTTGGTGGGATGAAGGGAATAAGACGTCGTCTGGTTCTGCTATTCCCCAGTTTTAATTCTTGAAATTATTTTCTGGTCATTAGGCTCTTGCCATTATCATTTCGGTCTCTCTATACGTGATTTTAGTGGTATGATTAGTTACACACGATAACTTGAAAGCCAGACCTCAAAATGTCCATTCCGAAGATATCTCTCTATTGTTTGACGCAAATAAATTAACAATAATGGAAATATAAATATGATGATTTTTGTTTCAGAAAAAGACATTTCAACTGAAAATATACAGCATGTCTAAGAGGGGGGGGGGATCTCATGGCCATAAATTTGCTAGAAGCAGAAAGAATATCTTTTTTCTATGACAATAAATACTTCTTTAGATGTACAACATATTTCCACATATTTTCATAATTCTAGTGAAGTTCATGTGTATAAAAGGTGAAGCCGATTTTACCTAACCAACCTATAGAAAATTCATAATTTAATTCCATTAGTAGCCGTTGAGTTGGTAACTGGTATAGCACTGTCTGGCATATGCCATTAGCGCCAGACTGAGCTGCTGTGGTCATACTCCTTTTTTTCTTTTTTTAATTTCTCTGTGATAATTTAGTAATGTAAAAACCTTCACTTCTTGGAACTTGTATGGCTCTGTAGATGATTACCATGTGCAACACTCGTGAAAGACATAGTGTTTGTCTCTTTAGAGATATTGTATTCATTTATTTCCAGGGTTACTTGTTAATATTATTGATTAGCATGACACAATTCTCCTACATTGCATGAATCTTTTACAAGTTGCAATCATTACAAATTTGGTTTTGGGAAGTAATGTAATGGGTTTCAGAATTAAAAAGAGACTAGTGAAAAAATAAGATTGAAAGGAGAATATTGAGGACAAAATTGATTCCTGTAAATTGAGAGAGAATGGAAGAACTTGGAGTGCAAATTTTATTTTTATAGTAATATGGTTAACTTGAAAATATCCATCAACATGAATATGATATCACTGAGATATACAGCATTCTTGCATTCTTAATTAAAGTACATTTACTTTGAGCACCTTTTTGGCCCACATCCCATATCCCCTGCCCCCTCATTTTTTAAAAAAATTTTGTTTGAATTATTTATTTTGTTAATTACCTCACCTTCTTTTGTTATCTAAAATGAAAATTAGACTACCTGTAAACAATGCCAGTATGTCACATATCAAACCATGTACATTTCACCCATCATTATATAGCTCCATTCACCTATTATTTCTGGTTTATTGATATTTCACTTTAATATCGATACTGGCCTTCAATATTTTTTTTATCATAATGCTTGTATCTTTAAAAAGAAATCAACCAAAAAATGATAAGGGAAAGCAATTTCACTGTCTAGCTTGCTTGGGTGTTGTGGAAGTATGTCTGTTTGAGAAAATGAATTATTTCAAGTCACTCATTGATGTAATAGGAACAAGATGAAAGGTTTTATACCAATTTTATGGCTCAAGGGTACAATGAGTTTTTATTTTTAGTGTTAAACAATCAATGATTTAAGAGAACAGTTTCAAAATTGGCTATAGAGCTGGTCACATACAACATGCATTCTATTGTATTGCAGGTAGGGAGGTTGACAGATTCAGGATAATTGTTTTTAGTGGGTCTCTCCGTTTTCGCAAAATATAGTTTTCTTCTATTCTCGTTTACCTTTATAACTAAGATATTACGTTTAAGTATGATTTTGCAAATTTGTTACTTTGGAAAAATTATGCATATTAACCTTGAATTGTATATTTTATCATACTGTATTGATTTGTATTTTGTTTGAAATGAAATAAATAAATAAATGAAATGAAATGAAATGAATCATTCTAAAGCCATGAGATAAGAGTTATGTCGTTGAGGTTAACTTAGATATCTGTACTTATTCTTGTATTTGTTTTAGTGTATTATGCTCAAGGAACATGTTAAAATTAAAATGACAATGTCCATCCTTATAGTGCCCCATACAAAATCAGTCTCATCAATATCTATTGTGACACCTCATTAATAGAGTTCCACAATTCTCATTAGTGATTTACCATAAATGTTTGGTCCACAAACAACCATAGGCACTCCCCCACCAACCCTACCCAGAGAACTCAGCAGTTTACATGGCAGAGGGCCTATGAATACCCCAACAATGTTGTGCGATCCAACAATAGATTTTTATGGTCTGTTAGATCAAAATTGGGAACCATCCCCTTTGCAGATCTAGGGGTCATCAACAGTGATTTGCAGACAAAAGCAAATATCATATCCCTTTGTCCCGGTTTATTTATAGAAATTGAATATCTTTCATAGCATTGCAAACTAACCCTCCTCAAATCATATTCTTTGCATGTTTTTCTTTCATTTTTCATTTACTCATGTATGTAACCATATAGTTATAGCAATGGGGAGAATAATTTATTTTGTTGATTATTCATTCCATTCTGAGCAATGATTAAATATGAAGACATATTCTTTTTAGACAAATATTTATAAGTATCTAGCTTTCATGTATAAATTTTATAAAATAATATGTACTCAAATTAAACAAATCCTAATTCTGATAATCACAATAATAAGCATCACATCATTCTTGAAACAGATACTTTTGATATGATAATGATAAAACTACAACTGACTTCCACAGAATTTAAACAACCTTATAGTATCCTGGGACATTGTGTATTATTGGTGGAAGATTGTGGCCTGTAATCGATTAATGACAGTTTTCTGTGAACCTGATTTTGTGACTTGGTTCGGCATCTAAAATGGGCGATGCATGGTTAGGCATTTTGAATGCCATCAAGTGGGCAGTGAGAATCAAGGTTAGATGTCTATATACTAATCACATTATTAGCCCTCAAATCACCCCACCCTTTAGATATGTTCAATCTAATCATTTTACGCTTTATATATACCTTGATATCTATGGCTACCTTTTTTCCTGCTTGATACCTTTCAAGTTCAAAATGGGAACATTTGGCTGCCTTTCAAGCCCTCAATACACTCACATACCGCAGAGAAGCCAACCGTTCAGGTATATGCATGAGGTCAAAATAAAAATGTAAGTAATGCAATAGCTGAACAAAAGTAAGATCAAACATGACAACAATAGCCATACTATTGGCCAATCACTGGCAATGAAAACCGTGAATCGATATGAAAATGCATCTGATGCATAATCCGGATCAGTTGGCATCTCTGATATAGGAAGGGCGCTATGGCCAAGGGGGTGTGTTTGTGTAATCAATGCACAGTGATACTGACCCACCTGTAAATGGGAGATATATATTTGTGCTTTGAGATCTGATTATAAAGTTGTTCCTCTGGAGTCATAGGCTAGGAAATACAAAGCGACGTGAAAGGGCTGGGCTGTCAAAAGATCTCACATCATTAGAACTCCTTAGTCACATTACACGCTTTGCATAGCTTGAATATAATGAGAAGAAATATACCTTCAGCATTTTTTTCTTCTTTTTCCTATCTCTCAACCTTCTGTAAACAAATATGCACAAATTCTCTCATCTCTTACACCCACTCTCACTCTTGTTATCTCATTATTTTTCTGCCTACCCATCTCTCTAAATCTAACTCACTACTTCTCTGTGAAACACACATATGGAAATATTGTCTCTCTCTCTCACTCTTCTTCCAGCATTGGTTCTTATTTTCTTTTTGATCCTGCATCACCTTCTATCTCTTCCTCACACCTCATCCACACTTATCCGCTGCTTAGCCAGCATTTAAATGATGTTCAGTCAATGGTTCCTAGTTTACTGCAGCACTAAGAATGTTTTCATCTCCATTTATTATGATTGTCTTGATCTATTGTCTGATATGGGTTGAAAAACATTTAGT
>BQKZ01000007.1:245913-268250 GCA_036244855.1 Temnopleurus reevesii
CCCCAGTCCCCCACCTCCTCCTCCTGTTCCCCTCTTTTTCTGTCACATTAAACTCTAGTTAGTAAAAACAATGAGACAGTGTGATGCCTAGAATCATTGGTTTTTGCCCAAGTATTCATTCATAAATGATAAATTCTAAGGTGTGTTTTCATCATTAAATGAGTGCACCAAAGTCAATATGGAGGAAGATTAACTCAATGATACTGTGGCTTTTGTCTCATTCATGAAAAATCAGAGATAGTAGCAGACAGCCCAAGCTCATTAATATGTCGGCTTTAGCAATCTCATAAAAGAGCTAGAACATTTGCGGGTTGGAGGGGTACCCAGCAACCAGGCTCTGTGAGTGGCTACCCCTTACCCCTCCACCCGGGCTGGTAATGTAGCCAATCGGTGCTTGTAGAAATGCACACACATGCACCCTATATATTATGAATGTGGTGCGTGGCGGACATTTGGCATTCCTGCTGAGATGCCGGGGATGTTTTATGAATCACAGTGGTCAGTGTGTAGAGAAGACATCTTCAACCCGGATGAGAGTCCAGTCAACGAGGAGGAGGAGGAGAATGAAAGGAGATGGAGAGACGGAGAGAGATGAGACACACTAATGTTAATCACATTCACATAGATCTTATGTGGCGTGCAGGCTTGAATGGCTGTGTGTGTCTATGTACACATTCATGCATGCATTGAACCAACCTACATTCTATGCCTAATGAGTATGATATGCCAGTTTATTTGCTATCTTTAATCTCAGAATGGTTTATCTGTTGGAGTTTCCTTCATTGGTTTCCCCTGACAGTTTTTTATATTCCTCAACCCTTGAAATTTAATCTGTTGGAAGATGCTGTCAGATGATATTGAGCTAGAAGTAAAATGAAAATTCACTATCATTCATTAATTTGTCATTCCAAACAATACATAGTGTGTTTATAGTCTAATGTATAAGAAATGCACACACATTTTATTTTCTAATCATTTGCACCTGATATCACAGGTTTCACTGTGCTGTGAGAATACATCTGAATGAACATTGGATCACATATTTTTCATATGAAGATACTGAAAGATGTATACATTCAAATTTATCACTTTGCATTTCATGCAGTGAGTAGAGCTAATTATAAATAGTACTGCAAAATAGTAGCGTAAAACATAAGAATTTGACCCCATTGAATGTCTTGATCTTAATCCATTTCAGTCATTCACCTTACCTTAATCAAATATGTTTCTTTTAGACCCTCTAATCATACCGCAAACCCAATATGACATGGGCTGTAGATGCAGAATTAACTCAGCTTTCATATTTTAAAGCATTTGTTTATGGTTTCAATCATTGCACCTCCCCAGTATTCAGATAGAGATTCAAATAATAATAAACTCGAGCTTATACTCATATGCACCAGAGTAAACAGCTTTCATTCAAGAAAACGTTTTGATTCAAAATGAAATTAATCATTTATGTCATGAGAAATCTTGCACACCAGCAAATCTTGTATGATGGGATGCTGGATGCAGAAGGGTGAAGGTCGGCAAAATGATGTAGTGGATAAGCAGTGCTTATCCACTACATCATTTGTTTAAGTCATATTTCTTTCTCCCACAGTTGTAGTTTTTCTATAATTTTTCTTGTGCATAATATTAGATTACTATTACCAATATTTTCTTTTAGTTTTCAAGTTAAAATATTGCCTGAATATTTCAAAAAATTATATTTATGAATCATATGTCTTTTTTTTTTGGGGGGGGGGGGGGGGAGGAGATGCGATAAATATATAGAGGACCTACTAAAATATTCTGCCTTTTATGATATACAGTCAAACCTGTCTACAGAGGCCACCCCAAGTGGCCACTGTAGACAGATGGCCTCTATAGACAGGTTCTATAACGCGTATTTCCACCTGGAGGGAATCAATTTAAGTGGCCACTGTAGACAGGTGGCCTCTATAGACAGTGGCCACTATAGACAGGTTTGACTGTATAACTACATGTGAGCAATTAAAAAAGAGCTCTCAGTCTTGAACTGAGTCTATGAAAACGTTAGCTTGTGTATTTCTATCCCCTCCAGTCATAACATTTTATCATCTCTAGAGACTAGAGTGAGTAAAAATGGGAAGTCCAGTCAGGCTGTGACCTGAATCTAAGGACAAGGTCACTTCAGTCCAGTGTCCAGACTGATTGCATAACACTGCATTCCATTGAGCTGTCACCAGCTTTGTCTCAAGGCTAACTGTACAAGCTTACCAGGGATTTGTTTACTTTATCTAGTCTACTCTGTGCAGACCTGGATTATAAGAACCATTATTATTTTGTAAGATGAAAAAACACATTGCATTTTTCAATGGCTATGAGTTGTGTAATTTTACAAACATGTATATAAACATACAATTAGATTGATAGAAGAAAGATGAGGATAGTAAATCAAAATCAACATTCTGTTCATGAATAGAGAGAAAGAGTATAGGCCTATATCTCGGTTGACAAGAGTTTTTTATTCTTTATAATGACAGCTCGTACCTGTAAGTTCAAACAAATGATGATATGACATATGCTATATGGCAATATTGAATAAGTTACTTCCTGTACCAGATTATAGCAATAAAAAATATACACACTAGTACAGACCTATGTTTAAAGATTAATACTTTTCAACAACAGGTGGCGTTCTTTCATAATGAAATCAAAAGCTTCAATCTTGATGTTGACTGGGAGAGTAACCTTTACGCCTCATTGGCCTTTTCCTGGACATCCCAATGGTTTGATTAATTCTTGGGGATTGAGGAAAATAGAATCAGCAGCGTAATGATTTAATGGTTGCATGGTCTTTGGAGGCTCTGTGGAGGGCTATTTTGAGGGTTCAATGACAAGGCCACTAGAAGTAAAGGCTCATTGCTCTCTCTCTCTATGAAGGTTGGCCGTTAAACTTGACCACAAACCATTTGAAGGTCAGATGTACTTTAATTCAAGTTGTGTGGTCAGGGTGACCTTGCTTGGTCTAACCAAAGAGGGTGTGAATGGAATAGTTAACAGGACAATTTAAATAGACTCCTTGTTTCATGAATTTCATGGAATGCATAAAGAAGTATAGAGTGCAAGCTATAACTCTTTGATACTACTTTTCACTATAAAAGCTTACTTTCAATGGCTTGACAACCCCGACTCCCCCCCCCCTAATAAAATATCTTCATTTTCATCTATCATCTGGCTTGACAAGCAAAAGAGTGTCATTTGGTTCAGGGAGGGGGTTTTGCACATGACCATTGTCTGAATGGTTTTTCGAAGAAGAAAAAACAGGTCAAAGGAGATTTGTGTGATCAATCCTCTAATATTTTCAGTAAGATATATCAAAATATTTTCTTTTTACATTGAGGACTTGAACCACAAACCTTTAAGACAGTTCATTATTACAGTTCAGATTTGATTCCAAGTACCTTTATAAATTAAATGGCATGAAGATGAATCATTTGTGATTGGGTATTCCTATTTTCTTGACAATTCATATGACATTTTCATTTGATTACATGAGACACAAAATCCTGCTAATGCTAACAACAAAAGTTGTGGTTAGTATACCTATGTTAGACTCTGATAGTTCTGATCAGAAACCATGTTTGTTCTAAAAACCTTTCACTGGACTTCAGATACATTTGTTGGACTTTCACCAACAGATGTAAAAATAAACCACAATTTGGATCAGGATGTCGGCAAAATGTCATCATTTAAATGTTTAGTAGGAAGGAATTGTGTTATGCCAACCTTTTCACCTATTGTTATTTCCCTTTCCAAGGCACTCCCTGTAGCAGAGCATGCATGCATCTAGTTATACACAGCAACATATGTGTTCAACATTCAAATTCTACAGCTGTGCTGTATACTAACTAACAACTTAAACTGTGATGAAAACAAACAGAAGTTGAATTGAAGCACAGTGTGACTTTTGTTGTAATATCAAAATCCTTTTTCATACATTTGACAAACCCCTTCTAAGAATAGCATCTAATTTTTGACCATTTTATCCTTATTTTTCCCCTTATTATTTGGTAAACAAGTTAGTTTAGTTTCATTGAAAAAAATCATACATCCATTGTTAACTATTTTACACAGTTCAACAGGATTATTTTAACTACCATAGCATATTTCTTTTTCCAGGAAATCAGGTCATTATTGATATCCTTTACAAAATGTCTAATTCAAGGTGACTACAAAAGGCAGCTGGTCAAGGGTGGTATTGACAAATTTATGGTATTGACCGGTTGCATTGATGATTAGTGTTCCCTGCTTATTCTGTATAGAAGCCTATTCTATCATGTCCAAGTACAAATGATCTCAATCTATCCGTGGTGGTCAGTTGCTAACAGACTGTGAAACTGCTATTGAATTTGACCATTAGACCATTCTCTATGGTCAGTTGAGTCTGAAGTGACCTCCACCTTTGCTGAGAAGTAGGTCAGCTCAGAATCCATCATGTTGTAGAATTATTTCATCTTGGTTAGAGAATAAATTGTAATATAATTAGTTTGCCAATTAATCCCTTTAATTACTTGTCCCTTTGACTTCATGATTTTTTTTTTCTGTGATGAACCAACCAGATAATGAATAAAAGGGGTCCACACTGTATGACTTTTTCTTCTTTCATGGCTTAATGAAATGACAGTCCCTGATCTTAGAACTTAGATTTTTTTTTTACAATGTTTGTAATATATTTAGAAAAAGGGAAGAGGAAGATGAGGATTTCAACATTAAATAACTTTGCTGCATTACTCCCTACTGGAACGGAGATGCCAACTGTTCCACAATGTACATGTGGTCAAAATTTTAAAGGTGAATAACACAACTGAACAAAAGTGATGATAAATATGACATCAATGATCTTATGCTCAACCATTTACTTGTGATGAAAGTCTGGAGTTCATGTTAAAATACATCTCATGTGTATCCCAGATTGGTTGCCATCTCTTCTGTAGTACTGAATATACAAAGAAATTCTCAAACTTTAAAAATTCAGAGACGATGACCAAATATTTCAGCTGAATAATAAAAAAATATAAATTATCCGATTAACAAAGTATGCCTTTAAAGGGACAACTTGTCCTTTTGTCACCAATATAGAATGCGTCTCATCATACAAAGCATGTCTAGCAAGCAGCTGTGGTAGTACTTTGATTGTCCTTTCTTTGACCTACTTACCTTCATCCAGACACATCATCTAAAGCCCCATACTCGTGAATAATTTCTAGATTTAATTTTCCTCATAAATAGCCATAAAATCTTGCTGCCTTTCTTTACACCTTCATGTGTAATTAGGAGAAGTGGGTCAAGACAGGAGGATGAGAGTATCATAATATGGGTTGCAAGCGGAAGGAGGTTAGCCAGAGGAGAAGATTATCTTTGTTCCATCCTCCAAAAAACAATATTAGATTCAATTCTATTCAAAAGAACATTTGGTTTTTTTTTCCTTCAACAACAAAAATAAATCAACGATATACATGTAGGCTAGTAATTTACAATTGTGATCGAATTATAGAGTAAATAATTTGAAGGAAAAGGGCTCAGATCCAAAAGCTATTCTTACCTCTAAGACAAATTTCATATAGTTTGAAACAATTATACAAAGACTGTATCAAGTATGATATTTGATACATAACTATACACATGTATCTACAATATTGTATCCAAATAAAATGATGAAGTGATAAGAGTATTTGAAAGCCTCACACTATGTTGGATGACCAGCTGTTAAAATTTCATCCCAGATCAATAATGAATTATCATTACTGTGAATCGTTCTTTCACATCTGTATGTACCTATTCATTATTTGTGTAAATAAAATTGATTTCAATTTATTATCCTAAGGGGGTGGTCTTTGTTTTCACAAAGGGGTGATAGCAATCTATAATGTTGCATGCAACTATGTTGAACATTATATTTTTCAGTGAGGATTTTTCAGTGAAAATCAAACACTTATCTATAGGACAAAATAGGATAGTCCTTGAGTGAAAAGTACACAGAAACTAAGAATAGGATGTTCTTTTCTACAAATAAGATTTTTATGGTAAAGTTATGAGATTTTTATAAATATTGATTTTGCAGCTCTGGTTAATTATCCACCCTAAATAAGTGAAACATTATCATTATCATTCTTTTTAAAGACAGAACATTGACCAAATAGTGAATGTGTATAATGACGAACTTGTATTATCTATAAGTGCATTAAATCGTGAATAAAGAATATCAAATATTTAGCATTGACTTAATATGCTGATGGAAAGACATATGAGATTAATGAAGCATTCTAGGAGAAGAGGAAATATATGTCACTTCATTGAACTATCACTTACTGGTCAGATGAAGTGAGAAAAGTAGTTTGACATTATAGATTAAGTGTCCAAGGCTATTTGACCAATCTAAGCCTTTAGGTCTGGTTTTGAAATCTATCATAATTAGACATGGACCCTTTTGGTCGATGTAGCCCTGAAAGCCAGATGGGGAACTCATCCATGTCAAAATGAGATGTCTTTCTTCAGTCTATATCTTGCCCATTGAAAAACTTTGCCTTGCTGGTTTCATAGTAAGTACTAGGACAAAAAAACTTTTTTTTAATGCCCTCAACCGGCCAACACTCTAAAGATGGCCTGACAAGATTTTTTTTTTCACAGTAAAATTATCCATAAACATTTGAAATATGTCCCAAATAGACATTTTCAGATGCTCCTTTCATCCCATTCTTCATGTAATTTTCCCCTCAAATGGTGTAAATTGTTGTTAAAAATTCAGACCGACTGACACACAAAAAATGACATTAGAGGCCGAGGGCATCCAAATAATTTTATATGTTCTTAGTTCTTATAGAATGAACTATACCTTTTCAAAAATACTTTGTAACCTGCGAACAAGAATTATAATTCAACAAAAAATATGGACGTGAACAGATATACTTTGAGTAGTTTGGATATTTGGTGTAATACTTACTTTTCTAATTTCACCTAAAAATTCCTAAAATAGTAACAAAAATCTTCCTTGCCAATCAACAAAGGTAATAAAATAAGACCCTGCCAGGTATATGTGAGAATTCATTTCCGCTTTTTTACATTTTCCCTTCTGCCCATGTCGGGTTACCATTTATAAGGGATATCAGAGAAATGCTACTAACTTAATATCTAATAATATATTTAGGAAATATAAATTAAGACAACTTTAGTAAGTAGTTTTTTTCCTCAGATTCTGAGTTGGCATTTAAGTTCATGCCATTGGTGATTATTAATTTTGTGGGGACAAAACACTAAAATAAGTTTCTCTATGATAAAATCTCAGCACAAGTACATTTCAATTTCCATGCTGATGAGATGAAAATCTGAATAATCTTGAAGGTGTAGTTGATCAAGTAGATGCAAGACAGCCAGTGCCAAAACTATGTCAATGTCACCTTTCTTTCCCCACCGAATCCAGACTTTCGGAAGTTATTGGTTAAAGTTTACACATATATATCTCTCATAAATTATGGATTGCGAGGCATTTAACCCATTGAGTGCAAATTCAGCTTGGTACAAAGTTTGGCTGCTTCAAATCAAGCATTGGTCACTCTGTTATCAATTCTTAGTGATTATATGATTAATGTATGAATTATTTCATTCATGAATTCAACTATGCTGTAAAAACTTCATACCTTAGATCAGATTTTGACAAGAACAAAATGTGTGTTTTTCAAGCTGAATTAACAATATTGAATTGAATTGAAAGAAATTAAAGTACCATTTATAATCAGTGCCAAAATTTATATAAAGATTAATAAATCAGAGTCCATAATTGCCCCTATGGTTAAATTAGATAGATGGAAATTGTATGTAATTTCAACACAAAGTTTAAATCCATTCATTGAAAGCAGAAAGAGAACTAGTTTGTCACATTGCAAAAAACAAACTCTTCGAAAGTTAATCTTGTCATTACAATTGCACCAATAATGACCCATTTTGAGAACCATTTGTACAGTGACGAATTTAATGGACATCCTTTGAATGTGCAGAGGCTATCTTAATATCCCAAATGATATTAAAGGAAACTATAATAACACGGTTATGTACACATTGTACCCATGTGAATATAATATTCTGTGAATGTTAGTCTAAAACACATATTTTGAGTGTATTCCTACTGTTTCCTGCTCAAGTGACTGAGTTTCCCTAGACGTCCTGGTTTATTAGCCATATCGGTTGTTGTATTTCTTTTCCCCTACGGTTAGGAATGTTCATACTGAAGATAACGATTGGACTAATACTTTTATCATAATATGTTTACAACTTATACAGAACACCTACTTTTGATTCATTCTTTCAATGAAAGTTGGAATCCTCCGAAGTGCTTTCATTAGGTGAAGGTTTGAGAAGAAGAGATGGTGGGATGTATTATACCTTCTGTAAATGGAATTTATGGATGAAATTTGCGGAATATTCATGAATTCTTGAGTCCGTAAAATCCAGCTACATCCAACAGTGTCATATCATTATCAACCTACAGCTTTCTCAACCAATGTTCCTGAGAATGGAACAAATATTTCTACCGATATAGGTTTCTTTTTTGTTGTTGCAATGTCCATTAATTCATTTATTTATGAACCTGTGTTGGCAATATTTAGGGTAGAATAATATTCTTGGTGAATGAATTACTTCCACTGTGAGGTTGTGATAGTATTCATGAACACTAGATCTCTGTTTTCAATGGGATCATTGTGATAGACATTTCATCAAGTGATATGTATAGATTTTTAATGAATTTCAAAGAATAGGATTTCATCCAGATATTGCAAGATTGATTGATGATTTATTTTGGAGACAACCTTGAAATTCTAGTTTGATGTGTTGATCGGAAATATTTAAAAACACAGCCTTTTCAAAAAATGGTAAACTCTTGATTTTCCCACATGGAATTTAGATGAGAAGGTATACAGTTTTACAATTTTTTTTCTCTCTTTCATCATTTTTTTCCATATCACTTTTTATTTCCTGCAGGTATGCCATTTATTATCATTGTAATGAAATTACTATTTGAAGGAGCTCCAAAAGCATACATATTTAAAGTAGGTAGCTAATTTTGCCTTCTTTTTTTTCTCATTTTTCTCATTGCAGATTCCCATGCAGCTGAAAAATATATATGTGCATCTTGCAAGGGTTTATTTGAACATGCTGCAACTCTACTGAAACACGCCCAGGAAGACCATGGGATGCAGATCTACACATTTCCGAAAGAGGAGAGACCTTTTTCACGCTCGAGGTCGGTGTCGGTTGAGTCTGTCTCTCAGGCAGATTCTCTATCACCCAAGAGTACCACATCAAACACCACCATTGGCAAGCAGCTTATCCCTAAGCCGGTGGAGAGCAGTCTACCACAGATAATTCACCCTCCTCTTGCTCCTCTACCGGTACACAGTCCCCACTCTCACCCTGTGGATGGGCACACGCCGCCGTTTCCAGTCATAATTCGTCCAACGGTCCCTGACAGGCTGTATTCACCTGGGATGTACCCCCACATCAGTCATTTACATCGGAGAGAGTAACATCCTATCCACCCTCATGAGAGCAGAATCACAGAAATACCACCACATATATCCCCAGTCAGCATCGCTGACTTCCACCCATCTCAAATGCCGTTTCCTCCTCCTCCACCACCACCCCTACCACCTCCACACCTGCAACCACAGAGTCAACCACAGCATCAACCATCAACAGAGTCCAGCGCTGCAAGCCACTTGAAGCGACTGGCCAACAAGAGCCCACCACTGTCACCACATCGGCGCTTACCGTACCCTGGCTACCAGACCCGCAGGTATCCACCGTTCTCTGGCAAGGGAAAGTCGTGCGAATTCTGTGGCAAGTCGTTCAAGTTCCAGAGCAATCTTGTGGTCCATCGTAGATCCCATACTGGAGAGAAGCCGTTTAAATGTCATCTGTGTGATCATGCTTGCAGTCAAGCAAGTAAGCTGAAACGACACATGAAGACACATATGAATAAACCACCATCGGCAATGGGGTCTGCTCCGGACATGGATGATAAAGATGACAACAGCATGGAAGAGGAAGGACCAGAAGGTTCCATGGGCATGAGGGATGGAAAGAATACCAGTGATAGCTCCTCTCCAGATGAAGAAGAGATGGAGGAAGAAGAGGAAGAGGAAGAGGAAGATGAAGAGGAGGAAAAAGAGGAAGGAGAAGAAGATGAAGAGGAACCAGATGAAAATGATATGGTTGATGTGAAGCCGAGAGTAGCAGGGAAGGATGATGAAGAAGAAGCAGGTGAGAAAGCTGAACGGGTTGCTAAATGTTCAGAACAAGGCTGTGATGAAGATGATAAAATCAAAGAGAGGAGATCATCATCCTCTGAAATAGAAAGTCTAAAGAGCTTGAGCAGATTTAGTCCTAAAGGACATCATCCTTCTTCATTACTTAGCGAGATGATGGCCAATTCTGGATTAGATGAAATTCAGCAATACAGCGAAGCTTTCAAGCAGGCTATAGCAGAGCGAAATGTAATATATGGAAAGCCTCGCCCATCGAGCAATGTATCGTCACCAGAGAACAACTATCCACGCAACTCTAACAGCAGGCCTCCATCCAGACCACACGATCAACCTAGTCCCATCGAAGCAAACCTGATGGCACGACTACGAGCGGAGCACAGCCTTCTACAAGCCAACCATCCTCTAACACATGGAATGGTGGAGCGTAGCGCAATGTCCGACTTGGAACTGGTGACCAATCGTATCAAAGTGGAGCCAAGCACATCTTGGCCACCTTCTCCTTTAGCAATGCACAACACACCGCTCATATCATCGCCCGTCCGTTCTGAAGCAAGCCCGCTTGGAACACCAAATGGTGGCAGCACAGCCGCATTCTTTGCTTCTCGTCGCTTCATAGAGTCTAACGGGGCCATGACATCGAGCGCCATGCTGCCATACAACAGTCCTCCCAACAGGATAAAACCCCATAGATCCAGCGATAAGCGATGTGATACCTGTGAGTTCTGTGGGAAGCAGTTCAAGAATTGCAGCAACCTGACGGTGCATCGTCGCTCCCATACAGGCGAGAAGCCCTATAAGTGTCAGCTGTGTTCCTACGCCTGCGCACAGAGTAGCAAGCTAACCCGACACATGAAGACGCATGGTCACGGTGCCAAGGAAGTCTTCAAGTGTGAGGTCTGCAACATGCCATTCTCTGTCTACAGCACTCTAGAAAAGCACATGAAGAAGGAGCATTGGGGAGCCATCAAGGGTCTAGCACCTCGCACCGATGCGGTCGGATCCAGAATGTACAGCTACAAGGCCAATCTACCTGGCTTGTCCAAGTGATGTGAGGTAGTCACTCTAAAAGAACATCCTCTTATCTACAAGACTTGCCTGTCTTGAATGTGAGCAGCCACTCAGGGCTGGTTTCTTCCTTGCAGCTGAATCCCGTCTTCACTCCATGCAGTGAACATGTCTGTCTAGTCTCGATTGTAAATGTCCAACAACCCTAACTTTGTAGTAGCATTTTAGCATCTTGGATAGTGGTGATCAAATTGTCACTCTAATACCCACAAGTCAACTCTTTAGCCAGCCATGTACTGATTTCATTACAAAACAGGCAAGTCAAGTTTTTTTTATTAGCAGGCTTACATTTGCAAGATATTATATTGCACAATGCTGTCTTTGTATAACCCTTTGCTATCAAATATGAAATATTTGCGTTTAGGGGCGTTTAATATAGCTACAAGCTGATAATTTGTAGGAATATCCTGATAAATTATCTACCAGGAAAACTAATTCTGAAATAGATTATGGCAGTTGATGCACATTTCTTCTAAGTATCCTATTTGCCATTGCTTCATGTGATTCTACATGGAAGCTTTGGACCCATTTGTTCATCTCTTCATTAAATGCAGTAGAAGTAGTAAGAATTCATTCCATCTCTGGTGTAGGGTGTTGTGTATAAAGTAGTGTAGTATAAGCATATTCTCCTCCTGGCTGTGCGCACTCTCAGAGGGTGTTTCGCTCCAGAACTATGGGATGCTCTTCTTCAAGTCGATATATTGTACAATGTAAGCATTGTTGGCTGCAAATGACTTTGAAGTTGTGTTAACATGTAGATCATTCATTGCCAAAAATATGAAATATCACTTTGAAATAAACACATGAAATATAGTAAATGTTCAACAGATATAATATTACACCGAACGCTGCACTGAAATATCCAAAGCACTTTATTTGTATGTAAACAATAGATAATTACTTATTTAAGAATTAAAAATGATAACTGACATAATTTATGCTGCTAAAAATCATCTGGCTGCAAATAGTATATGAAATGATTTTATTTGATTCTTGATTTGTTTTATGATCTGTTATTAATGATGTTTAGTTTCTCCTTGTAACAATAAATATATTATGAAAGACAAAGCAAATGTGACACAAAATATGAAAATTATCAAATACTGAAACAAGTATTCAATATGGGATGAAATGGAGTTAAACCAATCATTTGTTATACCAATTCCACTAACCCAAAAGGCCGACAATAAAACTGGTTACTCTGTTAATACAATTTCAAATGTTTATCTTTTGTATGAGATAATCATTTAGGCAATGCAGTATTTCAGATTATTGTTTTGATTGCAGAGAGGATAAGACAACGCACTGCATCAGTTCTTCATAAATGATCTCCGCATGTCACAACAATGCAAGATCAACTATAATTATGCCATTCCTAAAAACATAAAATTGAAAAACAGAGTTAGTTCCTTTTCATCCTAATACATCAATTAAGTTTTGTTCAGAATTTAAACAGAATATTCTGGGTTATATATTTTTTGTGGATTTTTTTTTTATTAGTACATCTTGTCAAATTCTATAGTGTCATCAAATCATGGGTGTATTTTGACATATTTTATGTTATTCATACACTCCTTAATTGAAGTAATTAATGTCTATTACTCAATATTTCTAAATATAATATTCTATGTATTTGAATTTGTCCAGTTGCAATGATTTCAACATGCAGTGAAGGAGGGGAAATTTCAATATAAAGATAATTATATTTGCTTGATATATCAAGGGAATTTGATATAATGTTGCTAAAAAAGATCTATAGCTTTAAAAATGCTGCTTTCCTTTGTTAAACTACATAAAAATTGGAAAAATGTTACTGTATAAAAAATTTTTTTTTAAATCTCTGTGCTAGTAGCCTTCAAAGCAAAACTTTGCAGAAGATTTTTAAGTAATATTACCAATGGACTTATCTCTAATATGACTGAAATAAACTAACGTGTGCCTAAATCTAAGTGATGCATCTCATTGTATTTGCTCCAATGAATAAATATTCAGTGACCAATTCTTCTAGGTAAAAAAATTTCAAGTGCCAAAGAAGAATATTCAAAGTTTGAATTCTGAGAAGAAGGAGAAATTATGACAAGAAATTCAATTTTTGATCTATTTTGAAAGACCTAATGGATAAAAAGATTGTCAATGGTTCAACAAAGATGATAAGAGATATGTTTAATAATTGAATTAAAATTGAATGATCTATGTAATAATGAATTCCTAGAGGGGTATGCAAGATAGAATTTTACAAGCCAGTCATCCATTGTGTGAGGATAATAGCGATTAGGTTTAGCAAGTTGTTCTAGCGCTCCAGTCAGTAGCATCAATGATATTACAGATTGCAAAGGGTCATCAACATTCATTAATGATGGAACAAGAGAATCACAAAGTTGGTGTTTTGAAGACCAGACTTGAATTGCTTGAGGATTGTTTTCACGAGTCAGACATTGCATCTCTTGTTTCCATCTTAGAGAAATGACAGCTCCAATCTTTAAATTACTGGTTGCCAAGTCTATAACCTGGATGCACAAAACAACAGAAAGACAGGAGGAATGCTGTAAAGTCAGCTAACAAGATATGTCAATTTTTTTTCTAATTACTATGGAGATAGAGCACGAAGTAAAGCACTGCCACCAAACCAGTTGAAAACTGTTGATGGAACAGTCAATGAACTATGCTAAGTTAAGTATTAAACTATGGTGGTCCGTAGAGGTATCAGACGGATGTATAGTGTGTGAAAACAGCCGTTATAAAAAAGGTGTTTGTTGTTGCGGCTTGCTTAGAAAATGTTGCTATTCATGATGAGGAACATTTAGTGCAGAATTCTGAAATGTTTTACATTAGGAAAATGTGTTTAAAACACACACGTTTTTTTAACATTGTTTTCTCATTTGTCACTGTATTTCTCCATTTTGCTTTGATACTCTTGTGTGTTTTAAAAAAAGGTGACATCATACGTCATATTCTAATCTGGAAATGTTTTGTTTGTTTTATAATGGTGTTGAGTCAAAAGGCGTTGTATGTAGAGGATTTTTGCAGAGCAAAAAGAATACTTGATACTCTACTTATGCTGCTTAAAATCCTAATTTTGAACGACCATCATGTCTAAAAGATTTAAAACTTGTGCAATATTTCTATTTCATTACTTTTTCTATTATCATTTTAGTGCTGAATTAAAGTGATTGTTCAAAGATGATTTGCTTGGTTAGAGGTTAGGATATTATAAAAAGCTTTGAATAATTTCAGTAGTTGTATGTATGATGGTGTATGGTTTTAATTGACCCTAAGATGTAATATACATCACAGTACAGTGTTTTTTCCTTTTTACCATTAGGTTATTTAGATGAAGATTTGCACCAATACAATGAACAAAATCAACTTGACATTAAGAGAACACTGTAGAAGATGAAATGATATATGATAAGGTGATTTGTCTTTTTCTTGTTTTATTGAGGTTATAGGTATTGATTGTGGGGAAAACTGTACAGAATGTTAGGTAGGTAGGACTACAGAGGAGAGATTATATATGTGGTAGCTTTCTAACTACCTGTGTGTGTTGTGGGACCCTGAGAAGAAATGTATATAAAAGAGCCCACAGACCACTTACTCTTCATTTCTACATTGCAGAATTGCACTTGTTCATTTGACTTTTCACAGGAACAATAATGGGATGGTTCAACTAATGATCATTGTTTGCATTGCTCGCATAGAGGGTGCTCCATTGAAATTAGAAGTATAACCTTTACATTTTGGAGATGTGATATAAAGGACTTCTTCTTTCATCCGTTCTCACTCTCTGCTTTGCAAAACAGAGAATATGAGCACCCATCCATCATGATGATGGTCAAACAATCTGATCACATGATAAGATTTCAACATTCACAGAAATATTATATATATATCTATATATAAACATATATATTTACAGTGACACAATTTATCAGTCTGTTTTATAATAGATTCTTTTCTCTCTATTTGACTATTACCCACTGAAACTACTCAACACATTTTTTTTTTGTTTTGATCTTATGATTGTGAACCTGTCTTGAGTATGATGTGATGTATATGGTTGCATTGGAATTTGTGGATGTAAATATTTCAAAGAGTTAAAGATAAAGTACGCAAACACTAGGTTGGTGGAGTATTCTTGAAATATTCTATTATAAGATTCACTGAAATAGATCAGGTATGGAAATACAGTAGCTGTAGAAAGAGAGAACAGATATTGATCAGAATTTTGTCCAAACTCCTTTGAGATCAAGTGTTTTAAAAACGAGTTACTTGTTCTACAGATTGATAATACATGGCTATATATTTATACCACAATAATATTGAATCAGATGTGTCAAGTTTTTATCATTATCTGTCAAGAAAGTAAGTTGAGTGGCAGGATTAATGCTGTTTGTTATATTTTATCATACTTTGCAGCTTGTATTATTATTTTGTTAGCTGTCATATTTTCCACTATATTTTGTTTGTTTCCAGATGTAGGATTGGTGGTAGGATATGTCATTTTATGTACCTTTCGTACGTCTGCGTTCATAGTAGAATTTATTTCATTTATTCGCTTGCATGAAATCTCTATCTTTTTATTTTTTTAACAAAATGCTGGTGTATTATCATCATGTAGTTTATGCTATTATCTGAAATAGATGTACTTGTGTATAGTGAATGAAATCCCAAGCAATTTATTTTACTTATCCTTGTACTAATTAGATTTATTAGCAGCTGAATGACCCTGTAGACACGGTAGATAAGTATCCAATGCCATCCCACGCTCATTTTAAACTTGTTATTCTGACATTTTAAGCTACCTACATTTTTAACATTTCTCTTGCAACCAATTTTATCTGTTCATGAATCAAACCATAGTAAGCAACCTGAAACACACGACATAAGCTCATTTGAATATTCTTTTTCATTAAAATGTAAGTTATCTTTCCAAATTTATTTTAACTGGTTTTCCAATCCACTTTCTTGTGATTTTATCTGAAACCCCAATTGATAACTGCTGTACACAAATTCATGAGTACACAAACAAAATATATCCATACTTATTAAACTGTATTGTTATAAGAATCAAATGATATGATATTCCACCGAAGAGCTGCTTGCTCATTATATTGAGGTGGCTTTTTATCTAGTTAAAAGTTTTTATCCTCGGAAATTCATACATTATTGCTGATAAACTGTGATCATTTGTTGAAAACAAAACCAATATCTTACAAACACCACACTTCTTGTTTGATAAAAAGCAACAAAAATTTGAACCCAGCAAATATAACAGTGGGATTAAAGTTGAAGTAGGGATTTAATTTAAAGAGTAGATCAAGAATAGTTTGTTTGCTTGTGGTCGCAGGATTAAAAAGTTCTTAACTTCCATGAAACTCCTGTCCGTTTTAAATCGATTTTCGTATTGGGATTGATGGGTCCCTATCTCATGAGTTTTGAGTGTTATAAAGATCGGTTGACAATATGCTGCTCTCTCTATAAGATCACAAAAGAGTTTTATAAATGCTGCTTTTTATTTATCTTGTTGGTGCAAGTTTTACACATATGAACAGCTGCATGTCAAAATGAAGGATCCATTTTATGCATGTTAACTTCAATTTAATTATTCCGATGTTTATTATGCTTAATTGTATAATTATCTTCTCGTTTTCCACGCAAAAGATATAATGTATCATTCTTCTACATGATTAAGTTTCCATTAAAATCTATTACTAAAGGAACATAAGCAAATTGACAATCAATTGAATCTGTAGCTTATTGAAATTCTGAAAGAGTGGTTTATCATTTGGTGTACCTGTTAATGCATGGCATAGTGATGCATCAAGAATTAAAACTTTATTCACTTTTCCATGTATTTCTAAATAAATGGTTGTATGTATAGTTAATAATGTAAGTGCAGCTGAATCCTTGAAAATGAAGAAGAACGTAAGCGTAGAGGGAGTTTTGAACGTGCTTGTTTATTTATTATTTTTTTAATTATTAATCAAGAATGTTTTGTGTTTTCCATGGAAATGGTCGGAAAAATATGTAAAAAATCTCAACTAATGTAGGTTTGCTGTGGATTGTGTGGGATAAGCTTTAAGCTGCTCATTTATCTCCTTCCTAAATGTACGTGAATCATGTTCCTTTAACTTGTGAGAGCTTTTAAAGCTGTCCTCATCTTTTTTTTTCATATTGATCATATGCTTTTTATGAATTCCATTTCCCAAGGAAATAAAAAAACCACATCTCCAACTTTTCACACTGGATATTATAACCATGTATTCTTTTCATATTATGTATTGGATGAGGACGGGGTTTATTTAATCTTGATAAAGAGATTTCTCTTAAATGCGATTTGAAATCGAATGTAATGTGAAATAGTATTTTCTTTTCAATCTATAAACTATCTCCTGGACTAAAGTGGTATACATGAACGGTAATCCTATTAGATCTGCTCAGTTTTGATAGTCGTATGTCAACGGATCTTTTTATTCTAATTTGTTTAATTAGTCATTCAATTCAACCTTCATTTTGAGGTTAATATGGTTAATTTTTGAAGATCTTATGTTGGCGTAACTTTAATTTTCACAATACCAAACTGCAGTGGGATATCAAAATATTGTTCCATAAAGTTTGTAGAATTATTGCTGCACGGTATCCTCGCCTTCTTCCAAAGTATAAACATTGAATGATGAGTTAAATACGGAATAAAATTACTCCTGAAATATTTGAAAATCGTGGTACAATATATGGATGTAGGAAAAAGGGAACATTTATGAATTCATGGCTGAATTGAATTACCGAAAATATATAATGCTCCATTTCTTTTACAACAAATATATACCAATCGATGATTTGTGGTCATTTAAGAGAATTGTTCTCCACACCACAATCCCCGCCTAAAAGACGTTTCAAACAAGTTAATGTAAACTACTCATCTATGATATGTCGATGTTTGCAATCATGTTTTATTTTTAAGATGCTGCTTAAAAAGAACTCGGGGTCGAACCCCCTTATCGTATTGTAACCTATATTGTGTTTTTCGCCAATAAACCTGTAAGGTTTTGTCTTATTCATCGCTTTGTTTACTGTTTTTTTTGCACTCAATAGCTATGGTATTTTTAAGCGGTAGCTCATTTTAATCAAAACAAAAAAAAAATGAAATCCGTTCTTGTAAACTATCTGTTCATTGTCTGTCAAAGAACTATTTCCATCTATTCTTTTTGTGTTTTGATGTTATTTTTCGTGCTTGTTTATACAAAGCATTATTTGTTGGCAAATAAAACGGCTCCAAAGGTTTATGGAATATTCTTCTGAATAATACACATGTCTCTTGTCTTTTCATATTTTGTCGTGAACCTATAAAGCAACGTGAAAAAGATGAAACTCCGTTCAGCAATTATACTTGTTTCTTAATGCGAAAGTTCATGGAAAGATTGAGAATAAGACTGAGGTGATTATAAATTACCGACAGTAAGCAGGGAATCTCATGATTTGGAACACGGGGGCATTGATAATTGTCGACTAGTAAACAGAAAAACAGGATTTTAAAAGAAGATGAGAGTCTACCCCCAATAAAATTTGTTCATCAGGAACATCAACATCTGATGAGCAGATCAACAAATAAATTGACAAAAATCGGACAATTGATAACTAAGTTATGAATAATTAAATATTTCAACACATTGTTAACCGATGACGTCATAGGTGCAAAATTGATCATTTATTATAGGTATATCAACGTTGTAAAGCTGTACTTTTACCCCAAAATAGGATTTACTCAACACTATCATTTATAGGGTAACTTCGTGATAGATATGTAGATCCACCATTTCTTTGTTTACATTAATACAAACTTTGTATTTTTTGTAGAAATGATGAATTTTGCACCAAAAATATAAACAAAATGATGGTTACTAGTGCACCCATGACGTCATCAAATTGGAAACACGTCTGAATAGTTTTCACTGATTTGCCCATTACGAATTATCAATTTTTAATATTGCCTGTCCGATTTTGCTGCTTTTGTTTATAAAGAATATTATTTTGGAGTAGACTCTTTTCATGAACCAATTACTCGGTATATATGATGGGATATACTAAAAATTGTTTGAACAGCCCCATTACGGTACTGCATGAAACAAATTTAAACTGCGTTATTCTTTACATATTTTGGTATTCAACACAATATAGTTTCATAAAATTACGGTATTAGATTAAATTATGGGTTTGGTTGAACTATAATTCTGGTGTTTAATGATAACAGAATACTGAGTTGCTGTTCAATTTACTTTCTGATTTGGACAGTGTTTACCCAATAAAACAATATTTTGGTCATTCAGCAATCATGAAAAAGAAACAAGGAAAACACTGAAGAATAAACGAGCATTAATATCATCTTATTTTTGCAATCTTTTTTCTGTTTATTAAAAAAGAACAATGAACAATATTTACAGATGATTAAAGTTATTACAAGACGACAACAACAACAAATCTTAATCGTATCTAATCTACCTCACCTGGCTGTTATGTACTTAACGTAAATTAATTAAAAGCCAAATGAAATGAGCATTCGTATTAAAAGGGATTTACATTTCGCTCTCACTTTTCACGGTCCAGAAAAAAATATTGCATTTATTAAGAGGAGAACAGTCAGACGGACAGACAAAAAAAGTTTTAGGTAACTCAGACAAAAAATTAAGAAAAAAGTTACGAGTATATCAATGATCTAACTAAACAAAGATTTTTTCCGTGCATATTGGCAACTTTTGGTATCGCATGTTATGACCTGTGCCATGCTCTTCTCAACTTTTTGTTTGAACCCATTGATGCATCCCTCTTCTCATCCAGAAAGTTGAATCAACAAAAGAAATGTTTCTGTTACCATATATTCCTCGAAAAATACATATTATCTTTATTCAAAGGGTTGAAAGAGGTATATTGAAATGAGATGTAGCAAACTTCGTGCGGAGAAGGGCATGGCATCCGACATAACACGTGAACAAACGCTGCCAATTGAATTCAAAACCACTGCTGATTTTTCATTTAGATACGAATAAGTTTTATTATTACTATCTAATGGATAAACTAACTAATAAACTACGAATGACGATGAAAGTGTCAGCTAGGTTATTATCCAGATGGATATCACTCTTTTCCTTTTGCCTTTGAATGAATTATGGTTATTTCAATGAATACATAGTAGAGATGAACTAATGTGATGGGTTGTCTAGTTGCGCCCATCCGAATACACTCGCGTGACCATTTCGACTAGTTTTTTTTAAAGTGTAACTTACTTCTCACCATGAATATCAGTGAAATTCACGTCAATCTTTTGAAATTATGATAATAGTGTGTATTAAAAAATGATGTGGGTGTCCGATATTCTTTATCGAGATATCTTATAGACGCAGGATGATGATGAGAAAGAGATGATATATATAAGTATAATGGAAGGGACAATACTGATGAGGATGATGAAAACAAAAACCACTTCACGATTCTGATATTGTTGATTTGTGGGCAGGTCATTGGGTGTGACAAGCTTTTTTTTTTTTTTGAATGAGGATGATATATCATATTGATGGTGACGATGGTGATGACGAAAATAACTATGAAAATTATTGTTATGGTGGCATGGGTTGTGATGATGGTGATATATATACTGATGAAGCTTTAATGATCGACGAACGAATAATGCTAGATTATTGGATGATGATGATGATGATGATGATGATATGGTATGTTGTAGTATGGTATTTATTTCCGATTCATTAAAAAACAAAATATTGGTGCTGATGCTGCTGATGATGATGATAATGATGATTGGTGGTGATGATGATGATGATTGGTGATGATGGTGGTTGGTGATGATGATGGTTAGTGATGATGATGATGATGATGATGATGATGATGATGATGATGATGATGATGATGATGATGATGATGATGATGATGATGATATGACGATGTTGATGACCTTTAAGATGTTGTTGATGGCGTTTATGGATGGTAATACAAATTCTGCTGCTAACAATGAGGTTGCGTCATAGAGAGAGCTGGCAGTCATTCATGTTAGTAGTCAGGGTAGTCGAGACGGCAAAAAGTATACATTAGTTGTATATGAAGACCCGTGCAGCTTTCATTTTGCAACACCTGTACATTCCAAACTCAGCAAGATACGATATTCCCTTCAGGTGAGAAGGGGTTGGTTTCACGAAACCGTCCTGTCATCTCATCACTCGTCTAGTAGGCTCCCGATGGCAACTTCGGAAATAGATTGATAACAACGTATGTTAGATGGATTCGATCAACTGGTTCCTTGAAGTGAAAGTGGGTGTCTGTTTAGAGAGGTTGAGCATTAAGAGGTCTATGAAGTGAGGGGCGTGGCAATACCATAGTTTAATGCCATTTAGCAGACAGATCGATATAACATGAAGAAAAGTATAAGTTACCTTCAAGAAGAGAGTATACGAATTTTGTCCAGGAGTTCCCATTAACAGACGGCTACCACACCTCTCTCCATAATTATGTTTTCAAATTTCTGTTGACATGCCTATTTACTTTATACAATAATATTGGATATAAAGATGTATTATTCTGGGAAATAACCCCAAAGTGAATCGCTATTTCTTTGCACTTTTGATGATACAGATGATATCACAACCAGGGTGGTGTTAATATCGACTTTGAGAAAGGACTGGATTATCATTCATTTAGCGCAAGAACAAGTACCAGTCGTTCATTAAGTCGCACCCACGTAACTTGGTGAAACATCGCCCTAATTACGTAATGTGTAGATGAATTATGTTCGTTCAAATAACATCTCCCCGATTCCTTCATGAGCTCAGGATTCAAAATGAAAGAGACTGAGAGTGTGCACACCACAGAACCCTGAAATGAGAGGTACATTCGTGCTCATCGCCTGTTCATGTCGATTCAATGTGAAGTCTGCTTCTTGGTCACGAAAAGGGGTTGAAACGTCGGGATGGGGGGGGGGGGGGG